>JAJAGP010000357.1:115000-147500 GCA_025084515.1 Ancistrus triradiatus | reverse complement strand
AAATACTCAAACCCAACAGTCCAAAGGCAGGAAATCCAAACGTGCAAAATACAACAAAAGCCAAAATAACAGGATTAAGCCCACAACCACCAGGATCATGCACACAGCCTCATCACAAATGCTTAAACAAATGCGTATCAAAGCTCTGAACTGGAGAAGAGCAAGCAATCAAAGAAGTGAGTATAAAGGAAAAACTAAATATGGAACATGGGAAACCAAGAGGGTTAAAATCGGGTGTGAACAGCCGTAGTGGGGCCCAATGTCACACAATGACTCCAAACTCCAGCCAAACAAGAATAGAGTGACCCCTGTCTTAAAGGTTGCATTTCTGCAGTATTTAGCAACTGCACATAAGCACACTCACCTCTGTTCATGTACAGGGTGAGGGTAACGGGGTGTTCTTTGGTGCTTGGTACCTGCATTTACATTTAGCAAATTACAACTTTTATGAACGATTCAAAGTCAAACAACCTTGCTTAACAGTGGTAGCTTGGCAGAGGTGGGATTTGAACTCTGACTCCTTTCCCGAGAGAACACAGGGCACAGGTGTAAGCATAACTCTGTTCAGGATGCCAGTCCAAACACAACTGGTATGGGTTGCTGGTGCTTTGCCTGAGGGTGATTTCCTGACCAATCGACACCGTTTTCCTACAATATCGCACACCCCTAGTGCTAACCTCTCTCCACTTTTGAACATTTACATTTACAGCATTTATCAGACGCCCTTATATAGAGCGACTTACAAATGATACAATCTTACAATCCAAGCCTGCATTTGTGGGTTAAGGGTCTTTCTCAAGGACCCAACAGTATCAGCTTGCCAGAGGTGGGATTTGAACCCTGGACCTTTTGGTCCATAGTCCAGTACCTTAACCGCTAGGCTACCACAGTCCTATGTACACAGAAAATGCCTAGAGTGCGCATGTGAAAGACAGAACTGGACTGAGGAGGAATATCCTCTGGTCTGATAAGTACCATTGTCTTTTACATCACAAACATAGCCAGGTAGATTTGAGATATGGCAACTTGTGGGAAAATGAAAAGCCATTTGAGTTCACGTGAAACCCTGGGTCAACTTAACATATGCTACCCACCTCTAAACAACATTGTGGACCAGTTTGTTGCGTCTCTTAACTGTGGATGCAGACATTGTTTAAAAACATTGTGCAGAAATGCTTCTAACAAGGTGCTGCATAAATGCCTATAAAGATTCACGAAATGAATGCCTTCTAGCTATTTTTTGTCAAATTTCTTCTTTATTCCAGTGTAAATGTGCCATAACTATAGCGGCAGCACCAACACTGAAATCCTTCTAATGACTCCCAAAAGGCTTTTCTCTTCCTCACTCTCACACTCCCTCTCATCCCTCCTAATTAACCCACTCTAATCGCTTAGATTACATTAGCTTTGAGCTGCCTCACACCCTCTGCCGGACTCACACATGCTAAACAATGAACCCTGTCTTGCTTTACAAATCCCCCCTTCAGCAAGACACAATTATGAATTCAAACACGCCTTATTCAAACTCTCTCAACCAGCACACCTCCTCTCCCATGACAAACGGCTGTAATGAGGAGTAGGAATGGGACCACACAACAAGAGGCCTGGCTACAGAGCTCAGGGGCCACTCAGAAAGCCAACGGTTCAATTTAGGTCTTGAAGTGGCAAGGCTAGAAGGCCTGGGGATCACGCCATACCTTAACATTGCAAATAGCTTTCCCAGTGGAATTTTAATTACTTCAGGCAAGAGAAGGCACTAGAGGGAATGGTTTGGTTTTCAGAAAGTTAAAAAATTTGAATTATTGGTGTGATTTTTCAATTAAGTATGTCAGTCTTGAAAATTTATGGAAATATCCTAGCAAGTGTGGAACTCTTGCAGCTCTGTTAGGCATCTGGCATATTTTCTGTCCCTTGTTTGTAAGACGGGTCTGATCACAGAATAACAAAGACCTTATTCATAATAAACATGAGGGGTAGGTGAATGACCTTTGCAGTCACCAAATTTTAACCCCATTGAACGTCTATGAGATATTTTGGAACGTTTTAGACAACTATCTGTACAACCACCTTAGAAAGTCCAAATTAAGGAACACAGAACACATACCAATGCATATTTATGTGGTTCTGTTGGCTAAACCAGCAAATAAGACACTTAGTTACTTTCATTTGTCACCCATCTGTATGTGTGTATTGTTAGGAAGTTTAACAGTAACCATGATATCCAAATAAGGGTTGTGGTGAGTGTGAAGTAGTGGGAAATCCCCAGGGGTTTTTAGGCTTTCAGAGATGGTATAAGATTTTACAAACAAGTACTGTACCATAGACCAGAAAGTCCATGGTTCAAAACTCACCTCTGCCAAGCTGCCACTGTTGGGTCCGTGAGCAAGACCCTTGACATGGCTGCAAATCTTCAACACCCTTAACCCAGAAATGCTTGGGTTTTAAAAGTGTATTAGTTGTAAGTCACTCTGGATAAGGGCTTCTGCTAAAAGGTATAAATGTATGATATTGAGTCAAATTTTTTTAATTAAAGAATTAACCTAGTTCTTGTTATATTTAATCTCTCCATCTATTAGAATTCTCTTGGTAAGAAAAAAATAAAAAATAAAAAATAAAAAATAAATAAAAAATAAAAACATAGGCTACAGTGGCAAATATTTATCGTGCATCTGGCAATTATACCACCAAGTTCACCCTTGAATGGGCAGGGTAAAGTCTGATCAGGAATGGTCTTTTCAGATGGTATCAGCCATGAAACCACTTTTTCCGAAGGGGAACAATATGAAAATCAGTGGAAAAGAATATTATGGGGTGACGAATCCAAGTTTGAAATGTTATATATGATCATAATACCATTGCTAAAACATTAAAAAGTAATGATAGCTTAAGACTATTGCACAGTACCTTAAGTCACAAAGAACCTTAATACAGAAAGCTTCTGTAACAAGCTTCATCCTGTTGATCAATTCACGATGAAAGATCAATGGACAGGCTATGTTTGTAAGAAACCCTATTATGTTGTATTATCAAAACTGACTTCTTTAGTTTATGTACAGGAGGAATTTAAGCTGACATACTGAAGCTAAGTGGAATGGCAATGAGTTCAGTGTTGGATTGTTCCATCGGATTGTTGGGAGTACTTAGTTTAAAATTGTCTACTGACAATTCATTGTTTATTAGTCTCCTGTTTGTTAAGTCTCTTTGAATGTTTAAAACGAAAAACTAGTCTGGTTCTAACTTGATTCTTGATGAGGCTTTTGTTATTTCTGTTCTGCTGGAATAGCGAGGGCTGAGATGTGTCGCTTGTGTAATGATTTAAAAGTTTTACGTCAGATGTAAATTTGTTGCATTGATTTGAGCAAATAAAAAAAAGGAAAATCACTGGCTGTGTTAACACACTGCCTAAATAAAATTTCACAATGTACATGCACTCAATTCAGCCATTTATGCCCCAAACTTAAGGCCTGGGTCTACTAGCTATGGTTCAACACTGGTCTGGACTCTATCCTGTTAGAATTGGCTGCAAGGCAGAAATACACATTACACGGAATGCCAGTCCATCTCAGAACAACACACATCCACATCTAACAAATACAGTGAAAGTAAACCTGTTGTAAGGTCCATGGAGCTCTGTCCCATGCCACCGACTGACGGTGCAGAAATCATGTATGTATCATGTGACTAAAATAAATGCTACTTTATTAGTAAGCTTCCCTGCAATTAACCTTAGTGAAAACCCGATTAAACAAATGTAAATAGCCACACACACACACACACACACATTATACTCCACATTTAGTAGTACAGCAAAGAGTATCTTTCCAGGAAAGTAATTTTTCCAGTTATCCATGAAATTGTTACATCCAATGGGACTATAAAGAAGAAATCACTCAAACATCCCTTTTTTAAATCAGAGGATATTTTTCAAGCACTGAGTAAGGTAATCTGTAGATCATAATAAGAGTAGATACAGGAAGAAAGGGGGGAAATGGGGGTAATTTCTTCAGCATGCCTCTAAATTGGTACATTTGTAGTGAAAAGGACATTCTCATGTTTCTTTGTCCGAACAAGTAATTTCACCCCTCTCCCTCGCCGGTGCAGCTTGCCGTGGCAGCAATTTCTGCAACACAGGCCGCTCTCTTTTCTATTTCAATAGGACAGCTCATTTGCTAGACCGGGAGCCGAACTGCTGACTGAGTGTTTTATACTCTTATAGAGAGTGAGTGGGAGAGTGAGAGAAAACGAGAGATCCAGGTGGTAGCAGAGGGACATATAGAGGGAAATCATTGCAGCATTATATATATATATATATATATATATATATATATATATATATATATATATATATATATAAATAAAAGTAATTACACTAACAAAAATCAGCTTGATTCTTCAAACCATCTGCTTAAACCCTGGAGTCAAGAGAAGAGAGAGAAAAACTGTGTGTGACAGAGAGCGAGTAAGAGAGTAATGATGGGTGTTGGGAACTGGACTGGTCTCATTACCAGTAAGCCCCTTGTTTTCAGGTAGCCCTGAAAAAGCAGGTGTAGCACACTTGTGCGGAGATGTGAATTTGTGCGAGCCGTCCACTCCTCTGATTAAATTCACCCTTTTAAAGAAGGTCTGGAGCTGGCAAGGCGCCCGAGGACAAGTCCTTGGTTGAAGAAAGGAAATGGGCAAACATACTTGAACACACATTCGCATGCATGCGCACACATGCTAAACCCACTTTATGCCGTGCATAAACCCCCAACAGCACCCCATAAGTCTCCTCAAGGACGTATCTCTGGCCCTGGTTAACAAGTGGGCTGTTCAATTAGCCTGTTCATCAAAATAATGGCAGATGCCCCCCCACACACATGCAGACTCGCTACCGTTCTTAAGAGACAAATAGCCTGCGCAGTCAACATCTCTGCTTCCTCGTAATCCTCAACATCCCCTTCCAATCAATATAATTAAATCTAATCAAAGTGACTCCCAAAGACTAGTGCAACTGATTTTGTTTAAACTATTTACCACACAGCTAAAAAAGCAGGTAAAAGCCAGGTATTGCAACAGTCACCCCTTCCTTTCAACTAATTAGCTTAATGTTAATTTACAAGACACTTGAAAATGTCAGCACATTGCCCGATTTAGTGTAAACCTAAATTCCATTACCAAGCAGGCATTAATTGCTCGGCGAGCTAGGGCCGATCTCTCCCAAGGGCTCCATCCGTTTCCCTCCCGCTCCGTCATCTCGCTAACTGTTCTGTCTAGACCAACTTGGCGGCTCATAATCCACCACAGGGATCAATAAACGGCACATAATTCAGGGCTAATAATGAGCTTTCACTTTCACGCAAATGGTCACCCACTCTAAAGGAATGGCGGGTGTAAAATGATAATGTAATTATTAAAAGGACAGATAAAATCAGGAGGCACTTTGGCGCGCTGAGTGGACCAGCCTAAGCTCAATTAGCGGTACTTTAAGTTATTGTTATTCCAAAGCACGGCGAGCGAGGAGGAATTTAATATATCCAGCGTTGAAGGTAATTGCATGACGTGGCTGGCCGTGTTATTGATGGTACGTGTAGGGCTGGACGTTAGTTAACAGCAAACAGAGGTGCGGGCCTGCAAATAATCATGGTTTTTGGACAATAAAAAGCCTTTCTGTGGGATTTGAGAACTCACTGGGACAAAATGGTGCTGCTGCAAAACTTCAGTCGAAATTCGGCGTACTAAATAGTGTTGTTATCAAGACTGGTAAATCCAAGTCCAAGTCAAGACCAAGACTGGAGGTGGCCGAGACCGACATGAGACCAAGACCAGTTGAAGTTTTTTTTTTTTTTCCCCCCCATCATACAAGAACAAAAATAAGAAAAATTAATTAGTTTGTAATTCACTTTACATTCATTACGTAAGATACAGGCTATATTAATAAATAATATTGTATTTCAACAGATCATTTGTAAAATATAACCTTAAATAATATACAGCATAAAAGTATTATTAACGTGTTCATTGATTGGATACTGAAAGAGAAGAGCAGTAAAGTTTTTCCCTGAAAAAAAAAAAAAAAGTGTG
Organism: Ancistrus triradiatus; assembly: GCA_025084515.1. Classification (NCBI taxonomy): domain Eukaryota; kingdom Metazoa; phylum Chordata; class Actinopteri; order Siluriformes; family Loricariidae; genus Ancistrus; species Ancistrus triradiatus. The sequence continues at coordinate 141,437 of JAJAGP010000357.1, read as the reverse complement.
GCGATTTTATTTAGGCATGTAGAGAAAGGACTGATTTATTCGGTTTCAATGGATGAATATTCACTAATGATGGAAAAAACACACATTGGACTTGGCTGGTCCTGACAGCAATTTCCGAGTCCACCTTACCCCGAGACCAAGACAAAACTGAGTCCAAATGAGGTTGAGACAGAGACAGAAACGAGACCAAGACCAGCCTCCAGTACCACAACACTACAGTGGGGCAAAAAAGTATTTAGTCAGCCACTGATTGTGCAAGTTCTCCTACTCAGAAAGATGAAAGAGGTCTGTAATTTTTATCGTAGGTACACTTCAACTATGAGAGACAAAATGAGAAAATAAAATCCAAGAAATCACATTGTAGGATTTTTAAAGAATTTAATTGTAAATCATGGTGGAAAATAAGTATTTGGTCACCCACAAACAAGCAAGATTTCTGGCACTCACAGACCTGTAACTTCTTCTTCTTGCACAATCAGATGCTGACTAAATACTTTTTTGCAGCACTGTAAAGTGACATTGATTGAGACAAGTGTTGATAAAACTGAAAGCGTATCAACTTCCAAATGCAGATATTGAAGGATATGTTAGAGTTAATTGGGTAAACGTATGATGCGGAAACGTAGATGTGTATGCCATTTTCTGATGCCTAATGTAATTTTTGTGTAACCATCATCAAGCTTTATATGATATATATACACACACACATACACACAAGTTTTTAGACACTCAAAATTAGATCCAATACATGGCTATTAGTATGGAGTTTGCCACCCTTTGTTCTTCTAAAAGAGTTTTCCACTAGACGTCAGAACACGACTGAGGTCAACGCCTAATGTTAGACAATAAGCCCCGGCTAACTTTTGCCATTCCAGTGCATTGTCAAGGTGTCTGATGGAGGTGAGGTCAAGGTTTTGTGCAAGCCAGTCAAGTTCTTGATCAAAGTTGGTAAACCAATTCTCTATGGACTTTAAGGACAGCAGGGCACAAAGTTTATGAACTGACTTGTTGGAAGCTGAAACTTACAAAAGTTTTTCTATGGAGAATCCAGAAATGTATGCTTTATAAGCTCATCATGAATGTGTTCCAAGTGATTGTTGCTTAGAAGGGATGTCCACAAACTTTTGTCTGTATATATGAATTCTATCAAAATAGGAAAATAAGATTTTTCAGTGGCTGTTACTGAACACTTACAACGACTAACAGGCTTCCGCATTTGTGTCTGTTTCCGACCGTCTGTTTGTTCTGCATTCTTTGTGTCTGTTTCCGACCGAGAGTACATCAGCATCCTAACTTTCATCCTCGCTTAATTTGAAATGATACTATGAACGTGTCACGAAGCTGGTTAATCTACGGGTGAGCCAGCTGTTGGGTTCTGATAGAGCTTTAATGGGCTAAAGCTCAAGCAGAGAACTCTCTGGGCCTGTAATCTATCGGGTCGTGCCGCATCTGTTTGTACCCAGTTCAGCATGTTTCTTTGTTGGTGCTGGATTCGAAGAATTAAGTCATTACTGCGCAGACTACTGGCCATCTGGGGGATCATTTCCAGCTTCTGGGGAACTCTGCTGACTCATGTACATGCAGTTCCATCTCCGTGAAGATTCAAGGGGTACTTGCACTACGCCTGGTTGGGTTGTGCTGTGCCTGAGCATGATTGTGTCGTTGAGACGTTGGTGAGTTTCCGCACAGGAACTGCGTTCGCAACATTTCTTTTGGATTAAGGGCAAGACTTTGACTTGGCCATTCCAAAATATTAACTTTAGTTTTGTTCAATCATTTTTTTGGTAAAACAACTTGGGTCCTGCATTACCCACTTTCGCCTGAGATTAAGCTCACAGAGAGATGTCCTGACATTTTCTTTCAGAATTTGCTTGTATAGCTCAAAATTCATTATTTCCTCAATGATGGCAAACAGGCATGGCCTAGATGCAGCAAAACAGGCCCAAAAAACACGTTTTCATTTTTCATATATGAGATGAGGTTCTTATGCTGGATTGCAGTGTTTTTCTTTCTCCAGACATAAAGCATCTCAAATAAAACCAAAAAGCTCTATTGGTCTCATCCCTCCATTTAAAGTTTTTTTAACAGCCTTCTGGTTTGTTCATGTGTTAAGTGATGGGCAGCAATGTTCTTTAAGGAGAGCAATTGCTTTCGCTTTGCAACCCTGCCATGCACACCAGTGTCATTCAGCTTTTGAACTAATGAACATTAAAATTAGTCAAATGTGAGAGAGGTCTTAAGTCGCTTAAAAGTTATCCCGTGTTCCTTTGTGACCTTTGCAGACTATTACACGCCTAAATTTAAACATTTTCTTGAAATGAGACAGTTTGCACAAAATCTGTCTGACTGTGGATTGGTTGTGGTCCAAGGTCTTTACAAATCAGTTGTAACCTTTTCCAGCCTGAAGAGCATCAAAAACAACCTTTTTGAGGTTCCAAAAAAGCTCTTGATGCATACCATGATACAGTTACACTTTAACCCAGCCAAAAATGTCCAGCCACCAGTATCCTGTAGGCAGCATCCTGTGAGCACTGGTAAAGGATTAGAGGATGACTGACGCAAACTGTGTAGCAACAGATGAGCTGCTGTCTCTGACTTTACACCTACAAGGTGGAGCAATAAGGTCTGTTAATACAGTTAACAGCGCGTGAAGTGTCTTAAAACTCCAGCAGCACTGCTGTGGCTGATCCAATTGGAGCAGCAAAACACCACTAACAAGGGACCACCACATCAGTGTCAGAAACAGATGGACTACAGTCAGTAATTGTAGAACTACAAAGTGCCAAGACTACAAATGTCCAAGACTTTTACACAGTATTACATGCGTAGAAAATTCAAGTGGCCACAAACTTTCAAGCACGACTGTAAATCACATTTGTTTCGAGAGCTCTGTGTGGAGAGCAGTCTGACCCCAGGCCCTTCCACCAAATGACTGCTCTTTGATTACGTGCATCCTTGAACTCCAAACTAAATGAAGATGAACTTCAGATATTTTTAAGATGTACTCAGGCAAATCAGGAGATTCACGCTCGGCTTGTGTCTGCGGTTTATCTGCCGCTGACATTTGCTTGCGAGGCCCCAACAGCGGCATAATTGCTCAATTTATTCATCAAACAAAAAAGCCTGCCCCTTGTGGGGAGTCGGCACCAGTAAGGTTGCGGGCCTTCCGGTGACATTTCAATTTAGGGATCAGCACTCATCCGCGCTAGCGCAGACTGAAATTAGTGCGGTCCTAACTCGGGAACAAAGGAAAAAAAAAAAAATTAATGAACATCGCGCCATTTGACCTGTGGAGAGAGAAAACAAGGACGTGGTCGCGTTTTCCATCAGGCTGCTTCTTCCTAGAAGACATTAAGTGTAGTCAGAATGTCACCCTTTCCGCAGAGGACTGGCATTTGAAGTGGATTCCAGATGAAAATTTCCCTTAAGCCAGAACGCTAGCAGCAGATTGGTCTCCGGATCTGAGACTCGTGTGTTGGAAAGAGCATCAGACAGCGGCGGAGAAAAAGGACACGGCGCACCCCACATCACTCAAAAGCAGCAAGGACAGCTCATTTTCGGCTCGGCCGACTATGTCTATGCCAGCAGGGTTTCAAAGTGCAACGTCGTGCTCTCAGGCCTCTCCGGCGTCTGATTCGCAGGCTGCCAGAGGCCATGATTGAAGCTCTTCTCTAAACCCGGTAGCCTGACAGGATAATGGGACATCTGGAACAGATGTTTACTCCCCCATTTGGTAAATGGTGTCGGTTACGGGTGACTTATTATGCTAATTCAAACAAGACACACCCACAGTTTAATAGACTCGGCTGCCAATTAAAAGTTTGGAATTTATAAAAACTTAAGGGTAACAGAGGTACTTCAGTGCAGACGCGTGTTAAGTTTTGAAGAAACTTCTAAGATGGTGAACAACTCCTGCGCCCCTGCCAATTAAAAGTTATTTTACTGGTTGCCGCAGTCTTCGCTCTCAGTTTGACACCGCGAACCAACACGTAATCAAACGCCTGTCAATGAAAGTCTACACAGATGGATGGGAAACGCAAGCGCAGACTCGGAGCTCCTACCCAATAATGAGGCTCACATGATGCAAGCGTTCCCCCACCCATCCCCTCGTTTAAGCCATAATCAACACCCAGCTATCTGCAAGCCTGCAATTAGCATAATTGCTGTACGTTACCAAGCTTACCATAAAAGTACGTCTTGGCCCTCCGTTTCTCTCATTGTGATGAAGTTTGGGAAGGCGATCCCTCGATAGGACGCAAATTTTTGGGAGCTTTAATAAGAGGATTAGCTAACAATAAGCCGCGCCGATGTCCAGGTGCAGGGTTCAGAGGGCACGCAGCCTTGCTTTTATGTGACACAAATAGTTTCGAAACACCTGGAGGAACGGCAGCAGTTTAAACGCGTGAGTGAATGGGCACGACACTGGAGCTTCTTCCAGCTGCTCCAAAATAGCATAAATTGGACTCGATTAGAATTAATAGCCTTTGGAGGATTCCGATTTACATATAAAATCCAGTAGACATCTGTTATAAAGTCAGGACTTAAGAACGGGAAGTTGACAACAATTCTAACACAAAGTGGAGGCGATGGGATCTGGTTTGTTGTTCTGCCAAAACTATTCAGACAACTGATAAAATCAAGTTTTAAGTCAAATCAGTTATCAGTACTAATCTGTAATATTATCACACACTATACAAACTACACGCCCAAGAATTGACAGAAAAATGACAGCTGATGCATGACAGCTGTCAATCTTAAACTATTATTATAATTAAACAGCTATTCCACACATTTCTGTGATTAATACAGCCAGAACAGCTTAACGTGCAGACATGGTTCAAACACCATTATGTAGATTAGCTGTGTGGTGTGAGATCAATTCTTGTCGATCTGATTGATCATTTTTAATAGATTTAAATTTAAAACTTAAAAATGCATCATATTCCAATACATTCCATCACTGCTTTACAGTCCCTGCTTTTTTTTTGGAACGTGTTGCAGGCCTGAAATGCAGGAATGGATATTTATTAACAAATGAAATGAAGTTGACCAGACAAAAACCATGAAGTATCTTGGGTTCATACTGTCTGTAATTAAATAAAAGTCAAAGTAAATGTTAGAAACTGTTTTTTAATGTCTATTTTCTATACCGTCCCAACTTTTTATGATTTGGGGTTTTACTATAAATAGTATTGTTATTATTAATAGTAGTAGCACTGCTTTTATTAACAGTACTATTATTATTTGTAGTAGTAGTAGTGCTTTTGTTATTATTATTAGTATTGTTATGTTTGTTTATTTAAATTTTTTCTTTTTGCATCACATTAGCATCAACTGCTGTGGGACTGTGGTATCCTAGTGGATAAGGTACTGGACTCTGGACCAGAAGGTCCAGGGTTCAAATCCCACCTCTGCCAAAGCTGCCACTGTTGGGTCCTTGAGCAAGGCCCTTAACCCACAATTGCTTGGACTGTAAGGTTGAACCAATTGTAAGTCGCTCTGGGTAAGGGCGTCTGCTAAATGCTGTAAATGTAAATGTAATGCCTATTCCCGACAGGAACAAGGTTACTTCAGTTCTAGTCACACATTCACACAGGAAATTGAGAACAACTAAACAACGCATGTCTTTGGAATGTCGGACGAAACTGGAGCACCAAGAGTAAACCCACAGGGACATGGGGAAGACACAAATTCCACACAGTCCAACGGCAGGATCGAACCAGGGATCTCTGGAGCTGTGAGGCGACCATGCTGGCCACTTGTGAAACCTTGCCGGCCGACATTAATATTGGTGCTGAATTTATTACTATTGCTCTCAATATTATTATTAGTAGCAGTTCTGCTTTTATTGTTATTAGTAGTAGTATTTATAGTGTTAGTTATTATGATTATTAATACTATTATAATACTAGTAGCACTGCTTTTATTAGTAGTAGTGCTTTTACTATTGTTATTATTCTTATCAGCAGTGTTATTGTTCTTACTGGCAGTGGCACTGTTTTTATTACTATTATTATTGGTGGTAAGCGGTAGTATTAGGAGCAGCGAAAGTAGTAGAAGTCACAGAGTTATCAAAATTCTTGGCATGCGACACAATCTATCCCCACCAAAAGAAGTTTCCTAATATGACTTGCCTTTTTTATCTCTACTCTGTGAAAGATGAAATATGCAAAGTGGCAGCTTTTAAACTTGTATTTAATTTTATCACGTCATGAGTTCGGGACTAGGGCACTGTTGCTTGAAGTATAAATTGGATAATTCAATTAAAGTGCTGTGCAAAGACGTGCAATAACGGATGGAGGACGATCCTAACCCAGGTTTGAACCTCATCTCTCCCCTGTATCCCTGGGCCTCTCTGACAAATGGCTGGCAGCATAGGTCAATAACTCCTTCTCCTCTTACAGGATGGCTGAATTAACCAGCTCGCCCACTTTATTCCGGTCCGCCTTATTTCCTCAGCGAGTCCGTGTGCAGCCGCTGATTAGCCACAAAAGCCCCTCTTATCGTCTATAAAATAAACAGTTTTAGTTAATGACAGCGTTGCTGTGTTTGCACGGTTATGGGTAAAGTAGTTCAAAGCAAAGAGGAGGACGGACTGTTTGTTTGTCACGTCCATCAAAGACGGACACGACTTGACAGTTGAACAACACTGGCAAATGAAAATAAAGCAACTCGAGCTAAAGGCCGGAAGGTCATTTAATGCAGGAGTGTCAGGGATGTTTGTAAGACCGACTGTCATATGGGTCGGGGAAGCAGTTCAATGTTTAATTTTTCACAATTTATCCACTGATATTAAGCTAACTGGAGGTTATTTGGAATGAGCCCTGATAAGCATATAAATAGGCTAATTTAAATGTTCATCAGAGTATAAGTGGGATATAAACAGATTAATTCTGCAGAGCGGTCCGATAATGACAAATAAATAGTAAATACTTTGTCCATATACAAATCATACACTCAATTTCTTCACAGTTATGTTTTGCATATATCGTATACTGAGTAAATAAAGGGCAAAACTTCGTTCTACCTTAAAGTACACAATTACTTAAAAGGTTAAATGATTCACGTCTCTCTTCTGAAGTTGTGTTGCTTTTTGTTTATGTGGTGAGCTGTTAGTAGCACAATTATGAACAAGTTAGGATGGTATGGTAAATACAAATTTAAAAACATGCATCCATTTATGTTGACTTATTTCATTGCAGACTGTATGAACCCTAAATATCTCATGTTTTTTTCTGCTCAATTGAAATACTATCCAGTATATATATATATATATATATATATATATATATATATATATATATATAAATAATCAGGCCGAGTCTTTGAGGAGACGATCTCCTTTGTCAACAAATACGTTTTAAAAGAAAGATTCGGAAAAATGTACGTTTCTTCCTCTACAGTGCATAATATTATTAAACGATTCAAAGAATCGGCAGGAATTTCAGTGCGTCAAGGGCAAGAGCACAATATGAAGCTGAACACCAGTGATCTCTGGTCCCCTCAGGCGGCACCACATCAAGAACCGTCCTTCATCAGCAGCTGATATAACAGCATGAGCAAGGGATTCATTAGGCAAACCTTTGTCAAGCACTACTATATGGTGTTACATTCACAAATGCCACTTAAAACGTTATTGTACAACAAAGAAGCCTTATGTTAACCAAGTCCAGGAGCGGTGTCGACTTCTCTAGGCTTTGAGGCATCTAGGATGGACCATTACACAATGGAAAGCAGAAAACAGGTGGAATCTTGAAAACAGGTGGACTAGGACCAAACTCTACCACTAGCATCTTAATCAGATTCAGACAAAGCATGACACTGCCATAGCCAGAGCACAGGGGCATCACAAGCAACAGTTGGAGAGTCAAATGCATGGGGTGGGAAATTCCAAACCAGTGAGGTCCAAAATCCTAGTGCGGTCTAATAACCTGAAAATGCACTGCAACAAGTAGTATATAAATTATATGTGTTCAGTGTATTAGTGTTATTCACTTCACCTGTCAGTGATATTAATGTTATGTCCACAGTATATTAAATGCAGGGAATATTTTTATTTTGAAGGGACTGTGGTGGCCTAGCGGGTAAGGTACTGGACTCTGGACCAGAAGGTCCAGGGTTCAAATCTGCCTTTGCAAATCTGCCACTGTTGGGTCCATGAGCAAGACCCTTAACCCACGATTGTAAGATTGTACCAATTGTAAGTCGCTCTGGATAAGGGCTAAATGCTGTAAATGTAAATTTCAGATACAGCTCTAATATTTAAGGTTGTATGGAAGGCATTATCACCACCTTCCCTGCTATAACGTGTGCAAAAATATGCGTCGGCCAGGGTTTCAGAACGAAGTTGGTTAATCAGTTAATAATTTCCAAACTAGAGTAAATTCGTGGTGTGAGCAAATCATTCTGTGCACTGTAGGGTAATCCGCTGTGCACAAACATCAAGTCCATTGTCTGACTGACTGCCACGTTTGTTTACAGGCGTGCACCAGCCCAAAAGATTAAAACACAACTGCAGGGAAGATAAACGTGGACTCCGGTGTCTGCCTGTCACAAACCTCCTCAACCTTCCCTTTAATTCAGAAGAGGAAATCAGACGGAACAATGCATTTTAATCCCTTCCATCCATTCGCCACAAGGACTATTTGACATTGTTCTGGTGAAGCCCACACAATCTCCACATTTCAAAGTGAGTTTCGTGAGAAGAGAGGGATCAGAGGCAGCGAAAGGTTTCGCCATTCAACTGAACTCATGCAAATGACTGCTCCAGCGAGGAGTCGATGTCAGAGTGGCTTTTGGCGAACCTCCATCAAAAGAAGGATTTGTTGCTTTCTCTGTCTCGTGCTGGCTTCGAGCCCATGGAACTGTGAAGAAATGTTTGCAGTGCTGGATGTCTATTTTGTTTTAGCTCCGATGTGCCAGTGGCTAGAAGCAAAGATGTGACCTTCTACTTTATTAGTGAAATATCAAAACATTTAAGCTTGTGGAAAAGAGCCTTCGGGGAGAAATTTATCTGAAACAGAACGACGATGTCATGAAACTATGCAGGCTCCATCGGGCACGCAATGCTTTCATGCTACAAGTGAAAACGTAGGAAACATTACAGAATGCTTTACATCAAGGTTGACATACTAAACTCGAATCGCTCTCGTTTCCTACCATTTGATGAGTGTTGTGACATTAGCAGGAAACATCAATCTTAAACAGGAACAGTGTGTCAGAGGATATGATCGGTTCAGGGACTAGCCGGAAGGCATGTAAGAGACCACCCCTTCATTGCTTCATCCATAAGCTGCAGTGTGTGCATTTCAGACAGTATGAACCCAAGATATTTCATGTTTTGTCTGGTTAACTTCATTTCTTCACTTCATTTGGTAATACACGTCCAGTCCTGCATTCAAACCTGCAACACATTCCAAAAGGTTCTGAGGGGGCAATTTAGAGATAGTAATGAGGTGAGAAAGCTACTTTGGCAAAACTTTGTCAAGCACAAAAATGCAGAGTTACATTCACAAATGCCATTTAAAAAACAAGCCTTATGTTACCCATGTTCAGAGGGCTGTTGACTTATCAGGGCTTGGGGTTATCACAGTGGAAACGTGTATTATGGTCAGATAAATCAGTATTCCAGAACTATTTTTGGAAGAAATGACAAAATATAACCATCCAGCCTGTTATCAGCAGTTATCAGCAGGCCTAGCACTTAAGGTACTGGACTCTGAACCAGAAGGTCCAGGGTTCAAATCCCACATCTGCCAAGCTTCCACTGTCGGGTCCTTGAGCAAGACCCTTAACCCTCAATTGCTTAGACTGTAAGATTGTATCAATTGTAAGTCACTCTGGATGAGGGCTTCTGCTAACTGCTGTAAATGTAAATGCTAACGTACAGTGGAACGTACAGTGCTTGAAAGTTTGTGGGACTTTGGTAGTCTGGCGGTTAAGATACTGGACTGTGGACCAAAAGGTCCAGGGTTCAAATCCCACCTCTGCCAAGCTGCCACTGTTGGGTCCTTGAGCAAGACCCTTAACCCACAATTGCTTGGATTGTAAGACTGTATCAACTGTAGCTAAATGACAAGTATAAAAAGTCAGGCTCTGTCATGGTACCCATACCCATTTCCACTTCTGTGATGGCAGCATCAGCGCAGAAAAGTACACAGATTTTAGAGCAACATAAACTGCCTTCAAGATGACATCTTTTCCAGGGATATTCATATATGCAATGCAAAAACACATGCTGCACATAGAGACTTTTGAAAAAACAAAATGCGACGACAACGACCCTATACTGTTGCATATGTTCTCAGGAAGAATGGGACAAAATAACTCCTGAAATACTGAATCACTTGGTATCCTCAGTGCCAAAATGTATTTTAAGTGTATCCTCGGTCGACAGTGAAATAAAAGTCAAAGTAAGCATGAGAGACACTGGGGGTATATATATATTTTTTTACCATTTCCATACCTTCTCAGCCTTTTCTGATTTGTTGTCGTATTTCAGCCAAGTTAAAATCTTGTACGCTGAAAATTAGGCAGCCTGAGAGGTATAAAATGTACAGGTATTTCCAAAACATAAAGGATCTACCAAGAGATCACACTAAAACAGAGCTGAACCTTTCCTAGATCCTTTCCTCACACAAGTTGTGGACTTAATTCACCAACTCTGAATGCAGCCCCAAATCCAGCAATATATCAAAGCGTGTGGAGCCTCCAATATATGCATTCATACTTTGGAACAGCACACTGCAAACAGCTGGCTTTCCCTGGGAAACTCTTTACCTCATACAGCCGTGGTAAAAAATGATCATCTCCAATTAAATGCCCATTAATTGTGCAAGCACGGGATCCTACCAGATGTTTACATTAGAGAGACTAATAGCCGTCTTTATTTATTTTTCCACAATAGCCACCAGCGCAGTTCATATATCTCACTCGCAAAGACTAGCTGAAACATATTTTCACAAGTTAATATGTTCACAAGATTAAAATGGACTACCTCCTACATAATGCATCGCTCAGTAGAGACAGGGGGGCTTTTTAGCCCGTAGACTATGCATTAAGCAATAGAGGAATAAATTTGGTCCCAAAGACAAAATGCAATTCACGGACGTGCGGGTTAAAGGCTTTTTCAGAGGACAAATATAATATGATTTATGAAGTGCGCACCACACCTGATTAATGTAATGCCTCAACACCTCCGATTGCCAAAAATAAACTTCCTTTCAAAAAGCGCTGCCCTGATTCTGGGTATTGATATATCCACAGCACAATTGGAAAACGAAATGTAGGTCTTTCAAATGGAGACTATAAAAATCTATTGCAAGGACATCTACAAGTAGAACCCAAAAAAACCCACTCCAAAGACAGACTTTGACTGTCCATATGGACTATAATAAATGACTGCTGGGCACTCGAACAATCTGGACTGCGCTTGCTCTGACCTCGGCACAATGGCCAGAGGAGGCCAGCTGTGGCCCAGACCGTCTCCAGCAGCTGAGAGTGGTGTTCTAGTGCACTCCGGCCTGACCTGCCTAAGTCTGGCTCTTCCACAGGCCAGCACTTTTTAATTCCCATAAGAAGGAACTGTGGAGCTGTGTGTCCTGCCTAAGCAGGTGGAGCATCCATTGTGGGTGTCAGGAGGCAGCACGGGAGACTTACTCGCTGACCTCAATTAGAGCAGTGGAGCTTGGTCTAAAAACTACTGCCCTGACCTGTTGGCTAAGAACAAACTGCATAAAATAGTGTAATAGGCTCGGACAACGCCATTAAGGGGTAACTGCGGTACTTTTGCTAAGCCATGGGATACATAAAAAGCCCATTTGGTTTATTTAGCTTGTTAAATAAAATGTATTTATTTAGCAAACTTGGCTGTTCTTTTATCTTTATATACAGTGGCTCCCAGACTCCAGAACTGTCCCACTCACAGGCAGAAAACCATCACTTTTGACAACCTTAACACTGGTTTTCAAGGAGACACATTACATGTACATTTACAGCATGTAGCAGACGCCCTTATCCAGAGCGACTTACAATTGGTACACTCTTACAATCCAAGCAACTGTGGGTTAAGGGCCTTGCTCAAGGACCCAACAGTGGTAGCTTGGCAGAGGTGGGATTTGAACCCTGAACCTTTTGGTCCATAGTCCAGTACCTTACCCGCTAGGCTACCACAATCCCATATTATACTCCTTTTCCACAATTTAGCACCGATATCTAATGTCTTAATGTAATGTCTGTAACATGTTTTGTAACATGCAGTGCTTGGTTTGTAAAACATGAGGTAAGGGAACACAGAGCATGGAGTGATCCAGGAAGCAGCCATGTAGTGAGAAGGTCCCAGAATGTATAGACACAGCAGGGCTCCAAGTGCTCCACCTCATACAGTAGCCTTCTAAATAGAATACAGTGGTACCTCAGTTCTCGACCACCTTGGAACTCATTTCTCCACGCATTTTGAACAGAAAAATTTGTCTCGGTTCTCGTCGGTTGCTTGGTACTTGGTGCACTTGCTTACGAATCGAGCTGCGTGACTTGTTTCAGCCAAAACTTGATTCATAATTCACAATTCAGTACACGGATTCGGATTCACAACAGCGATTGTGGTGAAAGGGTTGTATTGACTGCCAACTGAAAGGGAAACAGGAACGTAATGCTCCAGAGCACAGACAAGCTGCAGTTAGCATTAGCAGCTATGCTAGTGCCCGGAGTTCATCAATAGAGTAAGTGTTTTGCTTTCACTTTTAATCCATTACTCAGTAAATGACATGAGATTTTTCAACACTATTATAAAATAAGCTTTGTGTTAACAATTTACATGTTAATGATGATAGTGGAGGCTCTATTTCTGTTTATTCCTGAATTTGGTTAGCATGACTACTTCCTGTTGGCTTTCAGTTCTAGTGGATTTAAGCTATTCCTCAACTCTAGTGCCTTCTTTATGATGGGCAAGAACCTACAGGCATTACAGTTCTAAATCAGTGACTTCACACTATACTGAGAACCCCAGCATCTCAGGGGAAGCCTCATAAGATGCTCCAAGACCTGCCAGTGGGGGAACAAAGCAGATTTGTGAGGGTCATTTGCCTATTCTGACCTCCATATGCATCCGCTGCCTTGTTTTTGCGAACGCCATTAACCTTGAGGTGCAGAAGAAAAGGGGAGAAATTTAGAGAAAGATGGGGCGAGAAAGAGACACAGAGGATATTAATGCCATGGAAGAGGAAGAACACAAAGGTCAACGACAAGGAAATAAACACTAAGGAATTACAGAGCATAGTATGACAGGACGATAAACAAAAAGCAGGCAGCAGACATCAAAAATGCCAGGCTAAATAGTATAGAGAAATAGAGAGCGGATAAGAATACAAAGTAGGTGCAATGCAGCAAAGGACCGGTTGTGTCTCAGCAGGTAAGGTGCTGGACTGGTAAGCAGAAGTTTGTTGGTTTAAGCCACAGTTGAGACCTTAAGCAAGACCCTTATTCCTGAAAACTAATTTTAAGTCATCTTGAGTAAAAGTGTAATAAATTCATTTAAAAAAAATAACAACAACTCCGGATATGACAACATAAAATCCTCATTCATGTACAGTACTGTGCAAAAGGCCTCTATATTTCTATTCTACATAAGAATTCTCTGTTTCTCAGTTTATATTCTGCTATTCTTTAAGTTTTAGTGGTCACTGCACTTTGTAGTTCTACAATTACAGACTGTAGTTCATCTGTTTCTCTATGTATTTTGTTAGTTACCTTTTCTCTGTACTGTAATGGTCAGGACCCCCAGAGGACCTCTACAGATCAGGTCCTATTTGGTGTGGTGGATCATTCACAGTACTGCAGTGACACTGATGTAGTGGTGGTGTGTTAGTGTGTGTGTTGTGCTTGTATGAGTGGATCAGACACAGCAGTGTTGCTGGAGTAGCAAACCACTGGACTGAAAATAATCCATCGGCCACCAGCATCCTGAGAGTGCTGACAAAGGATTAGAGGATGACTAACACAAACTGTGCAGCAACAGATGATCTACTGTCTCTGACTTTACATCTACAAGGTGGAGCTCTAAGGCGGATGTCTATAATAAAGTGGACAGTGGTTAAAACTCCAGCAGCACTGCTGTGTCTGATCCAATCGTACCAGCCCAACACTAACACACCACCACCACCACATTAGTGTCACTGCAGTGCTGAGAATGATCCATGACCCAAATGATCTGTGGAGGTCCTGACCAATAGAATTCTGGTTTAGTTAGTGAGACTGCTTATGAATGTGTACTTCGTGTCCCATGCAGCTGAATGGGCAAATTTGTTATAGTATGGGATTAAATTAAAGGGTTTAACCAAACAGCTGACCAGACAATGGAACATAATATAATGTTGAGGTGCACTGATGATGCAGGGCATGCTGATGGCCAGTCTCTAACAAGTTGGTAGAAAATGAGAGCGAGAACTAGCCACTCAAGTTTGGTGGTGCCTATTCTGACCAGTTCCTATTACAGATAAATATCAAAATAGAAACTAACTCCCGCCACCCCTAAATGGTATGAGTGAGCAGTATGGGGAGAGAGAAAGTGAGGGAAAGTGAAGGTGTTGGGTGTGAGGAGCTTAACTCATAATAATGGCAGAGTAAGCCTGCGCTGCGGAGACTCTCTCGCGTCCCTCCTGGGGGAGTGAAAGGTTGGGAGCATATGTCTCACAGATGAGGTAAGATGAAGGGCTCGTGTCAGACCGGCTTTTAATGGTCAGAAGTGTTCTTAGTTCCAGAGTCTCAGCCCTATCCCCCATGGCTCGAATCCACTTCATCTAACTGGCCATAATTCACCTCCTTTGGCAGTTTGGGGTCTCGGAGGTGCAGCCTAAAAAGTGCAGGGAGCAGTAATGGCAGCAGAAGCGGCTGAGGGCAAATCCGATGTCGAGCAGAGTGAAACACTAGAACAGCCTGAACCGCCACCCAGTGCTGGTCATTAGGAGCAAGGAAGAAGCTCAAAGACAAGAGCTGAGCGTCAGGAGTCAGTGGATATTCAACAGGAAAGTGCACAGGTATATCGCAAAGCCCTGACCTCGACTAGTCATTCAACTATCCTTCACATTCCTCCTGTGTCTGCAGAGTTCCTAGCGTTATGTCGTCAATTGTTAACATTGCTTTATAGATTTTGTTACAGTTCTCATTTCTACAGGTATTACTGCTGTTGCTTTGATCACATTATGGATAACTAGAATAGCTACAGCCATAAAGTTTAACGTCGTACACCAGTTGTTTCTCTAACAATGTGTAAGCTGACTGAGTATGTCACTCACTATGCAGAAAACAGTCAAAACACACCTTGACTTCACATTCACTGCGTCATCCAGCCAGGTAGGACAGACTACTGCACATGCAGCATCATAGTGCCACAAAGCAAGCTAGCATTCTACCTAAAAACGCCTTACTGAAGTTAAAAATGAGTGAACAAACTGCACTAGGAGACAAAATACAGACACCACCAGCCTCGAAGTCTGCACCGTTAGATTTAATTCCTAGAAGGGGCTCATCCTCACTCGCATGGAGGTGGTTTGACTTTGAAAAGACAGATGTTGCACAAAAGACTGTAATCTGCAAACATTTACAGAATTTAGCAGACGCCCTTATCCAGAGCGACTTACAGTTGATACAATCTTACAATCCAAGCCATTGTGGGTTAAGCGTCTTGCTCAAGGACCCAACAGTGGCAGCTTGGCAGAGGTGGGATTTGAACCCTGGACCTCCTGGTCCAGAGTCCAGTACCTTAACCGCTTGGCTACCACAGTCCCAAACTAAGTTGGAAATTGGTTGCTGTTAAAGACAACTCAACAACTAACATTTAACCATCTGCGAACTAACCACTGTGCTGAATATGAAGCGTATGACAAACTTCGGGGGACCGCTGTCCATGACAGGCTTAAACCAGCCAAGGTGTAAGCAGAAAATCACACTCAACAAAGCTTAGTGGAATCATTCTGGGAAAAAAGTGCCTTACAAGAAAAGCAATAGATGGCAGGACATACATACCGTCACCGATTACATTGAGAAAGACACTGTGGCAATAAAAATAGAGATAAATAATAATATTGCATAATATATTGTGATGAACATACTGTGTCACATCGCCCAAACATAATATACTGAAGGCTTAAATGACTTGCACATACAAAAACAAAAGGTAAAAACAGGAAAAAGAGAAAGGGACTCAGATGGACTCAGAGGTACAGACCTATTTAGGCATGCACTGTGAGCTCTAATTGGGGTACAGAGGTGGCACAGACAGCCAGAGAGCTGGACCAGCCACAGTCTAGCCTGGGCATGTTTATTCTGGAACACTGACGAGAAGATAAACCCCTCACACCCCCCATCACGGGACAAGTACAGACAACACAGACCACCGCTGAGGAGAGTGCAGCTTCAATTAAAGGGTGCAAATCAGATTTCTACCCCATAAAGAACCCTGTGCATCATTGTCTGATGAACCGTTTGCTTTGATACGAGAATGGGCATAATACCAGTGCAAGTAAAGACCTAGTAGATTAAAAGAGTACCATGATTACACTCCCCTCAGTAATAAACAACAGCAATACAAATACAAACCCACCGTGCCACCCCCACTTCCTTGGTGCCAATAAACCCTGCCATCCATGTGATGCAAAAGAAAACAGGACTCTTCAGACCAGGTGACTTTCTACCAAGGGCAATCGGTCTAATCCAGTCACAGGTGGCACCTTCACTACACACCCGTCTCTATACTTTCGCTCTAATTTAGTAATCACATACATATATCATCGTTGCATTCTCATACAAAGTTTCATTTGATTCCAACAACTCCTTCTTGGTGAGTTATTTTTTTGGTCAATGTTTGAGGTCAGGGTCGAACCAGGAATCTCTGGAGCTGTGAAGCGACCGCACCAACCACTTGCAAGAGAATTCCAAGGAGACACCAGCGTTACAAACAATGACTCACCAGCTAAAGCTAGTCTCTATGAGGGAAAAAAAATACAAAGTTTGGTGGGACTGAAACGATGAGCCCCCACTCTCTGCACCAAAAGTAGAGTCATTTTAAGATTAAGGTTGACTATATGATAGTTCTGGGACACATATGATTTGAAGGTTAATTACAGTGGGTATGGCTTCTCCGAGCAGGCAATCACAATCAGCTCAGGGAGAAAACAAGTGGGTCAGGAGACGAACGGCTGATTAAAATCACATTGATTATAGTGTGGGGTTACGGCTCCTGATTTTGAGTGCTGGCCCAACATCTGTTTGCATCGCGAGGAGGCCGAGGAAAAATAAAATGCAAACTGAAAAGCGAAATGCCTGCACCTGTGCTCATACATACGTCCGTGCATAACGCAGGTCAATCTAAGCGTAACTTCGCAACTGAAATTAAACACAATCAAAGGAAGCTGCTAATACAACATGACAAGTGGCTGCACTCAGCATTGAAAAGCAGCTGATACTGGCTGCCATTTGAATCAGCACTGGAATGAGGTAGAGTATAAAAAGCTAAAGCGAATGGCATGTAGCCTTAGAGGGTACAGTCGGTGTACGAAGTGAAGTCTTTTGATGTGATAATCAAAGACAAAATGAAGGCCAAAAATGTCATGCAAAAAATAAAACCATTTTCAGATTTCAAAGTCTGCGGGCTGGATTCCAGTATTCCAGACTGTATTTATCCTAGTCTTTAAATGAAAAGACAAAAATAAATACAGATTAGGGAAAGCAGTCCTATGTCATTAGGGATGTGCAATATGCATCATCTGGTATAATATCTTAATTGTTGATTAAACTATGTGCGAGTTGATATTCACTTCGCAAAAAACATTTAAAAATACACCTTAAGGGTTCATATATATTATTTCATCAATTCCGATTGTGCTAATCGATTCCTGTTCTTTTTTTTTTTTTTTTTTCCCAACTTCAAAAGTAATCATTTCTGCATTAAGCTTTTTTCTTCCCATTTAAACCCATAATAAGTTGAAAGCTTAATGTGGCTTAATGTACTAAAACAATGACCTAGGAACACAAAACTCCTCTCAATTACCACTGGTCATAAATAATCTCTACTGCTGAAATGACAAATACATGGTCCACAGGCAAAGTAATCATTTTTACGTCAAGTGTGTTACTTATAATAGGTTTAACTGAGAAGAAAAAATGATTACTTTCCTTTCGGGCCACGTTTGTCATCCCAGTGAAAGATATTACTTATGACCAGCAGTAGCAGAGACATTTGGTATTCCTAGGCCATCGTTTTATTACATTAAACCATGTTAAGCATCGGTCGAACCCGGTAAACTACACTGCTAAAGCTAACGTGTTAGTAGAAACAGATAAGTGGAAACAAATATATATATTTTAATGGGTACCCAGTTCCGAATCGGATGTTGCTCATAAGACGGCAGTTTGCAACCTAGGGGTGGGCGATATGATAAAAACATTATATCACAATATTTGCAGACATTTTACACGATATTTATCACATAACTGCAGAAAACATGCTTCAGTACATTTACATTTACAGCATTTAGCAGACGTCCTTATCCAGAGCGACTTACAATTGGTACAATCTTACAATCCAAGCAATTGTGGGTTAAGGGTCTTGCTCAAGACACTGTACAATAAAGATAAAAGATTAGAATTAGATTAAAAAAGGATTGAAAACAAGAAATGCAACAGATGGCAAAGAATAACAAATGCTCACCAATTACATCGCAAAAGACACGGTGCCAATTCAAGCGGTTGAGACAGATGGGTTCAAACAACTTTTGAATACTTTAGACCCAAGATACACTTGACAAAGTATCGTCTAATTAGGGGTGGGCGATGCGATAAAAATATTATATCGCGAAGACATTTTCACGATACACGATATTTATCACGATACAAAATGAATCAGTACTCACAGATTCTTAAAAAATACTATTCAAATATTCTTCCATACTAACAAAAGTGATTTATATTCGAATGTGCTGCACTTCATGCAATTAAACAGGACTAATTACACTCCTTATAATAAAACTGTTACACTCTATGATGGTCAGTTCTTTAAGCACTGACTATCTCACCCAAAAATCATTTTCAGTGATACACTACGTACACTATTCCAGTGACCTCCACTACTTTTTAGTTGCATTATCATTGTGGCTCCATTGCCACAGTAAAGAAGCAAACTTCTGACGAAATTCAGTGCAGCTTTTGGACCCTGACAGAGAGGAAACAAAAAGGAAGGCAAGAGAGTGACCGTGTCTGGTCAGCAGTATGGACTAGCCACAAACAATGTAGATATAAAGGACAGAAGAAGATGCATGTCTATACCATAACTACACCCACCTGTCCATGGTGATTGCACTAATAGACTCTCAGGACAGAGCAGGATTATGAGACAGAAAACCTAATCTGTGGAATGGATTAGCCATTAATAGGGCCTCATGATTTCCCCCAGGTGGCGACCACGGACAGACGGAGACACAAAACCAGATTTCACGTGTGCGATTTCAATTTCTGCTACAAAACATACTAAACGTTTGAGGAAATTTGGCCTAACTATAAAGATACCATAAAGTCATGTTCAGTGCTACTAGGGTCCCATGATCTCTGTTTTGATTTTAACCATGACCATAGACTGAACATTGCTGACCATATTAAATGTTACAGACACCGTGCCTCTTTGCCTTCCTTTAGAGGAACGTTAATGTTCCAAGAATGTCTGCTCGGTCTAAAATCTTTGGACCCTTGATCGATGTTAGCTGTACACATAAAGGCAGGACCACAGTGCTATTGGCTCCATTTGAAACAGATCCTCCATATACATATATAAAGCCACAGCGCAACCATTAGTTACATGCTAACACAGGTGCAAGTGGCATTGAGCTAACAGGCATAATTTGGAAGGGACTGGCAACAGGTAAGTTTATCATTTCAGTTTGCTAAGTGTGTAAGTGCTATAAGTTTTATTTAGTTGCTCAGGCTAGAACCAAGCAATGCTAATACATGCAAACAGTAGCTAATGCATGAATACTAGCAACGAGTACGAGTAGATGGAGAATCAAGTAAAAATCAGGAATAGTTTCATTTCCAACACAATCCTCAGGACCAATTCAGTTTATAGACTCTGTGTTCTTAACGTCTCTAACTACACATTCTGTTTTCATGCTGAGCTGTTCTTTCAGCACCAGTTTCCATATCTCATTCCTTTATTCAGACCACGTCAGAGAATGAGGAGGCCATGAAACCAAACTGTTACCTGCTAAGGTACTTTGGTGACTTCATTTATACTGGACTAAATAATGACAGGAGACTCACTTGTATTATTTTTTTATATTCATTATTGTATTATATATAAATTTATTATAGTCCATAGTTTATATCCTCTATTTGATTTGGTACATGTTCTATTTATTAAAGTATATATTTTATTTTATTTATAATGTTCTCTTTATTTTATTCTTTGTCTTTCTTTATTTTAATTGCTCTATTTAGCTTCTGTGTATTTAAATTACTACTGTAAACGTATTATTTAGGTTTGATTTAGTTCTTACATACGTTACACATATTTAAGCAGTTTTTCCTTTCCACTGTCGCCCAAGGCTTGCTCAATTTGAATCTGACTTTGAAATCTGACTTATATAAGATAAGGCTCCCAATGAAGTTGGGTCCTGTTTTGAGTCTTTTTCAGCTGGCTGTCATAGCTAACCACTTTAGGAACCATGGGGACTTAATTTCACTAGGAATACAGGACTGTAGATGTAAACATAAAGGAAAACATGAATCTGAATCACTGAATCACTGTACTGAATCATGAATCGTGACTCAAAGTTTCGGCTACAAGTTTAAGCAAGTGTGCCAACTACAAATTTTTCTAGTCAAAATGCGTTGAGAACCAAAGTCGACGAGTTCCGAGGTGGTCGAGAACCAAAGTACCACTGTATAACTTATTAGCTTCCAGAGAACTGAACTGATTAGTTTGCAAAATCTCAAGAATGAATTGGAGACAGGCAATAAGAAATCCCTTTCACAACACTCCATAAACAAGGGAAAATAAAACCGAGTCAACAGAGGGATTATGTTTCCTTGATCTCCATCATTATTTATAAACCAGAGTCACGCCAGACAAATGTGTTCCTGAACTATTTAGCCGCAATGTGAAATCAGTACAGAGTTTGAAACGACACGACAAACCATCCCGGTAAGCCCGTTATTGGTGCGCTTCAGTAATTTACACTTGCCATTAGAAGACGGATTGAGGCGATATTTATTTAGCAACAGAGGTGGCAAGCGCAGGATGGTACGGCAGCTGTCACGGTTGCCAGATGCTGGAAATGCACCCTCCGTCCATCAAAAACTCCCTCCCTTGATGATTCCCTCCTTGTTGCAACCTGACAACCTTAAAACAACTGTATAATTAGAGCCACAGCTGCCACGGCACGTCACTCTCTGGATTGATCAGGCAGCTCTGGACCAGCACAGACGACAACCTGCAGAAAAGAACCGCCTCGGTCTGCTGGGAGAGAGTACATTTACTCAGAAAATGCTCATATTAAAGGAGCAGACTAAATGGATTTTCTCTGTGCCAGGACGCACATGCAAACAATTTATAGTCACTATTGAGGGGGAGGGAAAGGAGGTCTTAAAGAATAGAATACACTAATATTACAGTTTCCAGATTCTAAAGCTGATTTAAAGATCAAGTCATGATGCAAGAGAGAATTATTATACAGTACTGTGCAAAGGTTTTAGGCCACCGTTAGAGTTGTTGATATATAACATTGCGGACTATTGACCCCCAAAATTTCAAATTTTTTATTCATCACTCCATAATCCTCTTTTTTCCACTGATGTCATTCCAATTTTTGTGACCTTTCGCATATCTTAGCCTTTTTAAACCTTTTCCCCTTCTGGAAAAGTGGTTTCTTTGGCTGCTACCCTCGTAAAAAACTGTTCCTGATCAACTTCTTCAGACTTCAGAAGGGTCAACTTGGCATCCCGATAAAGCTTCCATATGCTGCTATTGCTCAAGTGTAAGGGAAGGTCACAAAAATACTTTAATACATATAACTGTAGCCTATATAAGCTCTCTTTTAATACTACGAACACATTTCCTGTATTTTCAGGTTGTTTTATAATAAAGAAAAAAAAGACTATATGGAAATAATTCTATATGGTCATCATACTATTGCTAAAACAATGGCATATCTAATCTAAAGGTGGCCTAAAACTTTTGCACAGTACTGTATGAGCACATCACATGATGAAAGAGAAAGCAAGAGAGACGGAGGGAGCGAAGTCTCAGTGTCCTCCTGCTTCTCCTGGTGAGGATCGTGGAGGAAACCATGTGAGAAGGTCAACCACTTCTAAACACTTCTCTGTCCACAGCCATAGATCCCAGCATCTCCTTGGGAATCTGCAAATGTTCGAAAGCCAGATGCGACCCTTCCAGCAGATCGTGGGTTTGTCATTGCAGGCCTTTCCAGAGCAGACATTTTTGTGAGATGCCCAAACCACCTAAACTGAAGCCTTTGGATCTGAAGAAACAGAAGCTCTACCCTGTGGCTCCCTCAGATTGACCAACACCTAACCCTATTTTTTCACCCTATAACGCCAACAAACCTGCATAGGAACTGCATTTCTGCCACCACTTAAAGCTCATAACAATGACAGAGAGGTACAATGACTAGTAAACAAAGAACTCTGTCCGAGAACTAAGCTCCTACTTCACCAGCATAGACTGGTACAATGGCTCCACAGCAAGAAACAAGTTGAGGCTATCCACATCTTGTTCAGGTGTAGGATGTTCAGGCACATTTACAGCATTTAGCAGACGCCCTTATCCAGAGTAACTTACAATTGATAGTCTTACAATCCAAGCAATTGTGGATTAAGGGCCTTGCTCAAGGACCCAACAGTGGCAGCTTGACAGAGGTGGGATTTGAACCCTGGACCTTCTGGTCCATAGTCCAGTACCTTAACCGCTAGGCTACCACAGTCCCATGTCAAAATAATATCTCAATGAAAGCCCAAGTCCAATGTTTCCCAGCAATTCAGTATCCAGAGGGTCATACTCCATTCTCTGGCTTGTCTTACTCCCAAAGTGCATCTTGGTGCCATCAGTTCCCCAGCTGTACGATCTATACGCATACTATCCATATGATGCAAAAGGAAACAGGACTCATCAGCTCTGACACTTGCAAAGCTACTGTAAGTACAGCGGCAACTCCATTCTCGACCACATCAGAACTCGTTGAATTTGATTCTCGATGCATTTTGACTAGAAAAATGTGTCTCGGTCTTCGGGACACTTGCTTAAACCTGAGTCTAGCAGTGCGAATCATTTCAGCCAAAACTCGATTCATGACTCACGATACAGTGATTCAGATTCACAATTGCTCAGTGAAGATGTGTGCTGCTTTTATCGTGTTTTTCTTCATTTTTACATGGGCCCTAAAAAGGTTAGTTATAAGAGCCAACCGAAAAGAAAATAGGCTGCAGTGCAGTTAGCTTTGCAGCTATGCTAGTGCCCAGAGTTCACCAATAGAGCAAGTGTTTTTCTTTTCCCTTTCAATCCATAACGCACTAAATTCCATGAGATTTTTCAACACTTTATTATAAAATAAGCTTTGTGTTAATGATTTTGCCCAACTGCTGACTTGTGTAAGTGTTAATGCGTAATAGGCTCCACTATGATACCGTATAAACTATATTAAACTCATCAGTTCATGATACATTTAACTTACGATGGATTTGTCGAAGCATATCCCCATCATAAATCAGGGAGCACCTGTACAATACAACTCCATTAATACATATAATGCCTTAAACAGTGTGGATTTTCAGGGGGTCTGGAATGGATTCATTCTATTTACATTATTTCTTACGGAAAAATTCTCAGCACTTGTCGTTGTCCCTTGTCAAAGTTGCTCAGCTTTTAAGTCTGCTGATTTCCCCTGCATAACATGTCTACTATGAGAACCAAATGTTGACGTAGGTTGTAATTTATCTATGTAAATCAAAAACCATGATTATACAGGACGATAGCAACGAATGTTACAAGATTTACTGATACATGTCACAACACTAAATAAACTCATCTCAAAAACTACAGGAAAGTCTTCAAAAGTGATCTGCATATATTACCAGCCACGTCTTGGATCGGCCATAAAACATAAGCTTGTAAGCTATTATTATTAGCAGGGATGAATAATAATAGCGATTTCGCACCATGTACAAGTCACACTGCACAGTTTTGCTCTACTCCTGGATTTAATGGGGGGGAGAAAAAAACCACGATCATTGGCAGCAAGTCTGAGCTTGTTCTCTGTGATTAACATGGTGCAGCTCAGGCTACGAGCTGCAGAATTAGCATACGCGCAGCTTTACTAGAGACGGATGATTAGTTTAAGCAAAGCACTCCAAAAAACGGCTGTAGTTTTTGCATTAGGGAATGTGCACACTAGTATTCATCATCGGAAGGCTTAGCCGCTCGTTTAAACCCTACATTGTCATGTAATACTTGAATGAGAGCAGAGTTTTTCGGTGGACATGCAAATAAATCGGAAAAACAATCAGCTTTAGTAAGCATTTCTGTGTTTATCTGTATACACTGTGGATGGGTAGGTTTAGTATATTACAAGCTCCCCCTAGTGGATAAACATCAACAGCCTTTCCAGCAATAGAGTGCCATTTTAGCTTTAGTATCACATTAAAGACAGATTCTTTGAAAGTTTAAGAGTTACTAAAAGTTCCAGATTGTAAAATACCTCTTACCACTTCACATTTACCACATTTACCACTACCATTTAACCTTATTAGAATGTACCCGAGAGAAAAAAGGTATTAATTACATGAAATATTACACACTGACACTATAGTCTTCACAATGCGGTTGAAGAATAAGAATAAATTTAATAAGAATAAATAAGTCAAATAAGGTTTCTACAATACAACACATCAAAGTAACACCTCAGGTTAAGAATGCCACACTAAAGTGTCAATTGTCCTGAAAAAAAAATAAATTCAAGGTTCAGTACTTTGTCAGGTCTTAACTGGCAGGATATTTCCATAGGCGTGTGTATATATGTATATGTGTGTGTATGTGTGTGTGTGTGTATATGTATATATATATATATATATATATATATACACACACACACATACATATATATATATATATATATATATATATATATATATATTAGATATATATACATATAACACATATATAATACACACATATCTTTGTTACGATAGCTGCCTAAATGTATCTCAATACCGAAATGATTAACACAGCAAAAACCTAAAAACATCAGAAAAAAGGCTGCATGGAATAATAGATTATTGAACATGGAAACTTAAAATTTTGTTTTTTTTAATTTATTGAACAAAAAATAAAACCAAAAACAATAGATTTGAAAATTGGACACATTTTTAACATTAATAATTCGATTATTATAAGAAAAATAATCTGATTAGAAAAGTCACATTGTAATTAAAGCTGTTACACAGTAATCTGACATCCCCTCTGTACCTTCGAGTTTGTGGGATTTCTTTGACAGCTTAGTTAACTTTGCATCTGCAGCCGGATCTCACTGGTTAAAATCATTTCTACTGAGTGTATTTCATAGCAATAGAAATCATTACTGACAAAAAATGCAAATGCCATAATTGCCATTACCAGCAAGCTGAGCTTGATCAACATGTGACTGTGAATGCCTGATTTTAGTAGCTTGAAAGTTATGATATAAACATAAACGTTACCAATGTGATCATATAGATGTTTAAACACATTGGTAATTATAAAGACAAAGCCAGTTAAACAGTTATTATTGTCCTCAACTTCCTCGGCAAAGTCCAGATGGTTTTTAAAAGATCGCTTGTCATAAAAATGAATCTCACTCGTCAGATTTATATTTGAGGACATGAGCAGGATGTAATAATGTTATCTATCATATTCTCTAACCTGCTGCTCTGTGAGCTCTGAGTACAACAAGTTGGACGGTTTTCTCCGTTGGTCCCTGTAGGTTTAAAAAACATTTTGCAGACTGGTTGTGTGTCCATGGGCTTAAATTAATTCCATATTTCACTTCTTGCGTTTACTTTCTCTGCAAGCCATGAATGGTCTGCCAAAGCTCTGGTATTAACAGCCATTAACTATCCGTTTTCTCTTCTGCTTCACCGTGTTCACCAACAGGTTGAGGAAGCAGAGCGAATCGCGCACATACTGCCACCCGTGTGGTACATCATTGCAACGGCAGACAAAAGCCCTGCTTTGACAACACAGTAAGGGGGAAAAGTCCCCTGTATAGATATTTTTTTTTATGATATATAGAGAAAGGATACGGGGACTTTTAGAAAGAGAAAAGAGAGAGAGAAAGAGAGAGAGATCTAGGAGATATATAGATACGGGGGAAGGAGAGAAAAAAAGAGACACAGATAGACACAG
>JAJAGP010000357.1:110000-112500 GCA_025084515.1 Ancistrus triradiatus | reverse complement strand
CGAATGGCGCATATTATTCATATCTATCCCCGCGGTATATTCTCCCATTACTGCAGCTCATATAGCAAAACAGCGCCTGAAGGCTCCTGCTCGTCTTCTACAAACTTAATGTATATAAATGTGTTTTTTTTTTTTACAGTTGATTCAATTTACTTGTCGGTATTTGTAGTTAAAAAAAACTTCCAAACAAATCTGCACACTCACAAATGAACGGAAACGATCGGGCCTTCTGTTAGCTCTATCAGCTAGAGACGGTCCGTCACTCTGGCGCTGACGGATGCGCGGAGGAAAAAGGGGAGGGCGAGACGGAACGAGGTGTCGATTGCTAGCCGTCAACTCGTCGGATGTCCTTCGTGCTCTCTCACGTGTGAAAACTCGGCGCAACTTTCACCGGGGACGTTTTTTGATGGCCAGTGGGGAGAGCTGGTGACAGATCGGGGCGACGGCGGGCCGCCTCTCGGCCATTTGGCATGCGCCGGGCATCTGGCGCGCTGGAGACGGCCTGTCAAACGGCTACGACTCCATAGAACGGCGCGGGGGGAGCCTACGGAGCGCCAGATGGGCCATTAAGGTAGTATTAATGTAGATGCGGCGGCTTTTCCCGCGCTGACTGGGACGCCCTCTTTAGAACTGCGAGCAGCTGCTGCCATTTACTCCGACAGCTCCCTGCTAACTCCGGGCCAACTGGCGACGTCGGACACTTTGTACCTGTGACGGCAGCTCTGAGAACGCTCTGAACTAACCCCGTACTGCCACCAATGACCTTACGTTAAGGAACGAACACACACACACACACACACACACACACACACACGCCTCAATCCCTGTTACATACAACCGAGCATTCATACTGTATTAGCAAATATTTTTCTAATCATTACCACCAAAATGGCACGTTAATGCGACACTTTCATACTCATTTACTCTCTAACCACTAATATCATGCTTTAATTGAGAGAAAATTGGCTGTTGGTGAAGAAATAAAGAATAATCGGTTGAAAAAAGGAAAAAAAAAAACAAGCATAGATAAGCGCTCCAATCAGTCACATTCGACTCTGCTAAATAGACTGAAATGGTATATTTTCAGACCATTAACAAAATCACATAGACAAAATCCTATTAAGGCAATTA
The DNA here is from genome assembly GCA_025084515.1 of Ancistrus triradiatus. Lineage (NCBI taxonomy): Eukaryota > Metazoa > Chordata > Actinopteri > Siluriformes > Loricariidae > Ancistrus > Ancistrus triradiatus. Next base: position 111,369 of record JAJAGP010000357.1, on the reverse strand, counting down.
TTTCTTTCCTCACTACAATTTACAGAATTAGAGACACACCGCCACGCACTTCCATGCCTTGTTAACTCGGAAACGCGTTCCAATGCGTGTACATCGCTAAGAAATGAGCAACAGTAAAACCCCAACACATATTTCCAATCATAATGACAAAAGCATGACCTGCTTTACTGCTGACAGCTAGAAAAAAGCAGGCAACTTAACCTCATACAGTAAAGTGCAAAAGTCTTAGGCCACCATTAGATGACCACATTTACAGCATTTAGCAGACGCCCTTATCCAGAGCGACTTACAATTGACACAGTCTTACAGTCCAAGCAATTGTGGGTTAAGGGCCTTGCTCAAGGACCCAACAGTGGCAGCATTAGCTGAGGTGGGATTTGAACCCTGGACCTTCTGGTTCATAGTCCAGCACCTTAACCACTAGGCTACCACAGTCCACACATATTACTGCGACACAAAAAAAACTGGCTTCAATGAGCCACAGTGGCAAGTATTGAATGTGACCTTCCCTTACACTTGAGTAACAGCAGCATATGGAAGCTTTATTGAGATGCCACGTTGATCCTTCTACAGTCTGAAGAAGTTTATCAGGATTCTTTTTTCCCCCAAAAGAATACATCACTTGAAAAGGCGAAGATGTGCAAATCTCAAAGACTGAAATGAAGATCAGTGGAAAAGAGGACTCCAAGTTGAACATTTTTGAGTCCAATCGCTGACAGTGTTAGGGTAAAACAGCTAATCTAATGGTGGCCTAAGACTTTTGCACAGCGCTATATACAGGTAAATGATATATGGTCCACATTCACACTGGAGAACAAAGTGAGTTAACTCTGAATTTTCTACGCTCAGCTGCCACAGTTTTGTCATTATTATGCAAAAATCACAAGGAATCCAACTTTTTTTTTTCTGATCTAGAAATCCAGATTCATCTTCAATAGCCTCAACAGCTGGATCAGATTTCATTTGACTTTTTACTTAAACGCTGAATATATATATTACTCATATATATAACTCATATATAACTGTAAGAAACATTATGTTATTAAGCAAGGTGTTTTTAGGTAATTTAAGGTATATAATTTAAAAGTAATCATTCAGTAATCATATGTTGTTGCATAGTTGTGTCACTCCTTATCCCATCTATGCATCGAATAGTTTTTTAAATAAGAATTCCATCATAATTTACTGTAAAATACATATTTTAATCATGTCCCCAGGTTTTCACTCAGTCCTGTTACCCTAACATAGTACCACTTCTGAAAAGTTGTATCATCTGGATCTTCTGAGGACTATGGGAAGTCATTCTCCCTTATTTTTTCTGTATATTTGATGAAATTGTAACTATTACTGAGAAGGTCAATCTCAACTT
>JAJAGP010000357.1:0-105000 GCA_025084515.1 Ancistrus triradiatus | reverse complement strand
TATTGAATAATAGAAAGTAGAATAGAAAGTAGAAAACAAAAAAATGGCGAAGAAGGGAAACAGAATAGTCACCATCATTTGTTTCCAAAACTTACATTGCCTTAGTTTCACCAAATCTACAATGTAATAATTTTAGGCAATATGTCAAGCCAGATTTATGTGTATCTTCGTGTTTGGTGTGTGCGGCGGAAGAATACACGATTACGCGGCTCGTTTTTTAATAATTACTGTGTTACGATAGGATAAATGCTTACAGTATGTTATTTACGTACAGTATGTACGTACGTATGCTCCGACTTACACCGAAAATCGGTTTACGACGCCACCTACGAACGGATCTGCGTCGTAAGTCGAGGGCTACCTGTATATACATACATACATACATACATACATACATACACACACACACACATACATATACATATATGTGTGTCTCTATATACCGTATTTTTCGGGCTATAAAGCGCGATAGCTTATAAGGCGCAATATCAACGATCGACTTCTAACGGGTATATTTTCATACACAAAGCGCACCGGGTTATAAGGTGCATGAAATGAAACAAAACTCTTAAGTTCCGTCGGAAGCTCAGTTTGGTCTTTACCTGGCGCAGGGCGTCTTCTTGCTTCCTCCACTTCCGTACCATTGATTCGTTAATGTTGAATTCTCTCGCAGCTGCTCTATGACCATGTTGTACTGCGTGACTGATAGCGCTGAGTTTGAAATCCGCTTCGAAAATAAATGAATGAATGCACGTACCCTAATGCTGAAGCACATACTTACTCCGCTATGCTGCGCACTACGGTGGCCGTAAGCTTCGTAACTTACCAAGACCGTGCTAAAACATTTTGATAGATTTATGAGCGCCGTGTACTATCTACAATCGGTTCTAGGTCAGAAAGCACAACCAGAATTAATTCATACATTAGACGCACCGCATTTTAAGGCGCACTGTCGATTTTTGAGAAAGTTAAAGGATTTTAAGTGCGCCTTATGGTCCGAAAAATACGGTAGTTATGTCAGAACTCAGACTCAGCTCTTGCGGTCTTGTCTTCAACACTACTGTGTAATATCAGATCCGGTACCAGTTCCAGCCCCACATATGATGTTCATCCTCTGCAGCTTCACTCAAGCTGCTTCCGTCATCAGCACCAGTCTCCTTATCATACCCGGGCCACTTAATGCCGATGTGCATATTTCACATTTTATTTGAACTATGACTCCATGACTTTAGTTTCGTTCTTAGATTTAACATCTACGCCACCCAAGGAGGTTGGGTCCCTTTTTGAGTCTTGGTCCTCCCAAGGTGTCTTCCTATAACACTCAGGGAGTTTTTCCTTGCCACTGTCACCCTAGGCTTTCTCAATTTGGGATTGGATATAGATATTAAGAGATAATCTAAACTTGTAAAGTTGCTTTGAGACAATGCTCCATTGTAAACAGCGCTATATAAATAGATCTGACTTGACATAACATGACATGACAAAATCGAACCCGGACCAGCATAAAACCTGTACCAACTTTGGCCTGCAGTAGCCATCTTGATCTGAAAATATCTGTGTGTACATACTGCCTGTATTTTCTGTTTGTATCTTAATAAAGACACTGAGAAATAATGATATATGAACATTATACCACTGCTAAAATAACACATCTAATGATTGATGAAAAATATTTGCACCACAGGCACAACTAAACAACCGCATCTTATGCGAGGCCTCGCGATGGCACCCTCTCGCACGCGGACGTCTCCTCGCCTTGCTCTGGGTTCTCGCGTCGCTCCCTGGCTGGCTCGGTTCTGGCTGAGCAGGCACACTTGTTTGAATGTCATATTTACGGCGGCGCTTTGTCAGGAAGCGCTCTTCATCGTGTGCGAGCGGGAGAAGCGAGCATATGGCCGTGCCACTCTGGGGAGGTGTGACAGCCTATCGGAGCGGGCACGCCACGCTGCCCGGCCAGATGCTCTGGGCTTCTCGCCGATTAAGTGGAGATCATCACTGTTTTCTTTGAGCACCACTGTGCCTTGTACTCTGAAGTGTTTGGTTAATCACTGTCTGCATTCGACAGAAGCTGCCAAAATGCTCATTAAGTCGAAATCCTCGCCGACATGTCATGCTCGAATGATGGATTTTTTTTTCCTCTTGCTCTCGCTTTTTTCTCCTCACTAAGGCCCATCTTGTGTTAGTGTATGCTCATGCAAATGCGTGTGTATGTGTGTGTGTGACTGTGTGTGGCATGTTGCACAAATGTGGGCATATGTTATTGAAATGCTAAAAGTGCATGATGAGATTTCTGAGATGTTTTTTAAGCTGCCGTCCTTCTTTGTTTCCACTTGCCTTTGTGCAGAAAGTGTGTGTTTTCTGGGCGTGTGTGTGCGCGCACGTGTGTGTGACGGCTGTCTCTGTCATGGCCTCAGAGGGACAGGGCTCTTTCTTTTCTCATCTGTTCAGCTGCGGAGCTTCTGCGTTCTGCATGTTATTAGCAAAGCGCTCCAAGTCACACAGTCTGTGTCAGACAGCTTTGTGCACATACCCTGCTGCTTCTTCTCGATCTCGTTCACGTTAGCGTCTTGGGCGAGCTTCTCACGCACATGCACTTGGACGGGCATGGGGCAAACCCAGAGTTATGGGGCTACTTCTGAACTTGACTTGCAAAATTCCTGCAAAAGCTTAGCATTAGCTTAGATGCTACGCTAACCCTAACCGTGCATAGCTAGTCAGGGTATCAGCATTACACAGTGGCAGCCCAGTGATCCAGACCATATACACAGTAATACCTAGACGCCACATTGGCTGCTTCAGCCCATTGATGTGATGTGTCAACACGTCCGCCATATTGGTCCAGGCAAGACTGGCCCGTAAACACATACAAGTAAACAAGGGATCTGCATTTTCCCTAGTTTAAAAGCACAATAAGCTGATTATTTCTCAACCAATTTTAATGAGTCGTCTTTATATTCAGGGTTTTTTTTGATGTACGTGGGGTATAAAAAAAAGTTTTGACTCCAGTTGTGTTGAATCTCGATAGAGAGGAGTGTATTGTGCATTGTCATAAATTCCTTGTGGAAACCTCGCTTTATAATTGAATGTACATAAAATGTGTAGAATTTTTTTATGTAGTGGAAATGGCTTTTTCGTCCCCATTATGTTTCTTGTTTTTTCTCCAGGTCAGAACTCTGCTCAATCACATTGAAATATCAATATCTCATCCAAATAGTGCATCTTTAAGTCCCTATAATTGACCATCATTGAGAAAAATGTAGCAAAATCAGCAAATAAATACTAGTGAGACACAGAGTCGGTCTGCTTTCTGTTTTTCATAACAGTGGACACAGATTCTAAAAAGCAATATACAGTATAGAACAGAAGTAAAGCATATTGTTATAAAATATTAATAAAATAATAGATTAACAATAGTAAACAGTATAGATGGTGCAAATAATAGTATACTAGTACTATAACAGCAAAGAAAATAGCGAGTACTATATTATACTACTATTATATACTTTTTATACCACATATACTATTTACTATTGTTAATCTGTTATTATAGTTGTTTTATTAAATTATATTATTATTTATTAGAGTAGAACCTGGCATCTTTTTCCAGCAAAATATTTGGTGAATAATGACAAGTTGCCTGGACCAATATGGCGACGACGTTGACGCATATAGACATAAGGACTTATAGACTTCTTGTTGTAAGGTTGACAGTTCAAATCTAGCTCTGCTGAGCTTCCACTGCTGGGCCCTTAACAATCCAGAACTCAGATTATTTGATAAGACCAACCATGTTACATGTTAACCTCATAGACCATTGCCAAGAATAATCTAGTATTACAGATGAGATAATTTTGTGTAATGCAGAGGCGTTTCTAGACTACTTGTCCTACTGGGGCATATACAGCATCTAGAGGGGCACAGCTATACCCCTCTGCTTGCCAGTGAGTCGAAGGGGCACAACTGTGCATAAAAAATAAGCTTGTTAAGCACTACATGTGAACTATCATTACCTTGTCTGCAGCATGGCTAGGGTTGGCTATCGTTTGCCTTTTATCAAACTCTCCTGGTTAATGCAAGATTTAAAATTTAATTTCAGCAAGACTGAAAAAGGAACCCTTCCTCCTTGGGTGGCTTAGATGATAAATGCAAGAATTAAACTCATTTATCTAGTCAAATAAGTATGTAGTAATTGTTCAAAACTAAGAAACCAAATAAACACTAACAAAAATAAAACATCATAAGGCCCACGCGTTCTCGGTGGGATAGTCCTTGGCAGCACATCACCCTTCAGCTTTATTCTGGTCAGGGTCATGTTGGGTCCTATCCTAGAACTACTGGATGCAGAACTGGAATAAACCTTAAACTGGAGGCCAGTCCACTTCACTATATCCCCCCTCAATCTATCCAGAGTTACAGAAGGTAATCCACCTTCTGACATGTATTTATGGGAGGTGGAAAAACTGAGTATTTCAGGCAGACATGAAGAGAACAGTCCATATATCAGGCAAAACTCAAACTCAGGTTCCTTTTTTATATTGTACTTATTACTTTTACAGTATTCAACAAATCTGAGGAATTTCAGTGCATAAAGGCCAAGGGCACAAGCCTGAACTGAAGATCCGTGATAACCGATCCCTCAGATGGCACTGCATCAAGAACCGCAATTCATCAATAGCTGATAGAACCACATGGGCAAGGGATTACTTGATCAAACCTTTATCAAGCACTACAGTACAGAGTTCCATTCACAAATGCCACTTAAAATGTTACTGTACAAAAAAGAAGCCTCATGTTAACCCTGCTCGGAGGCATCTAGGATGGACCATCACACAGTGGAAACGTGACAGACCAATCAGTATTTCAGATCTTTATTAGTAGAAATGGATGCTGTATGCTCCGGACCAAAGACCAAAAGGACCATCTAGAGTGCTATCAGCAACATGTCCAGTAATCAGGCTCTGTCATGGGGTTGGGTCAGTGACTGTGGTGGCCTAGCGGGTAAGGTACTGGACTATGGACCAGATGATCCAGGGTTCAAATCCCACCTCGGCCAAGCTGCCACTGTTGGGTCCTTGAGCAAGGCCCTTAACCCACAATTGCTTGAATTGTAAGTCGCTCTGCTATAAATGTAAATGTACATGTCCTTGGCAAAGGTCATTTACAATTCTGTGATGCAGCATCAATGCAGAAAAGTACATAGGGCTTTTAGGGCAACACAGGCTGCCTTCAATACGTCTTCTTTTCCAGGAACATCCATGCATTTTTCAACAAAACAATTAAAAACAAGCTACATCTGAAAAAGTTGGGACTGAAATATGTAATCTCTTTACTCAAGCATCTGTCGACAAACTGGAGATCCCCTGCTTATCTTTACTCCTCAAAAACTTTCAATCCTCCATGGCTTTCAATGGATAATGCAAATGTACAAAATCATGATTACAATCACCTGTTGACATCACCTGTTTAAAATCACATCATTATTTAGATTTTTACCTCATTACTAGCCCTAAATTGCCCCGTCCCCACTTTTTTGGAGTGTCTTGCAGCCCTGAAATGTAAGAATGGATGTCTATTAAAGAATGAAATAAAGTTGAACAGACAAAACATGAAATATCTTGGGTTCATATTGTCTACAATAAAATAACAGTCAAAGTAAATGTAAGGAATGCTGCATATTTTTAAATTTTTTGTATTTTCCATACCGTCCCAAATTTTTCTGATATGGGGTTGTAGATTTACATTTACATCATTTAGCAGACACCCTTATCCAGAGCGACTTACAAGTTATACAGTCTTACAATCCAAGCAATTGTGGGTTAAGGGCCTTGCTCAAGGACCCAACAGTGGCAGCTTGGCAGAGGTGGCATTTGAGCCCTGGACCTTCTGGTCCAGAGTCCAGTACCTTAACCACTAGGCTACCACAGTCCAGATCACCCAAACAATAACCAAAGTTGAATCTAAACCAAAGTGTCAATTTCAAACACATCTAGCCTGTGCATCCATAGAGTTGACATTTGCATGGAATTTGCCATATACAGATCTCTATCCAGATCCAGCTCCAGAGAAAGAATCCACCACTGTAATCCCCCTTTTCCATACAACTCCACAGAATTCACTAAGAGCCTTATTGTCCCCATGTTCCGGATTAGCTTTCATTTAGCTCTCAGATGTATGCTAACCTTCACAATGACACCAAAAAAATGCCGATCAAACCGTTTAACAATAGTTTGGATAGCGGCTCGCTATCGCACATGAACCTGTATCAGTGACACTTCACAATAGTGGTGCAGGTGTGAGAGGAAAGAGTAAGACAGAAATCTTATCAGCTCTTAGATAAAGAGACTCGGGTTACCGCAGTCTCGCTGACCGGCCCTTAAAACAGAGCGTGGCCCAAACTTGATGCTGTCCAATATAAACAATCTCCCAATGCGCCAAGGTATCATGTAAAATACCTTAGGGAGAATAGGGGAGAACTAAGAACAAAGGCAGCTGAGAGAGGATAAGAGAGGTGGGCTGATGCTTGTCAAAGCACAGGTATGTAAAAGGGGGGGCCGACAGAATAGGGTCGGGCTACAATCAACGCACACACTCAAAGTCACCAAGCACACACTGTACTTGGGTCCATAATTTGCATGCATGTGACAAGACGACGGACCTGGGAATGAAGATACGCAAGCTTCGGAAAGACACACGACAAACAGTATACATCTGCTATTCAGCCAAGTTATTATGCCAAGTATTGACATTGCAGAGAGAAACTTTCGCAGCTCTAGAAGACTGAAAAACTGGCACTTTGTAAGTGGGATAAATATTAGTAATATTAGTAAGAGGAAAACCATCTGCATTATGTTCTGTGAAACTGGTCGTACCTGAATGGACGTTGACCAGAGATTATCATAGTCTGTCTTTTTATGCTACTGTAATGTAAATGTAAAGGGTGTTTTCACAAGAAAACTGCACGCAAACGATACGTTAATGGCGTCAGAAATTGCGCTGAAAACACAAGTGATCAATGAGTGATTGAAACGACTGATACTTTTGTTTGACAGAAGCCAAAAAAGCACAGATAGACAGCATTACGAACACTACTCCAAACAGATACCAATGATTTGCTGTTAGGACCCATTTAAAGCCTAATATTTTGCAACTTTGTTTGGTCTCTTTTCCCCCTTGGAGTCTATAATGTAGACACACATCGCCTACTTTAACGTTTTTACTATCAGGGATGAGGGCAGAAGATGAGGAGGAATGGAGAGCTATATGTTTCAGGGAGAATGATGGAGAAATAAGTACACATTTCAGTAAACTATGGATAAAGTAGCTGGACAGGGTGTGCATGTGAGTGCTTCTGCTTATTTTGCTGATACTGAATGGCATTAATCATTCAGCACTACACTGGCTTAAAGAAATGCTTATTATTAGGCACAAACACTAAATCAATTAGTCAATCAATAAGGACATTTAGACTTTAAAACACTAACAGTGATTCACATTGACCCTGTGTCATTGTAAGGCTATACTTTCTTGCTCTAAGGTGTGCTCTTTGCTGCACAAAAATCCTAGTCTCAGCTTATGAAAATAATAACTAAAATCCTCCACATTTATCCTCTGCAAAAGAGGTCTGGCCTAAGACCCTCAATGCTTTTACATCTTAGCAATGTCCCTGTACTGAGGTACAGTGCTGTGCAAAGATATTAGGACGAAATTAAATTTGTTGGTATAATGACCATAAATAAGTGTCGACAATTGGTCCCGACAATTTCAAACTTGGATTCGTCACTCCATAATATTTGCTACTGATCTTCATCCCAACCTTTGAGCTTTAACATATCTTAGTCTTTTCATCCTGTTCCCCTTCTGAAAACTGTTTCCTTGGCTGCTGCCCTTCCAAAAGGACAATTTCTGATCAAGCTTCTTCGGACTGTACAAATGGTCACCTTGGTATTCCAATGAAGCCACACGATTCTGCCATTCTCACGTGTAAGGGAAGGTCACACTAAATACTTGTCACCGTAGCCTATAGAAGCTGGGTTTTTAATGTTTTTTTTATACTGCATACAGTATCCATTGCTAATACAATGGTATATCTAATCTAATGGTGGCCTAAGACTTGTGCACAGTACTGTATGTGTCAGTTTAAACAGAGTCTGTTAAAGACTCATGCTGCAAATGGTTTGCATTTGCATATATAGTGGTATCTCGGTTCTGGTGGGACTGTGGTAGCCTAGTGGGTAAGGTACTGGACTATGGACCAGAAGGTCCAGGGTTCAAATCCCATCTCTGCCAAGCTGCCACTGTTGGGTCCTTGAGCAAGGCCCTTAACCCACAATTGCTTGGATTGTAAGACTGTATCAATTGTAAGTCGCTCTGGATAAGGGCGTCTGCTAAATGCTGTAAATGGACCACCTCAGAACTCGTGGAATTCGGTTCGCAGCACATTTTGACAAGAAAAATTGTGTCTCGGCTCTCATCGTTTGCTCGGTACTTGGCGCACTTTCTTACACTTGTAAGGTTCGAGAAGAGAAGATCTCCGCTATTTGTATCATATTAATCTTTATTTTCACATCTACAGTACTGTATTCTTAATGCAAATAAGACTCCATTGGTCCTAAAAAAGTTAGGCATTTGAGCCAAACCGAAAGGGACACAGGACCCGAGTCCTCCAGAACACAGGTTGCAGTTAGCATTAGCATCTATGCAAGAGCTCAGAGTTCACCAAGAGTAAGCATTTTGCTTTTCACTTTCAATCCATTACTCACTAAATTAGATGAGATTTTAACACTATTATAAAATAAGTTGTTTTAATGATTTTAGTCAACTGTAGGTTAATGCTTTCAACAATAAGGTCTGCTCCATTATGATAGAACTCCACAGTTCCTGAGTAGTTTAACTTATGATGAATTTGCCAGAACGTATCCCCATCATAAATCAGGGAGCACCTGTACAACACAACTCCATTAATGCATATAATGCCTTATACAGTGTGGATTTTCTGGGGGTCTGGAACGGATTCACTCAATTTGCATTATTCCTTATGGGCAAAATTTGCTTGGTACTCGACAAGCCTTCTGGAAGGAATTAACAACGAGAACCGAGGTTCCACTGTATATAAACTTAAAATGAATACACCTACGGCTCAATGCTCCATATTATGTATGCTACGTCTTCAGTTTTGTTCACTCTGTACCTTACTTTCTCACTCGCTTTCTCAGAGCAAAACAGTGCAACACTGAGCTTATATTATTATCCTACTTAATTTAAAGACACACAATTCATCTAGCAATCGAAAGCAGTGAATGGGAAAACTGCTCACGGTGATGCTGACTGCTCAAAGCAGACTGATTTCTGTCATTACTAATACGATAGCATTAACATTATTTGGGTGCCCCCAAGGATATAGTTCTCTCTTATGGAAGGTCCATGAAAGATTCAAGCTATGTAACATATGTTAAAATGTTAATGTAGTAACAGATTATGTGAGCGATTCCTCGCAGTGTTTGTTTACGGACGCAATAAGCTGGTTCGAAGCTACGTGGGCTGCATCAATGAGCCAGGCCTGCAGTCGTCCTATGTGTTTCAGCTTTATGAAGCATAGCCATATGGGAATCGTGCCTGTATGGCATTTCGAGTGTGTGTGTGTGAGCAAACACATGCTCGAGTGTGTTCAAGTGCAATGTCCTCACAATAAACTCTCTTAAGATAAATGTATTTATCTGTATGAATACCAAAAATAATATAAAGCACTCAGCTGGGTAAAACTCGCACGGCGACAGAATAAATGGCAATAATACCCATCTTGGGTGCGTTTTTAAATTCAGCTCAGCCAGACAAAGGAGTCAAGAGGCCATTACAGTGTTGTCGCTGTTTCGCTCACCATCAGCCAGGATGAGAGGCCCTTTCTCACTAAGCCACTTCAACCAGGCCACAAATCGAGTGTGCGGGAGGGTGTGTACGTGGCTGTGGCTGTGTGTGTGTGTATGTATGAGAGACAGAACAAAAGGAAATCCAATAAAATGAGTAGGCAACATTAAGCTCAATGCAAGTGGAACACTTCAATAGACAGAAGTCTTTATTTCTCCAGCACTTAATTTTGGATTTGTCTTTGTCGGCAAAGCGCCAGAGCCATTGAGGTGACAGGACCAACTCTCTCTCTCTCTCTCTCTCTCTCTCACACACACACACACACACACACACACACACACACACACACACGTTTCCCTCGAGGAATCCAATACACTTCTTAGATTAGCCCGTCGCTCTAATTGTACTCAATATTCTTGACACTGATAAATGAAAAAGTAATGATAGCTTGCATATTAATATGCATCTAATGATAGCAGGTTTGAATTTACTAATGCAGACTGGGTTTGGACTGCAAATGCAGTAATGCTCTACATATATACCCAGACCACTTCATTACTGCATTGTTTAAACCCATTTCCATGGTGCATTCAGTCTACGCACATCACGTACATGGGTAAGACGGTCACGATAAAAGCAGCAGTGTTGCCAGATAATCCTGGATGTACGTTCATGTAGCTTACGAGATAATTAAGCCAGAATTTTTACAATCTCCATATTTGTAGCCTGAAACCACACGAGAAACCATTTGTAAAGAACAATTTCACAATGGATTGTAACGGAGAACCTGCTAAAGTGCAGGAAGTGCAGAAAAACGCGTCTCCGTACTCCGCTCACTTGCTTAAACTTGAATGAGTCGAGCCACACAACTCGTTTCAACACCTGATTCACGATTCATGACTCAATTCACGATTCAGTTTGACAGCAGCCCTTGCTTGGAGAACATCTCCGCTGCATTCATCATGTTTTTCATCATGTTTACATCTACAGTACTGCAACCTTAGAGCAAACAAGTCTTCATGGGTCCTAAAAAGGTTAGTTATAAAAGCCAGCCGAAAGGAATCCTCTAGAACACAGGCTGCAGTTAGCTTAGCAGCTATGCTAGTGCCCGGAGTTCATCAATAGAAGAAGTGTTTTGCTTTTACTTTTCACTTTCAATCCATTACTCACTAAATTATGTGGTTTTTCAATACTTTATTATAAAATAAACTTGGTGTTAATGATTTTGGACAACTGTAGGTTAATGCAAGCACTAATGTACAGGCTCCATGATGATACATCACAGACTATATTAAACTCATCAGTTCATGATACATTTAACTTGTGATGGATTTGCCAAAACACATCATCATAAATCAGGGAGCACCTGAACAATACAACTCTATTAATGCATATAATGCCTTATACAGTCTGGATTTTCTTGGGGTCTGGAACGGATTCATTCAATTTACACTCTTCCTTATGGGGAAAAATGTGCTCTGTACTCAACGAGCCTCCTGGAACAAATCAACAATTGTAACTGAGATACCACTATAAAATACATTCTTTCTGTTAATATTTATGTACCTTCTGTTTATCTTAACTACTACTACAAACTTACTACATAGATAACTTTCACATAACATCTAGACCACCCAAGGAGGTCGGGTCCCTCTAGAGTCTTGGTCCGCCCAAGGTTTCTTCCTTATAACGTTTAGGGAGTTTTTCCACTGTCGCCCCAGGCTTGCTCAGTTTGGGATTGTCCTTAGATATAAGAAGATAATATAAAAGTGTAAAGCTGCTTTGAGACAATGCTCCATTGTAAAAAGCCCAGCCTGAGAAATAAATCTGACTTGACATTTGAATGTTAGCCGACAAAGTTTATTCCTCATATACAGTACTAAAAGTCTTAGCCCACCAATATTAGATATACCATTGTTTTAGCAATGCTATTATGACCATTATAATTATTTCTAAGTCTCTTTATTAGAATACAACCAGAAAACACAGGAAAGTTGTATGCAGTATTAAAAACGGCTTCCATAGGCTACATGCCAAGTTGACACTTCTACTGTCAGAAGTAGCTTGATCAGGAATGGTCTTCTATGAAAGGGTGGCAGCCAAGAAACCACTTTCAGGGAGGTTACACTGAATACTGACTTTTGCCTGATGTTTGCTTTTTTTTTTCCCATTCTGAGTACGTATTTCCTGTATGTATCTTACAGAAAAGACTGAGAAATAATTATAATTATATATGGTCATTATACCATAATTAAAACAACAAATCTAATGGTGACCTAAGACTTTTGCACAGTACTGTACATCTGAATTGATTGATGGTGATGAGGTCCTCTTCACCTTCCACCTCCCAAACTTTGGTTGACAATTAATGTTTATCAGGGTTGGCTGCTGAAACTCGATACCCAAAAGGCAGTACCAAAAAAAGTGTCCAAAGGGTTTAGGGCTTATTTTCGATACTATAAGGAAAAAACATAGCATTACGATCATTACAACTTTTTAAAAATTACAGGCAAGAAAAAAGGAGAGGTAAAGGATCATTAGGTCTTCCAGAAAAAAAGCCCATACACCAGTATCTTATACCATCCTTGGAGCATCGCAGAGTGTAAACATGTAGCAGAGGTCTAAAGTATGGCTTTACTTCACTAAAGTAAACAACAACATTTCCCAGTGCAAGAAAAGCCTTAAGGTAGTAGTTGTCAAAACCGACTACACGTATCTCATGAATCATCTGATGAAACATGAAATTATTCTCAGTCTGGAAAACTGCAGAGTTTTTAACTGCTTGAAGAACAGCATTATTCTGTCAGAGATGACTGAAAACACCACCATGTTTTAGTGACACCAAGTCAGCAGAAGGTAACTTAAGAGTTTATTGTGCAGCCTTCTTACTATTCTTTTCTTACTTTGACTTTTTGGTTTTATTTGAATTCAGTTGGACTTAATTAATTTCTAACCATGTATGGTAAACCAGCTGGCTATCATTCAGCTGCCCATATCTAATCATAACCTCCTTATCCACATGAATACGCTCCTTATGGATCGGCAAGGTTTTGTCATAGTTTTTGGATCTTGCTCTTATTTAAAGTAGAGCTCAAAGACTGAAACTGTAATAGGCAACATGTTCACATAACCTGTTGCTGTTTACACTACAATGATTAATGCTGATATGTTCTTGCTCTTGATTTCTTGGTCAAAAACCCATCGTTTGTTTTCAGCAAAATCCAGACAAGGTGGCAAGTTCTCATGGTAGCAACACAAACTGGTGAGGGACTTTGCAGTTACATTGGTGAAAACAACCAAGTTTGATAGGACACTGCCCTAGTCAAAGTAGTCTTTTTAAGGCTACTGTAATGTAAATAAAGGGGTCCTTCCACAACAAATCCGTGTGCAAACGATAGTGTAAAATGCAACAGAGAAAAAAAAAAAACACAAGTGGAACCGCTACCATGTACATGAGTAACTCTCAATCCAAAATTTCTCTAAAATCACACCAAACCCGTCCACAGGTGAGCAAGTAATGTAACAAACAAAGCAACCACCTAGAGGACAGGACACACCACCAAACACATTCTTTATTATACTTGAGGCTGGCATGAATGAGTCCGTGATTAAACTGCAGCTAATGACTGCCAGACCTTACACCTAACCCCTAACCATAATCTTAAACTCAGTAACATAAAGCAAGTTTATTGGTTCTTTTGGATTTTCAAATAACAGTTGTTTGTTTTTGTAAAAAAAAAAACAAAAAAGTGAGGAAAAAAAAAAGCCTCCTTTTTTCAAGTCAAGATTCAAGGGTTTTTCCCGATCATTGTAAGGAACATTCTGTCCTCGTAGTAATAGGGAAGACAAAAATACACAAACGACGGACTTTAACTCTTAACTCAACAACTCCTCCTCTGCTCATGGGATGTTTGACAAAAGCCAAAAAGTGCATTTGGAACAGTATTACGAACAACATGGAGGATCAGACAAGGGAACGTAATGAGTGAATGTTCACAACCAGTTGATATATTTATAGTTTAGGCAAGGTAGTGGGGTGGACAAATAAAGGTGGAAAAGGAAGTACTATTTAACAATAGGAACAGGCCTCAACCTACAAACACCATTTTACAGCTTGGGGTACAAATAAGCAGCCGAAGTCATGGACAACACACAACACACACGAGTTACTTGCAAAAAAAATAATAAAATAAAATAAATAAAATAAAAGGTTAAAAGTGTCTAACGAATCAAAACACCACCAGGGACCTCCGCGTTTGGCTCACAAAGATGCCTGCTGCTAGGGGAATGTTGTACCTCTTATAA
Source organism: Ancistrus triradiatus (assembly GCA_025084515.1). NCBI lineage: Eukaryota > Metazoa > Chordata > Actinopteri > Siluriformes > Loricariidae > Ancistrus > Ancistrus triradiatus. The sequence continues at coordinate 90,834 of JAJAGP010000357.1, read as the reverse complement.
CGAGAAGAACTTTTTACGCCGAGTAGTCGGTCCTTTTGGAATGAAAAATCAAATACACTTAATAATTAATAAACCACAATTCCATTTGTTTGACGGAATCAAAAACACCACCAGGACCTCCTGCGTTTTTTGCACAAAAAAGAATGCCTGCTTCTAGGGGATGGTTGTACTCTTATAACGAGGAAGACTGTTTACGCTCGAGTTATTCTGTCCTTTGGAATGAAAACACAAATACAACTTCTTTAACCACAATTCCATTTGTTTGATAGTTACACACTATGTTTGGTTTTTGTTTGTATGTCTATGTTCTGTGCTACGTTCATGTATCAATCCAGAGTTTGTTTGGACACACCGAGAGCCACCTGTTCAGGGGTTCAAGGTCTGGCTTGTTTGGTACTCACCAAGTTTTCGGATGGCATGCATTCGAGCCAAGCCTGCCAAGTATGAACACCCCGGAAATGACAAGACTTTCTGATTTTGCACTCCTGTCTTATGTGAGGATCACTAATCTACCAAGCAAAAGGTCTTATTCCTCATGTGTACCACCACGTTCATAGCTGGGGGTTTTTCCCCCCAAAACACCAATTACCTCAGAATCAACAGTCCAATTTAAAACATGAAATTCTACTGCTATTTTTCCAGATCACAGCCATTATAACAGGTAAGGCTTTTAAAAATACCTCGTGTTATAGCTGGAATTCAGATAGCCAGGAATTTAAGTAGCTGGCGTTTGCCTGAACGTAAAACATTTCCACACACAGATCAGGCTTTTACACACCTGATGCTCTCTGTATCACACATGTAGCTGCAGGGCAGTTGCAGATCGACCTGCAATCCTCCCTTGGAACACGAGTCTGATGCAACCTTCATCAAATGTGTCAAGTAGTCAGCTTACTCTTCTCAGCCAGCCTGGAGGGAGTGCGCACATTATCGCGTATTAGATGATTGTGTCACTGAATAAATCTACACAATCCAAATACCACACGTTTATGGCTTATATTGGTTTCATGGATTTAAGGTTCTGAGGCATTTACGTGGTCTTGAGAAATAGGCTCTTATGTAAGAATTATTTGAGACATAGTGACTACATGAAAAAAAATATTACACTGATATACACCTCCTTGTTCATTTTATCAGTTCCACTTACCCCATAGTTGCACTTAGTAGTTCTACAATTACAGACTGGAGTCCATGTGTTTCCCTGTATTCTTTATTCTCCCCCTTTACTCTGTTCTCTAATGGCAGGACCCCCACAGGACCAGCACATTAGGTACTATTAGGGTGGTGGCTCATTCTCAGCACTGCAGTGATAGTGTGTGTTGTGCTGGTACGAGTGGATCAGACACAACAGTGCTGCTGGAGTCTTTAAACACACTGCACTCCATTAGACACATCTACTTTATTGCTCTACCTTATAGATGTAAAGTCTATTGTTACACAGTTTGCGTTAGTCATAGGGGTGGGCGATGTGAGCTAAAATTCATATCACGATATTTTCCGCTATCAATACGATAATGATATTACATCATGAGACACCAAAACTAATTAAATACATGGGAATTTATTTTTATTACTAATAACTTCTAAATTCAATTCAAAAGCAGTCATAATAAATAAAGTAAAAAAAACAGTCATTTCAGTAGAAAATCTTGCTTTTCCATGTGTTTGCCTGCTGAAGATGTTTGTGTTTGTCTTGTGTGCATGGAGAGGCTGTTTTTGTTTCACTGTTTCTGGGTTGGAGTCTGCATGTCCTCCCCATGTCCACATGGGTTTACTCCGGATACTCCAGTGTCCTCCCACATTCCAAAGACATGCATAAGGTTAATTGGTGTTTCCAAAATGCCCTTAGTGTGCCAGTGTATAAATATGCGTGTCCTACGATGGATTGGCGCCCTGTCTAGGGTTGTTCCTGCCATGTGCCCTGTGTAGTCAGCTAGGCACCAACTTTCTCGCAACCCTGGACAGGATTAAGCAGATAAGACAATGAATGTCTTATAAATGGTATTCATTACATGGAACATACATTCTTGCTTCCCAGCAAGAAGGTCCTGGGTTCGATGCCAAGGTGGAGCGGCCTGGGCCCTTTGTGTGTGGAGCCTGCATGTCCTCCCCATGTTTGCATGGGCTTACTCCGGATACTTCGGTTTCCTCCCACAGTCCAAAGACATGCATTAGATTAATGATTATCCCAAATTGGCCCCTGATCTGAATATATATATATATATATATATATATATATATATATATATATGAGTAACGTTAGAGCAACATTAAATAAACAAACAAACAAAACCTCCCAGCCCTAATTAGCCGTCCTGCAATCCTTCATCAGTGCTCACAGAATGCTGGTGGCTGCATATTTTCAGTTGGTTCACCATTTTCAGTCCAGCAATGACACTGGGGTGTTTAAAAGCTCCAGCAGCAGTGCTGTGTCTGATCCAATCGTACCAGTGATGAGAATGATCCACCACCCAAATAGTACCTGATCTGTGGGGGTCCTGACCATTAGAAACAGAGTAGAGGACTAAAAGTATGTAGAGAAACAATTGGACTACAGTCTGTAATTGTAGAACTACAAAGTGCATCTATATGGTAGGTGGAACTGATAAAATGGACACAGTGTAGAATCAATGACATGTATCTAATAAAGTGATCGGTGAGTGTTATTCAATTAGTTATTAATTACTCCTTATTATTAATTATTCAATACAGATACACGCCTAGAATTGTTCCTTCTATTTAAATAGTACAGACAGTTTTCATTCATCCATGATGCCTTAGCAAATAGAGTGCTATGAACATCTCCGTCTTCTCAAGCATACTGCCTACAGCACATCAGTAATGTATGCCGCATGATTGTTTATCACTCACTTTTTTTTTTTACTCTGTTTGTTTTATAGCTGTGAAGTATTCCCAAAACGAGGCACCTGCACGCTCCGCAGCCTGCCTGCTTGTTCTCTCGCCGTCTGGAAAATAACAAACCAGCGTCTGGCATTATTTGCGGCATGGCGGGGAACGAAAGGTCCGTGGCCCGCTTGCTCTCCCCTGAGCACGTATTGATTACAGCAATGTCTCCGCTCCGACGAGAGTGCTCCGGGGTCAGGGCTTTCTCTCTATCGCAAAGTTTTTACAAGTTTCAATTTTCTCCGTCCTGTTTTTCGCCCCCTTCAGCATCGTGTTTTTTTTTTCCTCCACCTCTGTCTTCCAGCTCTCTTTAGGAGTTGATAAACAGCAGGAGTGTTGTCGGCGTCTGAGGGATGGTTGCGTAACTGAAAGCACTCACCCTTTGCTCTTTAAGTGGGTGTTGCGCTGCCTATAGGATGCGCAGCCTGGCTTTCTAACTCTCAAATAGACGAAGCTGAACCTGCGAAGGTGGATCAAAGTGGCAACCCAGAAACATACTCAAAAGGTCCAAAAGCAGAGTGCACTAGCAAGAACTGTTTTAGCTGTTACTTAAACACGTACATTCTTACCCAAAGTTTGTGCTTTACTGTCGAAGAAACACTAACAACTGAGACTAAACTGTTTTCACAACTTTCGAATGTTTCCCGCTGTTAGAATGCATAAACTATTTTAACCATTTGAACAATATTTAACTGACTCTCTCATCCAAAACACCATATAACTGATACTGTCTTAAAGGACAATCCAAGAAATGGAGGGTTCAGGGCATTGGTAGCTTGGCAGTGCCCAACAGTGGTGCCACAACTTCCCAGTCAATTTCACTTTCAATACATAATTCAATAGATTACAGGAGATATTCAACATTTTATTATAAAATAAGCTTTGTTTTAAGGATGTTGCCCAATTGTATGTTAAGGTAAGTGGTCAAAGAATGTTATGCTACGATTTAAAATATAAAGTATATATATATATATATATATATATATATATATATATATATATATATTTTAATCTCCTTCAGTTTTTCAGAGACTGTTTGTATTAGAAAGACAACATTCTAATCCAGTAAAACCACATCTATCAGCATCCCACCCACATTGCTGTAACACATGTACATATGATAATACAGTTACAATTTACACTTGAAAAGACGTAGTCAAATGTACGTATATTCATTAAAATGTAAGAAAATCATTCTTTAATATCATTTTGCCCTTATTTTACTTGAATTTGGCTGTATAAAAGGCCAAAATTGCTAAAATGAAAACACCAACCATGGTTTTAGTTTAATTATTACAAGCCATTAAACTATAAACTAGACACTGAAATTTAATCCTTCTGTAAACCTTTGTGATAGATTACTGGATTAGAATAACCATAAAATAGATCGCCTGCAGTTTTTAGGTGATTACTGAAAAGTATTCTACACCAATCAATACAATTCACAATGTTATAATTAATGTAAATGTGAGATTTTACATTAACGTTGTCATAAGGGACAACATTGTCCCTACACTGGCAGCCATGATAAAACTTGCTATGCTAGCTGTACACAATAGCTTTGACACATGCAAGCTATGCCCGTTACAACATCATAATGCTTCAAGCAAACAGTTGAGATTGTATGACAAACTGATCATTAAAAAAAATAACTTTTTCCATCATGAAAAGCAGTTTTTGCATAAGTAATAGTCATATGTGGCTGTTTTCCTCCAGGAATGAGGACGGACCAACTGAGCATGTGCTGTATGAATTATCAGCACTGTAGCTCATTCCTAACTGGTAGAATATGCAATGTTGCAACCGCCCCCATTCTCCCCTATATAATGCCTTGTACAGTATGGATTTTCTGGCCATCTGGAACAGATGGAATAATGTAAATTCACTTTAGTTGCCTGTTCTAAGCTGACAGGAGTGGCACCCAGTGTGGTCTTCTGCTACTGTAGCCCATCTGCTCCAAGGTCTGATGTGTTGCATCTCTTCTGCATACCTCAATTGTAACGAGTGGTTTTTTTGAGTTACTGTTGCCTTTCACCAAAAACCATGTCATGTTCAAAGTCACTTAAATCACCTTTCTTCCCCATTCTGATGTTTGAACTTCAGCTGATCATATGCAGTGGTTGGCATTTGCATATACAATGGTATCTCGGCTCTGGTGGGACTATGGATCAGAAGGTCCAGGGTTCAAAACCCACCTCTGCCAAGCTACCACTTAACCCACAATTACTTGGATTGTAAGACTGTATCAATTGTAAGTCGCTCTGGATAAGGGTGTCTGCTAAATGCTGTAAACTGTAGAGGGATGTCCACATACCTCAAGTCACTGAAGTGCTTAAATTTGATTGGCTAGATTTGTGTCAACAAGCAGTTGAACAGGTGTTCCTAATAAATTGTCTGGTTAATGTAAATACTTAAGTATTGTTCTCTACAAGCCATGTATTTACTAGTTCTCTGCCCTGTTGGTGCTGCATACGAAACTTTGGGCTGCGACCGCTAAATTTTGATTAATACAATTCAGGTTTGGAGGCCAGGCCCCGAGGTCTCTCTTCTACATCTCGAAAAATAACGAGCCTTCAAGAATAAAATATATGCTGGGGAGAAAGAAATGAACATATTTATATGCGGCTGTCCACCATATTCAAATGAAATGAAGAAACAAGGTACCCTTCCCTGATTAAATCTGTCCTAGGCCTCACCATCACACCCTCCATCTGTATTTAACTGTCACAGCTTCTGTCTTGGAGTCGGGGCTGCTATTAGGCCTTTTGCATACGTTTTCTATAAATACCTGCCTCGCTGTGGAGCACAGCTCACCGTATCAGTAGCACCGAGCCCGCTGCCTTGTGGGATTGCAACAACCTCTGGGGCTGCAGCCAATCCTGGTCGACTCGTAGCAGGAAGGCAAGCCCTAGTCTCAGCCCTGTCTCCGTTTCAGAGCACGAGCATGATTTACTTAAGCTTGTCAAGGTGAGCAAAATCTCAAAGCAAACGCAGTAATAAATTGTAATACATGCTGCATATGTTTGACTCATGACCCCTGGCATTTGGAGCGAGCTCTCAGCGCACAAATCCCAGTGACAAGAAATGGCAAGAGAGGGACAAAATTTTACAGATTTACAGTACAGGGAGAGAAAGAAGGGATAAAGAATAAGAGCAGGAGGCCTCCGTGTACGAAGGCTTTTGCTCACTTTTTAGCTGCAATTAGGCAGCTCTTCCATTCTGTAAGAAACTAAACTCCATTTTATGCATTGTGTATGAGCCCATGCACAAACTGCACACAGATCACACAAAAGGAGGGAACTCCATGTGAATTGCAGCTGATTGCATATTTGTTCAAATTACTAACATTTGAAAGCTAGCAGTGAATAGTTTGATGCAAGATTTTCCCACCGCAACCAAAACAACTAAGCAATACGTTGCTGGAAGCAACTGCCAGATCCCTGTTTATCCTGCACAACTGGGTTAGTCTGAGCAGTTACTCCATTAACCCTTGTCATAGTGGTATCAAAAGAATACCTGGCAACAAAATAACACATCATGTACATAGTGTTATTTTTAAGTAAATCCAGTGGTTCCGCTGCCTCAGTGACTGCAGATAATCATATTTTGTACTCAACAATCCGATCAACGAGTATACATGCACTCGAGTAATCAGATAATGGGAAACCTCCGGGTTTACATAACTCAGTCAATAATCAAACTTCTACTTTGCAACCAGCCAATAATCTCATAAATGTGACAAACCTCAAAAGGTAATATTAAATAATCAAATAATTCATTTGAGTATACACTGCATTCCAGAGTCTCCACAGTGTTCGATAGCCGTTTCGCTGCTTTTATTTCCATGGCGCAACATGTAGCGTATCGCAATGTATAGTGATATAATCATACCATGACCCATGCATCCAAACGTCCTTTTGTTCAGTCTCTAAAGTTAAAAGGATAATGCACATTGTTATTTTTTTACTCACCCACATTGTACTAGGTTGGGCTACATTTTAGCCAATTCGCTTCTTTTGGGCTTGTTTCGGTAAACCTATTTGCATTTTTGTACTTGAGGGATCTGGCAACCCTGTAGTGTGGGTTTTACCGGTCAAGAACGTTGTGTGGGAATTTCTGCTACTTATCTGTAACCAGCGTTAAATTTTCTTGATAAGTGTGTGTGCCTGTCCTATTGCAAGTAGTACTCCTTTATTTGCTCCTCCACTACCTCTATATTCTCTCTCACCTATAATTATATCAAATTTTATTGTTTAAAAAAAAAAAAAAAAAACCTTTATATTTACATTATAGTAGCATAAAAAGTCCAGGAAATGTCCATTTCAGTCAACGACTTGTTTCACGATTACGAATACGATCATTAAAGGACACATACTTGAATGTCTGTGGCCAAATAAGGTTATTATAGAGTATTATGTATGCATAACTGAACAGAAGTACGGTATAAAGTGATTGCAGAACTTCCAAATCGCATTACGTTCCATTTTACAGAACGCATCCTGGACGATGCATACGTATCTGTATCGTCAATAAAGTCTATCGTCTGTTAGTGAAAAGAAGCAGACAGTGGCTGTGAGTGGACAGGATTGACTTGCTGGCCTACGGTCCTCCACATTCAGTTTGTTGGGGGTGTTGTGAGACTGGGCAAATGTGGGGGGAAATAATGGGAATATATTATAACAGGGTCTCAATTAGCTTTTAGCAACATTACATTAAAAAGCTATGCTACTGTTCGGTTAACATGCTTTGCAATAAAAAAATAACAGATTTGTTACGTTTATCCCAGTTGACATTACAGGCACAGTTGAGGCTTGTATTTCGATTATTTGCCTTTTATATGATCTGTGGACATTTTGTTGGAGTATTTCTGGTCTTGTAAGTGTGAAAGTGACACTGTAGTTACAGATGCATGCAATAACATTGTCTGTGTTTTCTGTCCTTATTAATAACAATACAGAAAGTTTCATAGCATCTCCTGTGGCTCAGAGGTAAGAGCCAGCAACAGAAAACAGCACTTCTTGAGGACCTGGGTGTCCTGTTACACGGTAATGCTATGGACTGGCGTACCATCCAGGGAGCAATTTCACCTGTGTGCAGGGAATTCCACCATAGGCTCTAGAGCCCCAGGAAAAGTGTTGACAAAACAGAACTTTCACTTTCCACCATGTTGTTGTTCAGATGTCTGAATACTAAGGGTGTAACGATGCAATGCATTGCAAAGCAAAAGTGTCACGATGTGTATGGTTTAGGTATGTCATTTAATGCATTGTCAGAGGGTGCAATGACACCTTATGTTCCTACAAGTACATACCGTGGAATTTTAGAATTCGAACACTTCTTTACTCCCTCAATTCAGACATCAGACAATTTGCCCCCAAATTCAAACTAAAATTCAGACTTCGAACATGGCCACCCAATGGTGCGATCTTCCAAAGATGGCGTATGTAATTCAGTCCAATAGGTGGCGGTATTTAATCGTATTTACATGACTTCCGATTCCGACTTTGAACTAATCGGAGTTTGACTGGCCTTCAGGAACCAACTAAGTTTAAATTCAGAGGTTATACTGTATTAAACATAACTTCTAATTTATTTTAATTTCAGGGGACTAAAGATAGTTTTTGTTTACATTTCTATACAAGTACACACTATTTTCAGGTATGAAAACGGAATGTTTTCACGCAGTTATTTAATAGATGGTGAAGCTACAATAAAAAAAAGCTATCAGCCACCTACAAATCAGTCTTGAGATCCCTTCCTAGGAGGTTTAACCCCCATTCACACCTCAACTCATGTGCCACTAACGGCTCACATGATGGCAGGGTGGGGAAACGACTCACTAATGGGTCACACCTTGGCTCCCGTGATCGTAAAGACTCATGTCCCACCATGCCTGGGCCGCACCGAGGGCAGTGGCTCTCTCCCTCCTCTGGTTGGCTGGGGACGAAGTGCCGCCAAGGACTTTCCTGCTTAGACTCAGGATAAAGGTGACAAACCCATTAAGGTTAAAAACCTTGGACTCCCAATCAGTTTCTAGAGCTGAAGAAACCTAATGGGTGAGAGGTGAAACATCTTCAAGAACCAAGAAGTTGTCCAGTTGCCTTCAACTTAACAGAAGTCTACCATTACCTGGATGACTGAGAACTTACACAAACAACAGAACATTTTATTTACCATTTTAAACCTCCGTTTCGGGTCATTTCTTTTAATTGTAAGGGAATAAATGTTTTTTGTTTAAGAACAGATTCAAGAAAATTAGCATAAATTAAACAGAGTGAGAAGAGTGTACACTGTCGATACACCCCTAGTGAACACTTTTATTACAAAATACTTCTAATTTTACCACACTTCTCCATTGCTTTTAGAAGAATGTTATAATTAGAAGCTGCACATGAGTAACAACACATTTAAACAACAATAAGGTTAGAGCTAACAGCTTTGGTGTATGCAAAGAACTCTGCTTCGACGTGAGACTGGGGGTGTGTATACAGCGAAGTCTTTATCCTCTCACAATCTCGTTAGGTGTTATCGTTATGCCATGTGGTGTGCGACCAAAATGTTAAAATAACAACGAGAGAGGCAGGAGTTACACCGACAATTGGGATCCTGTGTGGGAGTTGCCATGCATATGAGAAGAAAAAAAAATCCGTAAGTGAAATCATGACCACCTGAAGTGGAATCATAGCTTTGGCAATGTGTAGCGGTTCTTACAGAAATACAATAATTATAATAATCAGAACAAACTTACTTAAACCCCCTACTGTGCACGCGTGTGTGTATGTAAAATACAGACAGATGTTAAGAGGACTGTAGTGTCTGCCGCATGAGGGGAACGAGGCTGACACTGTGGACTGATGGCTGGGGCACAGGTTGCCAATGTGAGCGTGATCCACCCTACGGTGAAGCTCCATTGGCCTTCACGGCCCCCCGCCATCCGGGTCCCCATAAAAATAGCCTGTGCCATTACTCTTCTCCTCCCCAGAGGCAGCAAGGTCTCTAGCATCATTACAGGGACTAAAGATCTGACTCTGGCTGTTCACGCCAGCCTGGTCGGCCCTTCCCAACTCCATCCCACTAATTGTAGGTCAAGCACTCTTTGTAAAATTATAAAACCCTAGTTCTTATCCTTAATAAAAAGACACTACAAAGCAAGGAGCGAGGAAAGAGGAGAGAAAGGGCGCAAAGACGAATAAATATAGGAAAAGTGGGAAAAAAAATTCAATTACAAAAGGCGGCTAATTTGGTATGACCAGCGAGTGTCATGCATGCTGACAGTGCTCCATTATGCAGTCATTTGGGCTCTTTCAAATTAGTTATGTTAATGTCCTGCGCAGGAATGTAACACTTGGATGGGACAAGATTCCAGCAATTAATTTCTACAGTCAGCCAAGAGACAAGCAAATTTATTTTCCACCCTCTCGGGAAATCGGTGGCGGCGGGTGTGAGGGTGGGGGACAGCACATCAGGGTGCGCCGAACAAGCACAACACTGCGCCTAAATAAAGCCCAAACAATGGGCGCCAATGCCTCCTCATTCATTCCATTGACAATGTTTTGCAGCTTAAACCTGTTTTATTAATTATGTTTGACATTTCCTTAATTAGTTTCATTTACACCAAATCAATCCCTGCCGCCACCCAGCCTCATTTATCATTTTAAAAAATTTGCATAGCCTGTGCTGACTTTTTCTACTTAATTATACATTAAAAGTGTCAAGCGCGCTTGCTGCCTGGCGTTATCTGCCAAAAGGGCTGGGGCTGGGCGGCGCTGGCATTAATCACGGCCGGGATGCGATGCGAGTGTTTGCTGGACGCTGCCGGGGAGGAGGAGAGGAGAGAGAGTCTCAGTTCAAGAGCCCCTGGCATGCCTGGGTCAACAGCAATGAAACCTCTGAACCCCAAAAAGACAGATCGCTGATCTCTATCCCCAAACAAGCACGGTTTGTTTACAAAGACAGAACAGAACACTGACATAAACTGCACAAATTACACAAACGAACAAGCAAATGACCTGGAAAATAACAACTATAAACAGCAGTGTACCATAAAGACTTGGTGTATGACTACCAAGAACCTTAGTGATAAAATAGTAGCATTCTAAACAGAGGGTGCTAATATAACAGATTAGTACCAACGAGAAAAGCTAAAATCTTATCCCTGATCAAATCTGACTCTCTAAGATATTTAGAAACCTTTTACAATGTTAAGGTAGCTAACCCATAAGCGCCAACAGAAACAGAGCATCACTGTGCTAGTTAACATTTGGCTAACATTAGCCCATCACACCAACGACTACAAGCTTAAAAGAAACTAGTCACTAACTTCACTGCTGTCTGCTTTAAGTTTGATTAAACTCATGGCAATTGTGCTATAGTCAATAGTGTTAGCTTAACTGAACTGTGCTAGAGCTAAATGGCTATTTTTTCTTTCAGTGTAATAAAATACATTCAATAAAGACTGGAGTTTTGTGAACACTGATGTGTTTGCTATTTATATGGGTTGCTATAACCTACGGAAACCACCAACTGTGGACTGTGGTAGCCTAGCGGTTAAGGTACTGGACTATGGACCAAAAGGTCCAGGGTTCAAATCCCTCCTCTGCCAAGCTGCCACTGTTGCCACAACTGATAGATTGCCTAGATTGTAAGACTGTATCAATTGTAAGTCGCTCTGAATAAGTGCGTCTGCTAAATGCTGTAAATGTAAATTTGCAACTACAAATCATACAATAATGCTGTACCCTGACATCCTGACACACTATTACCAAAAAATGTGGTTCCTAAGCATTGCCATGCCTGGTTAACAGAAACACTGGCTTTTTGAAATGGCATTTGCTGCATGCTATTTAAAATGCACTGTCATTGTTTTGTCCCAGGCTATGGTTTGGAGTTAAGAATAGGAAAGGGGTAAAGTGAAAGGGAGAAAACAGCCAAAAATGCCCGTCACACACAACAAGACAACAAACACAATCTACACAACCAGCATCGCCAATCAGTGTCAGAACGGGTAGTTCCTCACAGCTTTTCCTCACTACATTCTCAGCTCATCACTCCCGCCAAGTGACTCCCTACGTCACGCATTGACAACTTTCTCATCCTAGTGCAGGACAGTACTGCGTACACTTATGACCATACAGAATGCTCTATAGGTGCTAGAAATTAGGGATGTACCGATGCCAATTGTTTCCTTCCAATAACGATACCTGATGTTCAAGTATCTTCAGTTAAGGTTCATCTAGTGGCATGTGTGTGTGTTGGTAACCGCTTCATGCCATTGGGGCTCTCTATTGCTGAAACTGTGTCCAAGTGTCAGTAATGGCACAGATCTGGTATCGGTGCAACACTGCTAGAAATTAGTGTCCTTGACTTCACTCTAGTGAAAACAAGATATTTATAAAAACATCTGGACAGATTATGTTATTCATTTTCCATCAAATCTGGTTGAAACCAGGAGAACAGAATATGAAACAGGACACAACATTGTTTGAGTGATCTGTTCTGATCTTGCCAGTCCGGTCCTCCCCAACACTAGCCATGTTTCTAACATCTGTAAGAGACAGAACCCTCGCAGACCCTCCCTGCCTGTGGACTCCTGCCAGACTGCACAGGCTTCTCAGTCGATGTGGTTGGCTCGGGTGTAGGTAAGTGATTTTTCTTTGTATTATCCATGCTGTAAATAAAACTACTCTATTATTCTTATGTCATTGTTAGTGTGATTTCTATCGCATCCCCCATTCAGTAAAGGCCAGGATTGCTGGCTGGGTAATCTCGGTTCTTGACCACCTCGGAACTCGTAGAATTCGATTCTTGACGTATTTTGAGTAAGGAAATGCGTCTCGGGTGCTGTCGTTTCTTCGGTACCTGTGCACTTGCTTAAACTTGTACGTGTCAAGTCATTTCAGCCAAAAGTCATGATTCCCGATTCAGTACATAGCGACTCACTGATTCAGGTTCACCACTGAAGATCTCTGCTGTGTTTATCAAGTTTTTCTTTATTTTTACATCTCCAGTACAGTCTTCTTAGCGCAAAGAAGTCTCCATGGGTCCTAAAAATGTTACATATAAGAGCCAACCGAAAGGAAACAGTCTGCAGTTATGGTAGCACACGAAGTTTTACTTTTCACTTTCAATCCATTACTTACTAAACTACATGAGATTTGAACATTTTATTATAAAATACGCTGTGTTAATGATTTTGGACAACTGTAGGTTAATGCAAGTGCTTTAAATATTAACTTACTCATCATTGGCTCCATTATGATACAATATATAACGCTCTACCAACACTCAAACTCCTAAATTCATGATACAGTTAACTTGTGATGGATTTGTCGGAATATATCCCTTTTGTAAATCAGGGAGCACCTGTACAATACAACTCCATTAATGCATATAATGTCTTATACAGTGTGGATTTTCTGGGGGTCTGGAACGGACTCATTAAATTTCCATTGTTCCTTATGGGAAAAATTCCCCACGGTACTCCCCTGGTTCTCGACAAGACTTCGGGAACAAATTAACAACAAGAACCGAGGTACCACTGTACTATGCATCGTTTGCCCGGGAAAAGTCGAAATTCAGAGTAAGGCTTATGCTGAATGTGTATGTGTTTATTACCAGATTCCCATTGTAAAGACGAAATACCCCAAGTCGGACGTAAAACAGGGAGTACCTGTACTGAGAAATTTAGCGGTTGGAGTGTTTTGTATCTTTGTCATAGAAAATTGTAAAAAACCCACTTATGTGCTTACTATGATAATAGATTGCTATTGGCTATGCCACTTTCAACACAATCATTTTAGTTTGTGAACCAATAAAATTCAGACACAATCCCCACTGAGAGGTTTGAGTAATTAAAGAACTTATTTTCCAATCAAAAACAATCAATCAGTGGAATTAGAATTTGTCAGTTTTAACGTCAAAACGTTTTACTGATATGATTTTGTATGCATATCCATCGGGAAACATGCTTTTGGCCCTGCAAAGGATTTTCATACCATTTGATCTATAGTTGACTGAACTGGACCAGCCAATGCCTAAAGATTAAATGAGCTTTTCCATTAGAATGTGTGCTGTTAACAGGCAGACTACCTGACAGCTTTGCTCCAGCTTTAAGCCTTGTGGACACACACCATCGAGAGTCCACATCTCAGACTATCAAATAGTAATATGTACTTCCGACGCTCGTCATATCACACATCACAATCTCTGCTTGACAGACTGATAAAAGTTCTTGACATAATGCAGTTAGAGGTGATAAACTCCTAATTTGGTTCTCTCCGAAGCAGAAACGTCTCAGCAGACTGCTGTCAACCACCTACTTGAGGTGGAAGTGTGTATTGTGTAGCAGCACAATAAAAGAGCACAGATTACTCTGAAGTGGAATGTCAAGGTGCTGAATAAAGAGGTGATCTCCCCTGATATTTTACACAGAGTTTCAGACAAAGCATTTTGAATAGCCATGAGGCTTTTACTAACAATAAGCACATTTATCAAGAAGGTCAGGCTAGTCGGCATGTACTGCCTTTGTTACAAACTTAGGGCCAAATGAATGGATCATCGTGTGTAATAAACTGTCATCCACCAAAGAGATTCGAATGAAGACGTGCCGGCGAAGGATACGAGGAGGAATACATTAAAAGTCAAACTTTGCAGGAGCACTGATCCACAGTGAGCCTGAATAATAGCTACATCACCGCCAGACCCGTCTCTCCTTGCAAGGGCGATACAAAAGGCAGCCTGGCCAACAAAGGGTCTAATGAAGTCACTAATGCGCTGGCATGACCTAACAGAGGCAGCGGGTGGCACGCCTCACCGCTCCATGCTGCTAATGCCTGTAGCTAAGCTAGCAGGGTCATTAGCCTAAGCTATGGTGCCTAGCACAGGGCTAAAAGCACCCCCGGTAATTGCGCTTAGATAGATCAATACTTGTTTAAAATGGGATGCATTAAAAATGGGTAAAAATTCATTTCGCCCTCGCTGTCAGAAGGATCGAGCGTTGGAATTAATTCTTATTCGCGCTATAAGACTGGGCGCACATCAAACATCATTATTCAACAAAGTTCCTAATCAGCATATTAATACCGTACAGTGCGATTTTTTTTAATAAGCCCAGCCCACTTTGTGCAAAAAAATATTATAATTTATATAAGTAACCTTTCTGAAACATGGAAGACCCCCACCATTCTTAGTGATATAAAAAAAAAAACGTTCCTTGAAATGCAAAACATTTTCCGAATCAAGGATTATGTCTCTTTTTAAACAGAAAAATGGAGCTGGGATAAAATATTAAGATGAATTCACATGCTTCTAGAGTCTAGTCACAGCCATAGTTCTAAAGGAGAGGGGGAAAAAGGCAGGGGAAAAAAGGCAGAGGAGGAAAAAAGGAATCATTTATTTCGTTGCCGTACATTACCATTACTCTTGCATTGTGTAGCCACTTTTCATAACGACTAGGATAAGTGTCGCACCCGAAATGCTCACCCTTGACAATACAGGCGGATATTATTTGGTTAAAAGCTCAAATCCTGTGGGTAAAGGAGCCTGAAAGAATAAAGAGTATCCGTCATTGCTAACAAGCTATAAGGCTAGCACATTGCCTTTATAAATCATCGCATTTGCCCTGTTTATTTAAATTCATTGGTGCCTCATTATACCTGAGCTATGCACCTTTAGGTCCGACTTGATTAGGCATGCCATAGCTCAAAATGGCTTTTAATTCAGTGAAATGCGCTTTGACCTTGTGTCGTAACCCTACGCGAGACATACTGTGGCCAGCCCCATTAATAATGGGGACGCTTTTTTCCTAGAGGTACTGCTACATTGCTCCTTTACCTCCCCCTTTTAAAATATGTATTATTAGTTAGCCACGACGGCACATTTATCAAACCAAATTACCCTTTGGTGTAAAACGGCTTAATTCTGCATCCCTTTACCCCACTCTGCCATTACCTGCTCTTTAAGACTGGTGAGACTTAAAGGAGGAGGGGTGATAGCGTCGAGGGATAATGAGGCGAGTGCGCGAGGAGAGAGTGTACTTGATCACCTCTCCAGTGGCATTTGAGATCAAGCCCATGCATCTTCTCCAGGGAACCGTGGTCCCTTTTAATGAAAGTCTAAGAGAAGATGCATGGATAAGACCTTATTTTTGTAATGCAGATACAGAAACCGTATGCAAAACACACAGGCACTAAATCAGTTTAGGTATAATAGAGTTCGAATTGGCCATAAAGAAGCTGGATTCTGTACCATTCTCCAAAACTATTACTTCAAAATGCAAAAGTCTATCCTGCAAATAATGGCCAACGCATAACTACAGAACAAAAGAGGGTCCGTTCACTTTCAGTACCAGCTTCATCCTGATCAGGGTTGCCATGTACACTGTATCCCAGGAACACGGGGCTAAAGGCAAGATGATACCCTGCACACAGTGGCCAAATCCATCTTGAACACCCACTCACTCTCTCGTTTACACATTTATTTATTTACACCTAGGGGAAATTTGAAGTAGCCAATCCACTTAGAGGCATGGTTTTGGGAGGTGGAAAAAAAAAATACCCAGAACTTACATGAACATGGGGAAAACAACTCAAACTGCACAAAGATGGTAACTGGAGGCAAAAAATAAATCCAGGACGAGCATTTTTTTCAGGTGTTGGCCACCATTAGACACTGAACTGGTTTGTATGTTTGTTTATTTAACATCACATCCGCATCGATGGTTCTTGACGACAGCATATTAGCCAGATATATTCACAATGAGTCAATTTAGAGTGCCAAATTAACACAACGCAAGTGTGGGAGGAAACCAGAAAACCAGGAGTAAACCCAAGCGAACACAGGGACGACACACATATCAAACCATGGATATCTGGAACTTTTAGGTGACCGTGCTAACTGCTTGCACCACTTAAATCTAACAGAACAAGAAAATAAAGAGTGCACCACAATAAAGAGTCCCTGAATGCCCAGGGCAAGTAAAACAATGTCAAAACAGCAGCACGAAAAAGAATTTGCCCAGTTGGGAAAGTGCATTTCAGGGGTGCACTGTGTTAACAGAACAATATAACTGAAGACAAAGTCAGTTCAGTCATGAACACCCAGTCAAAACAAACTATTGATATTATCTGTTGACAAACAACTTGAAACAGAGGCACACAGGAAAACGTCAACAAAACATGAATATGAACCAAAGCAAGTCTGCAACTTCATTCTCTCATGGAAAACTCAGTGTTCATGGGTAAGTTTTGACCCCTTTGTACCAGAGATGTTCTGCAAAGTTCGTAGGGAATATTAGGCAGGTAGCTGTTTCTTTTTCTGTCTGAACTACCGTATTTTTCGGGCTATAAAGCGCACCGGGTTATAAGGCACAATATCAACGATCGACTGCTAACAGATCCATTTTCATACATAAAGCGCACCGGGTTATAAGGCGCATGAAATGAAACAAAACTCTTAAGTTCCGTCGGAAGTTCAGTTTGGTCTTTACCTGGCGCAGGGCGTCTTCTTGCTTCCTCCACTTCCGTACCATTGATTCGTTAATGTTGAATTCTCTCACAGCTGCTCTATGACCATGTTGTACTGCGTGACTGATAGCGTTGACTTTAAAATACGCTTCGAATATGAATGAATGAATGCACATACCCTAATGCTGAAGCACATACCGTATTACTCCGCTATGCTGCGCACTACGGTGGCCGTAAGCTTCGTAACTTACCAAGGCCGACAGATTTATGAGCGCCGTGTACCATCTACAATCGGTTCTAGGTCAGAAAGCACAACCAGAATGAATTCATACATTAGACGCACCGCATTTTAAGGCGCACTGTCGATTTTTGAGAAAGTTAAAGGATTTTAAGTGCGCCTTATGGTCCGAAAAATACGGTACAACTTTCAAAAAACAGTCACTCAAAAGTTTCACAATGTCTCTGTCAAATCACGTGTACAGAGGCACGTCTGAACTGCCGGACATGTGCACACGACGAATGAACAGTGATTAAGCTGAACAAGTCACAAAAGCATATCACATGGTTAAAAAAAGAATACCAGTACTGCAAGTGATGACATTAATGTTAAAGCACTGAAAATAAAATGAAAATAAAACTAGGAGGTAAAAACTAGGAGTAGGAATTTGAGCAGGTTTATTTAAAAAGTGTTTCAATCATTAGCTATACCATTGTGATCTACGCTGTTATGAAACCTTTGCTTATTTACAACAGAAAAACGTACAGTGGAACCTCGGAATTCGAACTTAACTGGTTCCAGAAGGTTGTGCGATCTTCTCCAATTTGGAAGTTGGAAACAAATTTCCCCATAAGAAGTAATAGGATTAATCCATTCCCGACAGCCTAATGATTGTTTTTTTTATGCCTATATTCGTATGTAATTAATGATTAAAATCATGAATAACGCAAAAGAATGCAATACAATAGGGTTGGGCAATATAATGATATTTTATCTTATCTTGATTAATTTTATCACCATGGCAGATGATATTCCTTTTTGAGCACATCAAGGATATCGTCAGTGCTTAAAGACCACTGACCAACTGCATGGTTCATTACAAAGAGTGTATTTAGTCCTGTTTAATTGCATGAAATGCAGCACATTAAGTAATCTCCAAGTATGGGATAATATTTGAATAGTAGTTTTTAAATATCTACTACTAGCTACTGATGTATTTTGTCTGCGATCACATGTATTGTGATATCGTGTATCATAAAAATATCTTTAATTATCGTGATAATATTTTTACCATACTGCCACCCCTATAATACAATAATAATACTCAATTAATACATGAAATCAGTTAAAATAAAGTGAAAACAAATTTTATAGCCATCAAGGGGAACAGATTTTCGGCACGTCTCATCACTGGGACAATGGTGCAGAGACTGAAGGAGTGTCTGAAATCACACCCGTACACTGAAATAATAGACCTATACATAATATGATAAAATAATATAATACACCCATGATCACTCCCTAGTTAGTCCTTTTTTGGGGTTTTATGGCAAACGACATTCTGTTTTGCTGCATTAACACCATCAACTTGACTGGATTACGTGCATCGTGCTTGGAAGATTGCATGATTGAGTGTTTTAGGGTGCCCATGTTTAAAGTCGGACTTTTTGTTCGAATTTCGGGGCAAAAAAGAAAAACGACCATTCGATGTCTGAATTGTTTGCATGAAGAGGCGTTTGATTTGTTGGGGACAGTATAAATTTGGTTCAGGACAGTGAGCTTTCCGGTCGCGTGCCTGACTGGGCAAGTTGGGGGGAAAAAAGTTGAACCTTGGCCACAGTGCTGCCCACAGAACTGATAAACAAATAAAACAATCTGGTAGCTCTGGTATCTGAATAACCTCACTTTCCAGATCAGTAGCAGTCAGAGTTCATGACAACTACTCCCATCATCGTCAAACACAAAATTCCATGACCTCCATTACTCAAAAGCTCCTTATTGCACTCATAGGAATGGCCCAATGTGACAAAGTCAAAAGTTCTTCAAGCTCCAGTAACTCTAAAGTCACTGGCTAGACTCAAGGTTAAGGGTTTGATGGCACAGACAGCACAAAGTCAATCCTGCTGATGCCATGGTCCTACAGAAGACTAGCCTCCCAACAGAAGACAACATTGTCCAGTGTCCAGAGGCTTGGCCGAGAAAAAGACAAATGGGTCTGACCAATCGCATGAGTGATTAGATCAATTAAGCCATTTCAAGCAGGACCTGGAAGAGGTATTAGAGGGAAGGAGAAGAGAGAGGCAAACACTCTGTATTCATGTGGGACAGGGTCCATCAAAACTGCCTCATTAGGTTACTGGATCTGGCCCAAAAGACATTAAGGCTAAGCACTATTACAAGCACATCCAAAAAAGTAGTGGTGAGTAATACAGCACGACAAAAGTTCTGTGTAAAAAAAATAAATAAATAAATTTTAAAAAGTTCTCTATGACATGCATATGAATCTGTGCATACTACAGATTTTCTGATATTAATAATGAACCTGTTGATGGACTGGTAGCAAAACCAATTTTGACAAACCTTGGTTAGCTTTTCCCCTTCTGTTATACCTTCACAGACAAGCAGGCTGTACATTCTGTATACACTCTCACATTGTTAGGTACACGCCTTGTTTCTATAAGAGTCTGATTCACCACCCAAAATGGTACCTGATCTGTGGTGGTCCTGAGGAGGTCCTGACCATGACAGAACAGAGTAAAGGGGACTAACAGAGCATGTAGAGAAACATATGGACTACATTCTGTAATTGTAGAACTACAAAGTGCTTCTATATGGTACAATGGAGAAGGAGTGTAGAATCAAGAAGGTGTATCTAATAAAGTGAGCGTATATTGTTTGGTAACCTGGCACATTCTAATCCTTAATTAAAATTTTAATTCTTAATTCTTGCATCTGTTACATTACAATCTGAGGACATTTTGGCCAATTATTTTTTTTTTAATCGTGTTATTTTTAATAAATTATATTTAAGCCATTCTGTAATGACACTACAACAATAAATATTACCTTCCATTTTAATGCAGTAACAAACTATACAGTGCAAACAAAGAATGTTCTGTCATGCACTGCCTTCAACAAACCTTTTAAATTTGCAACGGCATTAGATTTACAGTCCATGAGACATTTTTAAGGAAATCCTAAGCTATCTGAAATATCCTGAAAAACTACGGGTTAGTAGTCGCCCCTTACGGTCATGACCTAATATGTTTGTTTGAAATACCAGGAATACCACTCCAATACTGGATATTATCTACTTTGTTCTTAGTACAGACATCCCACCAAAATCCATAGATTCTCACGTTCCTTATATTCGGGCCAATTTAGCGTAATCAATTAACCTAATGCATGTCCTTGGACTGTGGGAGGAAACCAAAGCACCCGGAGTAAACCCATGCACACACAGGGAGGACATCCAAACTCCACATAGAAAGGACCCAGCCCGTTCTACCTGGGGATTGAAACCAGGACCTTGAAAGCCACCGTGCCGCCATGTTCCTACAATAACATGGCACACCATTGGCATATAACCTATTCACGTTCATATACTAAATAATCTGTAGGCTACTTATAAATACATAACACAATATAACTATTTAAGATAGTTGTTATATGGTATCAATTAAGGAATAACAACAAGAACAAGTCTATGAATGTGAATCTCATGTTCTACCACATCCCACATCTCTACTGGCTTCAGGGCTGTGCTTTGTGATTTGTATTTTATGCTGAATGCAAGCATAAGAAGTGGAAATGACCATAATGGGATTCCAAAGGTAAGTAACAATACTCAGATGAACTATAGCTTGATCCAAGTCATACAGGGGGCCGGGTAGTGCCAGTCCAAGGCAGGGCTAAGTTATTATTCGTTTACATAAATAACACAAATTACACATAGTAGCAATAACACAAAATAGAAAATGCTGGCCCATGATGGTTAGCTTGTCTGTTCAAATCAAAACATAATATCACATGGAGTGCACTTGGCAAATAACGCTGAACATCGGAGTACCATTAAGATGCAGATCTTGGATTCTAGTGGTTTTTAATTATATGTGCATGTACGTAGGTTACGCTGTTCATGAACTGCAAATCCATGAATCTTTGGTGAGAAAACTTAATTTGTAGGTCTGGAGCTTAAGTAATTCTCCTAGGATCATACGTGGACAAAAACAAGCACCACACAGTAACCAGTTCTTTGGAGAATAAGTCAAGATTAAGGTCAGGGGAATTCCACCACATCTATATTTTCCTTTAACCATTCACACGGACGCTTTGCATAACACAGGGTGGTGCGCTTGGTGTGATTAACGCATGATGGCATTATCTCGCTTTAGAACCGCCTCTGCATCATATATAGAGCATCTGCTGCCCCAGTGACAATGCTGGGGGTTTACAGGAAGTCCCTGTGTAAAGAGCCAGTAATCTGCTAATCTGCTGCACAGAGCTAGTGTATCCCATCAACATGTTCCTTCTTCCAGTCGGAAATGTGTTGTATTATTTTTAGGGATGAATTCAAGGAAAATAGAGGCTTTTCTCAGGGCACAAATACCAAAATCTGATTTACCTGTCCATGAACAACAATCACATTTTGTGTATCCCAGATTACAAGCAAATGAATGTAGCATTTACAGTGTACTGGATTGTGTTATGTTGGTAAAGACTGCAAAACGTGCTGTTAGAAATGTATTTAGACTATAAATCTGGTCTAAACTAAATGAATGAACTTGACGCTGTGAAAGCCATCAAAGCCTAACAATTACTAGGACAAATCTATATGCCAAAATTTGAATAGCTTTCATGATTTCAGGTGATGTTTTCGGATCGGCTGCCAAATGAAGACAAAAGCAGGCTCCCCCTGGACTGCAGGCAGTAATTAACTGTCATATATAACCGCCTGCAGCAGGTCCCTATCTGATAAACCCAAAACGATTTCAAAGGCTCAAGCTACAATTTTTCGCCAAGTTTTGTTGCACTACTAGTTAAAAACCTGCAACTGACAGGATGCGTCCAACCTTTACAGATGGTAATGAGGAAATAAAATCTAATACGGTGCTGCTTTTCATGAAATCAGCCAAGACTTCCTCTCGATGCAACGTAGCGTCCACCTTAAGATCATGCTTCGGAGACAGACAAGGCCTTGGGCTTAAATTTATTCCCCGGACCCACTGGTTTTCTGACTGCGGCACATGCCAGGCTCCGGCGTAGACGCCACGACTCGCAGGTCTGATGCAGGCCTATTAGATCATGTGTTTGTGCCCGCGGGACTGACTGGAGCGCTGTGTTTAGGCTGCTCTGTCAAATGACTCGGGCTATGTGATTTATGGGCTCTGGAAAGGTTGCGTTGCCGCTACGTGCAAACGGGCCGCATGGTAAATGGGAAATTCTGAATTTATTAACATACAATGAATGATGATTAATGGATCGGCGCGGATCACGCAGTCTCTTTTGGATGTCTCAACACGCTTGATGTATGTGGCAATAAAAAGATATGTGAGAGCTCCTACACCGCCTCAAGCTTGTCTTCCCGCTGGCTAACATTTGGAAGGCGTACGATGACGGCTGCAGAGGGGGACAGGAGAACGAGGTGGAATCTGCGAGGACGTACAGTACAGAGTGGACAGGTGTAGTCAAACGTGCATTATTTACCATATATTACCAACAGTGTCCTCTGGATTGCCAAGTCCTTGCATAGTCAACAAGGAAATGAATAAATTAAGACGGTGCACAGCCATGCAATTTAGGGCCAAATCAAGAAGCATTTGCCGGGCCATTCATCAAACCCCAAGATTATTAACTTTTGTATTCCATAGCACATCTTTGTCCTTTCATTTGCTTCTCTAATATCTCTTCAACAGCGGCGGAGGTGCTGTTTAGAGAAGAACATTCACCCGAGGCCCATTACAGAGCTGAACTTTAAGGGGGAAAAGACAAGTCTTTGAGAAACAACCACGTTTGTACGATTCTTTCACCAAACCCCATGAAGGTGCCTCAAAGTTTTAGGGACAACGAAAGCAAACTGAAATGCAGGATCACTTCAAATGTGGTTTAGCATGGAATGGGTTTTGGAAAGTTTAGAGATCAAGAGTGCAATGGTGCAAAGTCTCCAACTAAAGTTAATCAAAATGACAGTCAGACATTCACCAACTTACACACTGCTAACTATTGAATTCACAATACTGAGTTCACGATTCGATTTTCTTATGATTATTGATTTCTACATTCGATAAAAAACATTCCTTTTTATTGCTGAAGTGTATACGATGCAAAACAATGACATTTTCTTGCATATGTTTTCACACAAAAACCATTTAGTCCCCTGCAATTAAAATAGAAACAAAGGTTTGTTTGCTTAGTCGGTTCATTTAGCATCACTTTCGGTATCAATACCAATTACATTGATCTATCGAAATTAGCATAATCAATTAACCTAACGCATTTGTCTAAACTGATGCATAATGTATTTGGACTGCGGGAGGAAACCGGAGTACCCAGAGTAAACCCACGCAGACACGGGCAGGACATGCAGACTCCACACAGAAAGCACCCAAGCCGCTCCACCTTGCGCTGAACCCAGGACCTTCTTGCTACCATCCGGTCTGAACCGGATGCTTAAAACTGTAAACAAAATGCTCTATTGTAGCGTCACCATATCCGAGTGAAAAATTACTTTTTATTTACGAAGAATAACTATTCAAAACAATGTGTACTTTCCTTGTAAAATCATTTAAACAACACGAATCTTTTTAGATGGGATCTCGCTGAGAAAATAAATGCATCTGTGAGCATGATGGGTGTTCAAAAACGCAATAGCATTAGATGGCATAATAAACAAGAATGCACAATCAAATTCGATGATACACTGGCCCATTTTTGCATCACGATGCATCGTGCCACTATGTATTGTTACACTGCTAGTCATGTTTGTGTTTGTATGTAGTCTTTAATAAGATCACCTGACACTTTTCCCATTGTAGACGGTCAACGATTAAGCAAATTGTTCAAAAAGGCATGACAGCAGTCTAACATCATGACATACTGTAGCTGGTCAGATTGTAGAAGCAACTAATCCTCATTCAGCTGAGCGGAGGTCTGGGTGGATTCAGGACTTTAAGAATAAACCCAGTCTGCAGGGCTGCTATGCATTCACCTGCCTTTCAGTTCCTTACTTTTTCTGCTAATGTTATTCAGACTGCTTTAGGCCTCTGCCAGAGAAAGCAAGATTTCACATTTGAGTTGCTGATAAAAACATTTGTATATCATCACATCCTTACTGACACTGGAAAATATGTCACTGTCCATTCAAATAATCATAATGTGGGACTGTGGTAGCCTAGTGGTTAAGGTACTGGACTATGGACCAGGGTTCAAATCCCACCTCTGCCAAGCTGCCACTGTTGGGTCCTTGAGCAAGACCCTTAACCCACAATTGCTTGGATTGTAAGACTGTACCAATTGTAAGTCGCTCTGGATAAGGGTGTCTGCTAAATGCTGTAAATGTAATGTAAATAATGTAGGCGCTGGTTTACTAATCCCAAATTAACAATACCAATTTGTGTAAGCAGTCTAACTTTAATTAAGGGTGACTGTACAAAAAACAACATATGAAAAGAACAATTACTGTGTACACAAGGTTTCTCCATGTTCTAAATAACCACTGTAAACTCAGTTCTCTAAGAGATGAGGTGTTCACCAAGCTAATGTGGGACGAAGCAGGGCAGAAAGTGTCCCAAAACCAATACGTTTTTTAAAAAATGTTCTCTGTTTTACTTGACTTTTTTCCCCCAGCATAACTTTGACAATATGATCCAAACTACTTTTTCATTTCATTCAAAAATACATAACAGAAAATTTGATTGAAAACTTGAATTTCTTTCTCTCTTTTCAAATTAGGAGATTTTTTTTTTTTTTTGTGAGCTAGACAAAGTCAAAACTAAGCCGTAAATCAAGGCACATATAATAACTCGCAAACTAATGCGACTTAACTCTCCTGCATCTCTGTTTCCTGCATTACAAATGATTGTGTTCTTTTCGCTAAATATCCGGGGCTTTTTTTGTTTGTTTGTTTTTCCACCCATTTCAGAACTAAGCATATTCAGTCTGTCGATTTAAATCTGCAGAATCTTTTTTTTCCTTTGTTTATATAACAAAAAATGGCTAAGCTATTACAAAGGATATATGAGATGAGGGAAGAACGGACATTTCATCTCCTCAGTGCCGCAACAGCAGCCAAATTGGATGAAGAAGACACCAGCAAAGATGCCCGATGGATTCTGCAGAAATAGCGTGTTCCTCCATATGGGCATGCTCTCTCACTGCAGAAGTCGGCCATCTGCCGGTGAAAAGAAGTGGTCACCAGTCACAAACTGTACCATGGCACTCGTTGGCCTGTGGAACTCCTCCATAAGCAGAGGGGTCAGCACACAGTTGGAAATGTCAACAAGGAGAAAAATACACATTTAAAACAAAGGTGAATATTTTATATGTTAAAATCTCAATATGTATGTGACCTAACGACACCAAACAACTCGGATGTTGGCAGATTTTGAAAGAATTGAAGCATGTCGCATAGAATGACTTTATTTACTTGCGACACCACTGGAATAAAAGGCAAGACTTGAAATTAAAAAGTACAAATAAAAATGACTTTTATTACAAGTGTAGTATCCAATTACAATCAAAATAAACTACAGATCTCTAACCAAAATGGTAGATCTCTTGTGCAATCCATTTCAAAAGTAGGCTACAAATTTAGAACGCAAGCACAAGCTGCAGAATATCTGAATTGTATTAGCCTTTCAGGTTTCTAAAATGTTTACAAAAAAAAAAACCACTCAACCATATTCACATTTCTCAGGTAAGTGTATACCTGCCCTTCCTATAAGTATCAAGTACCTTCTAATTGAGTATACAGTAACCGGGTGTTTTACAAAATACAATCAAGTGTCCACGTTTCTAGACCAAAGACTTATAAAGAAATTTCAAAACTAGATTCCAAACTCCAGAGCGTTTAGAATAAAGCTCCTTGTCCAATTTTCACTGTAGACCAAAAACAACCCTGAGCTATCCTTCATTCCCTCTTCTCTTTCTCCGCATCAGCTCTTTCTAAAATGGAAGGAATACGACCACTGAATAGAAATAAGATACAAGAAGAGAAAGAGAGAGGAGCGCTGGAAAGACTTGATGCAGAAAAGTGAAAGTGAGAACGGTAAGCCGAGCATAAAATAACTTCAATATAGAATATTCTCAGTGGAGACCGGGAGGTAAATAGAGGTAAGGCATTGAGCGGGGACTCTCCAGATCTCAGCTGGACCCATGCACGTAAGGAGTGATGGGGAAGGACACCAAACAAAACATCCCATACCACCCTCTTCAATAACGCCCAGGCATGGAACACAACCTTATACACAAGTGTCAGAGAGTTCAGCCGTAGAGAGTTTCTGTAAGCATAAAACCTAAAGTGAATTAGGGTTTCAAGGTAAAGGGGCAAATGTGTGTCTGTGTGTGCACATATATCCACGCACATACTGATGGGAGAGAGATGATATAGGTTTGATATTGCTGGGGAAAACTAAAAAAACAACAACAAAAATGTATTTTCTTTAGAGGACACCATCATTTCTCCTAAACAAGCAATTATCTATTAACTAACCTGTTTGACAAACTGTTCTTTTGGTCATCACTCACTCACTTTCTTATTGGCTTCATCCTGGACAGGGTCACACAGGGCCCAAGGCAGGATCAACCCTAGACAGAGTTCCAATACACCATAGAGAACATACACTCATACAAACACTCATACACTAGGGGCACTTTAGAGACACCAATTAACCTAACATACATGTCTTTAGACTGTGGTAGGAAACCGGCGTGCCCGGAGTAAACCACACGGGGAGGACACGCAGACTCCACACAAAGGACCCTTCTCGCTGTGAGGTGACGGTTCTACTCACCGAGCCACCCCCTCTATGGTCATCTCAATTAAAAATACAATTACAAACTACAATTTAACCCCGCTATCCCAACTGCCAGTATCCAAATTCTCACTATAAAGTATGGGGTAATTTAATTTCATACTAATATTTTGACTCTCGCCAGTTTTAAGCAATGAATTTATGACCAGTTAAACCACGGATCTCAAACAGTAATGCAGTAGTGTCTCATTAACCAGTCTTAGAGTTCCATTGTCAGTTAAGAAGCTTTACAAAGAAACACCCCACATAAGAACGTAGGCAAGCAAGGGCACTAATAGGATGAGACTGACCCAGAACACGGGGGAAACAAGCGGTACGGCAGGCGGGTGTCAAGAGGCTGGGGTAGACCGCGATAGAGGAGAGAGAGAGAGAGAGAGAGAGAGAGAGAGAGAGAGAGAGAGAGAGAGAGAGAGAAGACACACACACACTAACCAACAACCACATAGAGAGCGAGAGGAGAGAGAGGAAAAACAACAAAAAGACACTACAGAGAGAGAGGAGAGAGAGGAAGAGAGAGAAGAGAGAGAGAGTGAGAGAGAGAGAGAGATAGAAGAGAGAGAGACACACACGGACACGACAGACACCCAGAGAGAGAGAGATATATATAGAGACAGACATATATACATATAAGGATATACTATTATATCACATCTTATATACATTGAATAACCTATATATATATAGACACATATTATAATAACATATATACAACACTATACATACCTATACCCCACACATACGGCCACATTAACTACACACACATTAGATAGATGGATAGACAGATAGACACAAACAAAAAAAAGCAGTTATTAGTAGCCACGGATTGTGCAAGTTATCCTACTAAGAAGGAGGAGAGGGGTCTGTAATTTTAATCATAGGTTACAACTAAACTATGAGGCAAATGAGAAAAAAAAATCCAGGAAATCAACATCTGTAGGATTTTACAGAATTTATGGTAAATATGGTGAAAATACGTTCAGTAACATAACATTTGTTGGCAATGAAAGAGGTCAAACGTTTCCTCCAAGTCTTCACCAGGTTGGCACACACTGTAGCTGGTATTTTGGCCCATTCCTCCATGCAGATCTCCTCTAGAGCAGTGATGTTTTGGGGCAACATGGACTTTCAACTCCATCCACAAATGTTCTACGGGGTTGAGATCTGGAGACTGGCTAGGCCACTCCAGGACCATGAAATGCTTTTTACAGAGCCACATGCTTTTGCCCGAGCGGTGTGTTTGGGATCATTGTCATGCTGGAAGACCCAGCCACGTTCCATTTTCAATGCTCTCACTGATGGAAGGAGGTTTTGGCTTAAAATCTCACAAAACATGGCCCCGTTCATTCTTCCCTTAACACGGATCAGTCGTCCTGTCCCCTCTGCAGAAAAACAGCCCCAAAGCATAATGTTTCCACCCCCATGCTTTCACAGTAGGTATGGCGCAACTCAGAATTCTTCTTCCTCCAAACACGGTGAGTTGAGTTTTTACCAAAAAGTTCTATTTTGGTTTCATCTGACCACATGATATTCTCCCAATCCTCTTCTGGATCATCCATATGCTCTCTGGCAAACTTCAGACGGGCCTGGACATGTACTGGCTTAAGCAGGGGGCACGCCTGGCACTGCAGGATCTGAGTCCCTCTCAGTGTATTGTGTTACTGATGGTAGCCTTGTTACTTTGGTCCCAGCTCTCTGCAGGTCATTCATCAGGTCCCTCCATGTGGTTCTGGGATTTTTGCTCACCGTTCTCATGATCATTTTGACCCCACGGGATGACATCTTGCGTGGAGCCCCAGATCGAGGGAGATTATCAATGGTCTTGTATGTCTTCCATTTGGTCCCAAAGTTGATATATTCACACCAACCTGCTTGCCTTTTGTAGATTCACTCTTCCGAGCCTGGTGCAGGTCTACAATTTTCTTTCTGGTGTTCTTCGACAGCTCTTTGGTCTTGGCCATGGTTGAGTTTGGAGTCTGACTGTATGAGGCTGTGGACAGGTGTCTTTTATACAGATAACGAGGTCATACAGGTGCCATTAATACAGGTAACCAGTGGAGGACAGAAGTGCTTCTTAAAGAAGAAGCCAGAAATCTTGCTTGTTTGTGGGTGACCAAATATTTATTTTCCACCATGATTTACAGTTAACTTCTTAAAAATCCTACAACGTGATTTCTAGATTTTTTTTCCTCATTTTGTGCGCCAGAGGGAAGAGAGAGATGAGAGAGAGAGAGAGAAGAGAGAGAGAGAGAGAGAGAGAGGCATGAGAAATATATATATATATATATATATATATACACACACATATAACATATGATATATATACATTAACATATATACATACAAACAAACACACACAAATACAATACAGGTTGCCAAATACTTGGTGCTTCCACCCCCCCCCAACCAGTTTTTTTTCTCTTCAAGACCAGACAGTGCCCATCACACACACCTCATTCACTGTCTAAATGCTATGTGCGTTATACTTACACCACACGCATTGTAAGTATCTATCCATCTAAAATAAAATTTATCCCTAATGTTTTTTTTTATTTCATTTTATTTTCAACAAGACCATGATGCACCACACAACACCTGAGTATAATACAATATGCAGAAACATTCTACTGCATAATAAATACAAAACAAAGGACAGGTACACAACACACAAATCAAGTGTGTGAGAAATCGGATCCAGCTGATAAAGGGATTACTTATGATAATACTCCATCTACTACATACACCAAGTGCACCACCACCCCCACATCCATAGGAACAAAAAGCTAAAAAAACTAGCCAGTGGGAGGCTGAACACACAGTTGCTACACAGCTGCTATGTGTGCTAACGTTTTCACACTAACGTTTCACTATGTGCTTAGCTTCCCATTAGCTTAATATCAGCTTCGTACCTACGCACAGCAATTGTAAAGACTCCAAAGAGAAGTCAAGGAGGCTTTCCATGATCTCTAGCACTCTCTCACACATGCACAACAGAGACAGACAGACAGACACACACTCCTGAGGAACAAGCTGGATTTGGCCAGCATCCCCGCGTCTTCCCCAGTACACAGCGTATGTCAGGCAGCCAACTTTCACAGCCCAGGACTGCTGATTAGCCGTGGAAGATTATTAGCAGCACATCTCCTGGAACACCAGCACTTTATCACACTCATTTCTATTCCCCCTTTTATTTCCTTTCTTCCTTGACACAACTACTATGGCTGGCAAAGAGACAGGAATAAATAACGAGATGAAAACAGAGGATGTGAGCCTGCAGGCTGTTGAAAGAATTTGCAATGCGTGTGTGTGTAGAAGAGAGTTTGTTAGTACATGTGTTTGACTTCGCTTTCATCTGTAGTCAAAAAGTCCTATTCATTGCCATACTTTCTTTCTCATGCCATCTCTCTGTCCCTATCTCTCACCTTGATTGGCGCCAAGATGCACCTCTGAAGGGTGGAAAGTCGGCAACCTACCCAAACCTTCAGCTGTGTGTCTTATCTAGTCCACGAATATACACACACCCTCTGAGGCTTTCTGCTTAGCCTACACACTCTCTCTCTCGCTCACCCTCCCTCTTTCCAGAGCTTTGCATCTGAAATTGAACAGACACAGAGTCAATTTATCATGTGCTGACACATGTCATGTCCGCAGCCTTACCACAGAGACCTACAGTGCGCTTTGTACTTATCCCTTTGTTGTTGCTATGGACTTACAGAATGCATGTTGGTATTAAACATAAGAAATGAAGGAAGGTGAACAATCATGACGTTCAGACTCCAATTTTGCCACTTACTCTACAAATTTGACAGACTCCAACAGCGTTACAGAGCAACATTTCCCCAGCAATCCTGCACCGAACGCTAATGCTTAGCTATGAGAATGCAAAATAGGATAACACTGTACTTTCACACCAGTCTAACGTACTCCAGATCAAAGACGCGTAGTAAAACAATCTACACCCCAAACCACATGATACAACCAGGAATGATTACAGGTGCTACCCAACTTAAGATGGAGATGCGTTCCGAAGTTGAATGCATCATAAACGGAGGAGTTTAACATACAGATCTGGAGTCCTCTCCAAAAGTTTCTTAAAAACAACATGTATGGCAGCAATTCCATTCCGGTACAGTGGAACCTTGGAATTCCACATGCGTGTCCTAATATTTTTATCCACATTTGGGGGCTAACAGTAAATGCCAGAATCAAACTGGAGATCTCAGTCACACAGATGTAACAGTCCAACATGCGACCCTTTTGTTCTCACCATATCACTGGGTGAATTGCAAAGGTGCTTCATCTTCACCAGTTTTACATCCGAAGTACAACATGTAGGCTTACTGTCTACGTGCAGCCATCTTCAGATATCCCTGATTCAATTCCCAGCCCAGAATCCTCCTGTGTGCAGTTTGTATGTTCTCCCTGTGTCTGCATGGATGTCCATGGGTGCCCCTGTTCGGGCCACATTCAAAATGCATGCATTAGGTCAACTGGTGCTTCTAAACCGATTAATCAGGACAAGTAGCGCCATTTAGAAATAATCATAATTGGCCAATATCTGCACTTGAGAAAGATATTGACTAAAACTACAGGACAACTGCGGGACAAAAACAAAGATGCTGAGATTCAGTGAGGGTGGAGCCATTTATGAGAAGACGAAAACTTTCGTTTCCAGCATTACAACTTACTGGTTCTAGCTTGAACTAGGATTAAAATCAAAGATGACGCTACCAAGTGCATGACATTGTTTTTTTTTTATTTGCAAGTATTTGTACATTTGCATTTTTTCCAACAGAGAAGAAGCTACTATTATCTGGTAATAAATGTTGTAGTTAAAAGCAATAATACTTACATTTTTTTATTTATAAAATTGAGAGTGCAAACAGACAGTGTATTTAAGTAAATGTTAATTTAAATTCAGCAATTTGGTGTCTCATTAATTATTAGTTTTATCAATTGCAAAAATAAAAAAATAAAAAAATTATAAAAATTGGCATTATATCTCAACCATCAGTCACCCTGCTCTCCAAATATCAGTATATTATTAAAAAAAACAATATCGGTCGACACTTTAGTAGTATAAAAGTATATATATTGTGCCAACATCATAGGCCACCATAAGATTTGTTGTTTTATTATGGTATACTGACAATATATAACATTGTCAATGACTGGACCCAAAAATTTCAAACTTGGATTCATCACCCATAATACTCTTTTTCACTGATCCTCATTCACATTGAGCTTTGGCATATCTTATCCTTTTTACCCTGTCCCCCTTCTGAAAAAGAGGTTTCTTTACTGCTACCCTTCCAAAAAGACCCTTCCTGATCATGCTTCTTTGGACTGTAGAATGGTCAACTTGGCATCCCAATGCTGCTGCTGCTTAAGTGTAAGGAGAGACCACACTAAATATTTATACGTACAGCCTATAGAAGCCGTTTCTTCTGTTTTTGTTCATTTTTTTAATACTGTATACAAATTTACAGTATTTTCTGGTTGTACTCTAATAAAGAGACTGAGAAATAATTATGTATGATCAATATACTATTGCTAAAACAATGGTATATCTAATCTAATGGTGGCCTAAGACTTTAGTACAGTACTGCATATATACACACACTGCTACAACGATGTATGTCTAGCACATGGAAATCCTTAAAGCTGTAATTATTCATTCACTATGTTTGTAAGCCAAAAATATTCATACAGCACTACTACCGGTACTTGTTTTCGCTTATTTCCATTTTTGTGCTGTCGTTACTATCGAACCTTGAGTAGCCAAAGCCAAGTCCTTGACAAGTGAGCCTGCTCATGTGGGAATGTATAGTAATAATAGACCTATGGTTTCGAAGTGCAGGCCAGACTTCCATATGTCATGGCTTCGGGATGAGAGCCGCTGATTTAGACCGTCTGCCAGATCGAGTGTCCACTTCACTTTCCCCATCATCCTTTTGCTAGGAGCAGAGTAGGTTTCCCTTCAGCAGTCCGAGGACTCTTAAGGTCAGGCGCTCCTGACATACTTGGCCAGAAACGCGCAGTACAATCTGCTATTTATGATTTACAGTGGGCTCGTTCCATCTAATTTTACAGCTGGGTGAAACGCAAACACAGGAGGATACTGGGAGCGGGGAAAGGTCAAGCCAGCCAACGATGAGATGAGCTCGCACGTAGATTCATTCTCGCTCTCGCTCTTCCTGACACAGGAGCTTCACACTCTAGGGGTTTCAGGTACCCTGCTGAATTAGGGTAGAAGAGGGTATTGTGTGGATATGCCTGAAGCACATGTGATACTGCACCAGTAATTCTGAAGTGATTACTATAAAAGTAAAGATTTACTGTACAAAAGTCTTAGGTCACCATTAGATTCGATATACCATCATTTTAACAATAGTATAATGACCATATATAATTATTTCCCAGTCTATTTAGTAGAATACAACCAGAAAATACAGGAAATTTGTATGCAGCATTAAAACTTCTTTTTGTTACAGTGGCAAGTATTTAGTGTGACCTTCCCTTGCATCTGGCCGCATCACCAGAATGCCAAGTTGACCAGTCCGAAGAAGCTTGATCAGGATTGGTCTTTTTGGGAGGGTAGCAGCAAAGAAACAAGTTTTTCGTAAGGAGAGCAAATATGATAAAGCTCACAAACATTGGATAAAACTTCTATGGATTGACTAATCCACGTTTGAATTTTTGGGTCCAATCGTCAACAATATATGTTATATGTGGTCATTATACCATTGCTAAAACAACAAGTGGCCTAAGAGTTTTGCACAATACTGTACATATCTATTACAGAATGTCCAAATATTTGTTCATTACGTGGTAAGCCCAGCTACGTTGGTTAAGTAAATGCTTAATACAGTCAAACTCAAATTATTGGAAAATGTACCACATTCCAGAAAATGGTTTGGATAATAAATATTCAGATAGCAGCAGCCCCATTTCCATTACTTTCTAAGAGAAAATCCCCAATTTGTTCCTGTATATTCCAAACCCCACCTATTTTAATGGTCAGCTAAATATATATTAAATAAATAAAATAAGCTCAACAAAATGTCACAATGGACTTTGTTTGCTATTGCTGCCTGCCTTTTATGTGCAAATTGGGCGGGGCTTCGCCTCTGTAATGAGCGAGGGTTCTTTCTTCAAGTGTACTACCGCATGCTTGCACACGCAAGCACGTTCTCTACTGTCTGCATAAAATAAACAACCCTTAACTCAGTTACATACTAAACAAAACAAACGTCTAATGTGTCGGTAAAGGTAATAAGCCATTTAGAACACCATCTTTCATACTGTGGACAAGTCTTAGGCCACCATTAGATCTGTTGTTTTAGCAACAATAAGTTATAAATGAACCATATATAACACTGTTGATGACTGGAACTAAACACTTTAGTTCCATAATAGATTTCATCACTCCATAACACACTTTTCCCACTGATCTTCATTCCAAGCTTTGTGATCTTTAGCATATCTTAGCCTTTTTCACCCTGCTCTGGTTTCTGAAAAAGCATTTCCTTGGCTACTACCCTTCCAAGCAGACCATTCCTGATCAAGGTTCAAATTGGCATCCAGATGAAGCTGCCCAGATGCTGCTATTGCTCAAGAGCAAGGGGAGGTCACTAAATGCTTGCCAATATAGCCTACAGAAGCTGTTTTGTCTGATTTATTTTCAGATTTTTAATAATGCATACAAATTCCTTTATTTTCGGGTCGCACTCTACAGGTACTCCTCGTTTTATGATGGCCCAACTTAGGATATTCGACTTTAAAATGGGAATCAGATAATACACAAATACACATTCAGCAGAAACCCGTTCTCTGAGCTTACAATTTATATACTTACAATACATATGTATGTAACGCACTGCAGGATCTGAGTCCCTCTCGGCATAGTGTATTACTGATGGTAGCCTTTGTTACTTTGGGTCCCAGCTCTCTGCAGGTTATTCATCAGGTCCCTCCGTGTAGTTCTGGGGATTTTTCCTCACAGTTCTCATGATCATTTTGACCTCACGGGATGAGATCTTTGCGTGTGGAGCCCCAGATCGAGGGGTATGATATGTATGTATGTAAAATGGTATGTCTTCCATTTTCTTACAACTGCTCCCACAGTTGATTTATTCACACCAACCTGCTTGCCTATTGTAGATTCACTCTTCCCAGCCTGGTGCAGATCTACAATATTCTTCCTGGTGTCCTTCGACAGCTCTTTGGTCTTGGCCATGGTTGAGTTTGGAGTCTGGCTGTTTGAGGCTGTGCACAGGTGTCTTTTATACAGATAGCGAGGCCAAACAGGTGCCATTAATACAGGTAATGAGTGGAGGACAGAAGAGCTTCTTAAAGAAGAAGTTACAGGTCTGTGAGAGCCAGGAATCTTGCTTGTTTGTGGGTGACCAAATACTTATTTTCCAGCATGATTTACAATTAAAATCTTTTTAAATTCCTACAATGTATATGTCTATACTACTATATATATATATCTCCAAGATTTCTTCCTCATAATGTTTAGGGAGTTTTTCCTTGCCACTGTCACCCTAAGCTTGTTCAATTTGGGAATTGCCCTAGATAAAATTGCAAAGCTGCTTTGAGACAATGCTCCATTGTAAAAAGTGCTACAGAAATAATTCTGACTCTACCATCTTCCCCCATCTCCATCAATTTTTGCGAGATACAGGTATAGACAGTGGGTTAGGTGATTAAAAGCCCTGTAGGTTATAGCAGGAATATGAATAGCAGGAGGTTGGATAACAGGAGTTCAAAAGTAGAAGCTTGTGCTGGTCAAACGTGACTCTGTGAGTGTCAATTGCAACGAGCAGTTATAAGCTGGTGGGAGACCCCGATAACACAGCTCTTTATTGTACCTTTATCCTAAGAACATTAAAACCTCCCCAGGTAAGGCAAGTTAGCAGGAATTTTCCCGGCTTTTCAGCAGTACGTTGGGCTGAACACAACCACTGGGTAGCAGAATGCACTCATCCCATTCCTTTAATCAGCGAAATACAGTTTTGTTCGGCGATCAAAGCCACGGCATGACACAAATGAATGTGGACAGAGGAGCGCACAATGGCAGGCGTAAGGTTACAGCGTGTAGATGATTGCACGCCGGCCTTTTCTAAGGGAGCTGCCATGTCCCACGGTGCACATGTCAAATTTAAGGGATGGGGTGCAACGGGCCCCACTCCTCATGAAACAATGACACGAAGCCTAGCTGCAGAAGAGAAGACGACACCGAGAGAGAGGAGAGAGCGAGCTGGAGAGTGTTTAATGGATTCAGACAAACCATACTCATCTCCTGACGGAAAAATCACCATCTCTCGCCGGTTCAGTTCAGTGTCACCTAATAAGAAGTGACTGACTTTACAATAACACGATGATTCGCTTTGCTGAGGATAGGATGAGTGACAGATGACGGGTAACTCACCACCTGCACGACTGTCATCAAGAATATATACTACGGTCTACAACATGAATATTCAACGCGGATCATCAGAGCAACAGCCACTGTGGTTACGGCTTCCCACAACCTCTAATGGCAAGGATGTTTTTTGGGGTTTATTTAATGCCTTTACGAGGTGGCGGTATGCAGGGCTGGAACAAATATCGGCACACGCCGGACTCCTTGACAGACCAGAATATGAAACAATGCTGAATAGTGAGATTCCTGACTGAAAGTTACATGGCAGTAGCCAAGAAGACGTCGAAAGCAAATCTGATAAAGATTTTAAGATGTGTTGGTTGATTCTCTGTAGCTCAAAATCGCTAACAAAACAATCTTGAAATGTCATCTACAGCCTTTGGCAGACAAAATGGCAAAAACTTCACTGACGGTACATTCATAGGAATCAACATATTAAAAGTGGTTCCATACTTGATGTCTATTCTACTCTATTGTTTTAAAGATTATGCAAATAGATAGATAAAATGGATTCACAGATAACAGTGAAGTGGTACTAATGGAGTTGGTAAATACTCATAACACTGCGATAGATAGGGAAAAAATTAGGGATCCGACTTTCAGTCCCAATATCGATACGATACATAAATTCTGCATATTGGTCGATAGCCGATATGGTTGTTGGATTAATAAACCATATGCCTCACCATGTGGAACAGACTTAAGGCATCAGAACTGATGTGAATGTTACTTTAATAACTTTGTAAAACAAAACAGAACAAATTAACACATAAATGTGCCATTTACTTGTGGCTAAAATAAAAAAATCGTGCAGGACCTTCGCACAGCAATCAAACACTATATTTATAATGATTCATTTATTAATATATTATTAAACACTACTATTAGATGTTGTATTGTGAAGTGCTATCACCACTTGCAACATTTGTTTTGCAGCACATTGCCATCGAGCAAAATTCAAGTGCATGGACCGGTCCCATGGATCGGTAGAATTTTCCGATATCCGATCCAGCTAATTTTGTTAATATCGGGACCGGTATCCAATCCTAAGTGTTCAATGGCTCTTGATTAAATAAACCACTGTATCAGAGCACCTGAAACGCTGAATAAAAGTTTGAATTCCGCTACAACGTGAGCAGAGGAAAGCATCGGATTCGGTCTGAATCCATTCCAGTAAACCATCAACGACAGTCACACTTATGGTTTATGAAATGCGAATCACGCGCAATACTCAATACAAAATCAAACACCACGTCTTGTCCGTTTAAAACAGCTATAAAGACACTGTACAGAGATCTCAAAAGAAGCGCTCGATTTTCATTTTTGCCCAAAAGCAGAGAGAGCAGGCTGCCAGAACACAGTTAAGCAGCCATCCCCAGAGCCTTTCAATAGTTTGGATCCAGAGACAAAGAGCTGCATCTGTGGCTAGCCTTGACCCGGAGCCCCGACGCCTGAGGCCTCCGAGCCTGGAACCTGCTCATTCACACAGTTCGCTCTCACCGCCGTTGTCTTCCTAAAGCATCCAGACCCATCTGCGTCTGAAGACCTCCACTTACAGAGATGGAATATAGGAATTGGCGAAACACAAAGAATGCCTTTTTATCGCTCTTACTATTGTCGGATAAGGGAAAAGAGAAGAAAGAAGCGCTTGGAGGGACAGGGCGAGCATTGCGGGTTGAGGTGAACTGGGGGTAGGGGTGAGTGCTGAAGCAAGAATATTGTTAATGGGACCCAGGTGACAATATGCTGACCAGCACCACAACCGAGCCATTACTCAGGAGGAAGGGTTAAGGGTAGCACGTGTGTGTGTGTATACGGAGAAACGAGAAAGCTAGGGAGCGTAAGATAGAAGAGAGTGGGTAATAGGTTACCGCAAACATCGACATAATGGTAACATTTCCGTGGACTTCTTACAGGGGGAAAAATGTGTAATTATTATTACACTATTACATATTTATGCATAATTTAACTGTTTTCATCATTATTACCTAGCTTCCTTATGTGGGACACCCTTAATTGTGAAAATAAACATCAAAATGTGTTCAAATTAACACTTCAGAACTTGTGTAACAATAAATGTAAACATATTCATTATCAAATATACATTATCAAATATAAATCTACCAATTCCAATGACATATCCAAATTCTGATCCCCAATCAGTTCTCATTATTACATTGT
Organism: Ancistrus triradiatus; assembly: GCA_025084515.1. Lineage (NCBI taxonomy): Eukaryota > Metazoa > Chordata > Actinopteri > Siluriformes > Loricariidae > Ancistrus > Ancistrus triradiatus. The sequence continues at coordinate 51,831 of JAJAGP010000357.1, read as the reverse complement.
ATGTACTAATTATTTCATCTTGCCATATCCGGTAAAATAACCTAAAATGACATTTCTACACCATGCAAAGTGTCTAAGCAACACCATAAAGACACCAAATTCAATATAATTAAACTAAGTGATGCAGAGAACAAATTAAGTGAGAAACGCTGAGAACATTGTCAAGCTAGAACATTTTTTTTTCAACTTAGTGCTACCAAATCCAAGTGATTCTCTAATCTATACAATCCATCTGAAGCAGGCTCAGATCTGATGGAACAAGGCTGCCCCCTCCTGAGCAAATAACACAAGCTTGTTTCTCCTTGCATCAACACTGAGTCTTTGTAAAACTGAAATAGACTCCTATAAGTGAAATTATAATTATGTAATATATGAAAAAAGTACTTTTCAGAAACTTTGCTGCTGTTGTGTGATACATTTCAAATCATAAACTGGTTTAACTTTAGAAATTAAAAGATGTAATCCCGGTTGGACCTCAGAAATTCTCAAAAACTTGCTACACACAATATTCTGGCTAGGCAAACGGCTAGGCAATAAGATTTATGTGGTATTAAAATAAGTTATAAGTAATAAAATCGTGTAACAGTAAACTCAGCATTTCATGGGCTTCTCAGTGCTTGTATCAGTGACTAGATCCACAAAGTAAAGTGTAGTTTATTTAATTATAAAATCCTTTTCATTTTTTTATTTAACATGTTTCATTTTGTTGGCAACACACACACCAGCCAAAACACTAAAACCACCTGGTCCGTAACACTGTTTGAGTAGGTGTAACACGTCATACGAACGTCCATATCTCTCCATTCTCATCAAAACATAACCCAGAACATTCTCACTCCATCGGCTTGTCTTCTTCCCAGTGTGCTTCTTGGTGCCATCACTTCCCTAGTCATGAACCCAATCATCCACATGGTTGAAATAAAACACAAATCAGACCAGACAATCTTCTGCCATTGCTCGAAGGTCTAAGCTCAATCGTAGGCACTCTGGGGCAGATCAGGAACAGAGGTTAGCACGGTGACTGGTCTGGGACTAAGCAGCGCCATTCTTAGCAGGGGACACTGCACTCCCGTAAACATTTCTTAAACAGTTCTGTGTACCATAGTAGCTTTTGTCTATTTGGAGCATATTGGATAGGATTCTTTGATCTTGCACATTGATGAGCTTTGGGCGCCAACATGCTACCACTGGTGCGTAGTTTGTTTCTTCTCAGACCGCTATCAGTACATACCACTGCTGATCAGGAGCAACCCACAAGCCTTTTTGTTTAGGACATGTTCTGACCCAGTAAGGGTGGGTATTGGCAAGGACATCACGATACGATTATGTCACAATACATTGGGATTTTCCACATAGTTCACTGAAAATATACAAACAGCTGAAATACAAGTTATGGTGTGTAATCGTCGTCTTAATACTGCACATCACATAGATAATATGTGATAACAATATTTACAGACAAATAGAGTCAAAGCACTGTACTGCTACATCTACAAGAGCGGAGATTGTAGTTTACACCCCTTTTAAAACATTTTTCCCCTCAAAAAAAAAAAAAAAGATGTTTTGAGCTGAAAGTCGATGCAGTATATTGCAAAAATAAATATCACGATACTGTTGTATCGATTTTTTAGCCCAGCCCTATGACCCATAAACGATTTGTTACTCCCAACAGGTCCTCAGGTTTTCACTACTGGCCATTTGTCCTTCATTCAACATGACTATGAGACCTGACTCCTCACTAACCTGAACTAACTACTTGTTTTACTATACCTGAGAACTTTCCATTGAAATGAATGACAGTGAAGCACTACGGCAGCTAATTAATGCCACACCGAACCTTAGCCTCAGTAACCTAACAAATATTTTGGCTCTTTTGGTTTTTTTAATTAAAAGTTGCGGTTTTTGTTAAAAAGCAGTGAGGACTGGACAAACAATCCTCAAGTCAAAACTCCAGGTTTTCCTATCATTGGAAGAACATTTCTCCTCACAAGTATAGCAAGACAAGGTAAATGTACACACACACGGGAAGTGATGCCACTAGGATGCACTATGGGAAGCCTGTGGAGGGACTGTGATGCTCTGGGTAACGTACTGCTGGGAAGCCCCGAGTCTGGACATTCACGTGGATGTTAGTTTGACATGTAGCACCTTCCTAATCATCATTACAGTCCAGGTAGCTTCAACATTTTGGCTGATCAAGCACTTGATTATGAACATGTACACAGATACACATTTATGCAATTATCTAATCAGCCAATCACATGGCAGCAGTGCAACGAACAATGCAGATACCAGCCAGGAGCTTCAGGTAACGTTCACGTCACCCACCAGACGGGGGCAAAAATGTGATCTCAACTTTTCTGATTGCAGAATGACTGCTGGTGCCAGATGGGCTGGTTTGGGTATTTCCATAACTTCTGATCTCCTTTGATTCTCATGCACAACAGTGTGGAGTTTCTTTAGAATGGTCCAATAAAGAAAAACATCCAGAAAGGCTACATCACCACTCTGTACAACTGAATGGGGCAAAAAGGCAACTCAGAATGCACAACACTTCAAACCTTGAGGCAGATGGGGTACAACCCTACCCAATATTAGAATAATGTTCCTACTAAAATGCTCAGTGAGTGTACATGGTCATTTTTTTGCATTTACACACACTGTATATACACACAATATATCTTCCACAAGAAACTTTAATAAAGCATTACCAAGTCAGTTAGTTTGAGACCTTACAAAATAAAACAATCCAAACACTGGCATTCTGACACATGCTACAACTTTTACACAAACTACATTTGTGTTTCACTTATTTCTAACACAGTTTTAAACTATATGCTTAACAATTTGCAGACATTTTCTATTTAACTTGGTTCCCTGCAGAGATCCCAGGAGCTAGGGGTGATGTAATAATATAAATATGATTTTTTTGGTATTTATCACCAGTCCATTGTACGATACCATATGTGGTACAATGATTTGGATGCGGAAATTAAGATAGATGGAAATTAACTTGGATTCATGTGTAATGGCTAAACGGAGACGTTTTAAAATCAGCCTGATCAAAACTAAACACTTGACCACAGAAATTGACCAGTATTTACTCATATGAACATCCAATGTGTAGAATTTCTCTCTCCTCTGTAAATGAGAGTTCCTCTGCGACGGCCACACCGCATGAAAGCCATCAAGCCACAGCTCTGCACCCCCGAAACATGCCAACCAGAAACACACCACATGCAAATTCCAAAGAAGCGATTAGAGGGGGCACTTTAAAGTACAGTACTAAGCGCACAGCGAGAGAGAGAGAGAGAGAGAGAGATACGTAGCACTGCATAATAAGTCACTTGCAAATTTCTATGGGTCAGCTGTGGAGGAACAGACGTGTCAGTCATTCACACATGTAAGAGACCGTCTACAAAACAAGGACGGCTGGCCGTTACTATGGCCACTAATCCCCCAACACACACACACACACACACACACACACACACACACACACACACACACACATGACTGACAAGTCATTTAAACTACCTGATCACTTGCTTGATAAACATCATCTCCCTGTACATTCTACTTCTTGCATTTTCTGCTATGGTAGCATCTCATAAAGCAAGTTACATTTTCTTTTTTCTTTGCATAAAAAAACAAAATAAAAAATTGATAAAGACTCTAAAAAATAACTAGCACTAACTTGTTGTGGCCTGGCTTGAAATATAATTATAAACCAATATAATTTACACACTTTAATTTTTAACAGTTTTGTAAAGCAGCTTAAAAACAAATGCTTAAGAGTTACTGTAATACATTTCAACAAGCTGAAATTTCTACTATTGTTACAAGATACAGTTCTAAAGCTGGACCTAGTACTTACTTTCTTTAGCTATTATCTAGATTCTTTATCTTTCACCATTCCTAGCAGTTTAACCATTAATTATCTTTATTATTTGTTAAGTGTCAGAACTTCAATTGTTAATGTATGAAGATGCATTGTTGCACGTTTTGGCCTAGAGAATATATAAACGCTAACAAAATACATCACCAAAGCAATATTAGATTATATCTAACCAATCTATCCAAGATTTAAAATTAATTCTACCCAAATCGATAGGAAAAACTTCCCAGCATCCTCACCGGTTTGTCGAGGTCTGACTGTTTAAAATGCAGTGTATGACAGTATATCCTACACTTTCTCCCAGCAAATTAAATATTCATGTTCTACCTTGTTGTCTATAGTCTTGGGGGTAGTGGAGGAATTATATATGCCTGCCATGCAGCAGCATGAATCACAGCTATATAGACATGCGGAAAACAAAACACATACTTTGCTATGTATGCAAGTCTGCTTTAACATGCGTCTACATGTTTATCTAATACTCGACAAGATTAAAGATCTATCCGCATTCAAAATGCTGGTCATGGGAACGCGTCTTATAGAAAAGCTCTTTCACGCTCTCGTGTTTCGAACCTTTAACAGTGAAAGTCTTGCTCCGGAGCCCCCTTCAATTAAACAGGAAAATTGATGTGTATCATTAATTATGTCACTAAAACTATAAATCATCTCAGGCCGGTGTAATTAATTATTTTACCCGTGTGAGGAACATGACGGAGTGGTGAGATAAATATGGGGGGAGGATAGAGGCGAGAATAAAGGACTGTTTGGCCATGTGGGACAGGGGCTCACTCACACGCTCTATTTGTCCGGCCACTGGGACGTGACAGAGATGTGGCTGCTCTAGCAAGGACTTTTCCGTATTAGCAGGAAACAATAAAAGCTCGGACTTCACAACTCATTTCACTTTCTCATACGCACATGTGCAGAATATTATTTTTAAGTAGTGTATACTCTAAGTGTAAATATCACTCAGGAAGGTCATAAATATGATGAATAACTTTTTCCTCTGTGCTGAAAAATAAAATTCAACCAAATCAATGATGAAAAATACCAGGATTTTACTCTGAGCTCTGGCTGTTCCAAATCAAATGCACAGCAGGATAATTACCCCATTTAATACTCAGTATTTCTGGAAACATTGAGGGGTTTTCCTTTCTCTTTTTAATATCTCAGACCAAAATATACAAGTTATTTTATAGTAAATAAGTCATTTTCACTCCCAGTATGGGTGCTGCAATTACAATGTAATGTAATATTGCACATTGGTAATCATGAAGTTTTGATTCTTAATCATTTAAATTCTTAATTTGCCCTTTTTAAAGAATCTGAACATTCCTATATGCACTAGTTTATTTTTCTTAATTTAAATAAAACATTTTAAATTTCACACAGTGTTATAAACAATAATTACATTGAAATTCAGTACTAAAATTGGTTACTCATTTACATTAATTTTAATATTCTTAGTCTCAGTTTTACATAAGATTAACAAACAATAACTATACCTTAAATAGTAATAAAAGTTTAAATATTTATTTTTATCATCATGAATAAAAACTAAGCTTTTTAAATGCACACGTTCCTAATTATACAAACTAATTTAATTATGTAAGATACAATATTTCAATTATCTTATTATAATATGAATACATTAAGAGCCATTTCTGCTTCAGTATCCTGTTTAAAATGATACTAAATATAATATAATAATATTATATCATATATAAAATAAAATATATATTACAATACAACAATAATAAAACAAAGACAGTATAATAATACAATACAGAAACTGCTTTTCTTAGTGTGAAATTATTAATTATTTGGATAATGACCCCAGTGAGGAGCAGTTAATGGAGACTTGCAGTGCAGACGATTTAGTACAGGGGTGACGAGACTGGGTGCTGACCCCAGACCTTTTCTGTATACACACCTCTAGAGCTCACACTACATCACCACCATGCTTATCGATCCACACCATGGGAGTGCTGTGTGTGTGTGTGTGTGTGTGTGTGTGTGTGTGTGTGTGTGTGTGTGTGGAAAGAGTAAACAGCACTCATGATGACAAAACACTGTTCCCACAAGAGACTCGGTGGTCAACCTACTCTCCTGCAAACACACACATATATAACAAAAGCAGCCAAAAGCTGTGCGTGATATAAAGTGTGTGCTGTGCCTTTAATCAATAGCGCTTCTCTTTTGTTCTCGGGCTCGTAGCGGAGCGAGGACTGGCAAAGGACAGGTTAATGCTGGAGGGTCAAGTGATTTCACACCAGCGACGCCAGCCGCCTCAACTCTCAGCTCTACAGCGTCTCTCCATGATGACATCGGCCCTCTGATTTATGGCTCAGAGGACGGCGAGGTGGCAGGAAGGAGTCTGCACTGTTATCATATGATAATGACGCATGGAAAACGCAGACGCAAGAACAGGCAAACAGGCCTAGATAGAGATCGAGTACCGTTCCCTTGTTAATATATGGATTTTTAATTTTCCTACATATTTCATTCCTATTATGCTTCTGTAATATAGATTTCACAGGCCAACGTAAGAATGCTTGGGTCATACACTGTAGATAATTCCAATAAATCTTAATTCTGTACGTAATAATGGTTTGCACTGATTTATGCCAAGAATTCAAGCAGACTAAAAAGCCAAGAAAGGAAGAAACATGGCAACAAAAATACGTCGGTGCGTAATCATATCTAAAACAACTAGGCTGTAATTACAAGGGAAAAGGGAGCAGGTAAAAAGGGAAGCTGAAACAATGGAATTAATGTGGACTCTTATCAATGATGAACCATAATGTGCGCTACATCCTCACAGCCACAACGCACACTCGCACATCAAGAACTAAAACAATGAGAAAGCAGCACAAAGGAATTTACTGTGTGCTCTCCAAAAGCCTCAGGAAATATCCACACCATTATCAGTGGGTGGGACCCAAGAACCATGCATAACCCTGATTTTTATTGTCCTGACAAATTCAGCTAAATTTAGAGTTTGGTAATGAAAGCAGGATTACAAAAGCACAGTTTTTGAATAATAAATACTATCCTGAATATCTGATAGCAATATACAGATGAGTAGATGGGCAAATGTTTAAGTTGACTAATTTAATAAAGTATATCAGAATTAAGAGAGAGAGTTTAGATCAATACCGTCTCAAACAAAAGCGCTACATGTAGTTAGAAGTGAAGTTCAACTTTGTTCCATGCTCATAGCTCGTAAAAGCCCACAACTCTCTCAAAAATTACAATAACCATAGAGAGATTTGAAACAAGGGCTAAAAGTATCAATTATTCAAATTATTTTAACTTTTCCAATATTTGTGATATTGAATTAACTATTCAATATAGTTGAGTAACAATACTGGAACAGACGTTTTTATTTTAATTTATTTAAATAAACTGATGTTTAATTTGGTGTCCAATTTTCAAAGTTTCACTGTACTGTCAATTTACCTTTTTTAAATTTTTTTTACAGATTGAGTTCTATTATTTTATTATTGTTAGAGACTGATATCAGGTACTGAAAAAAAACACAAAGTACTGTGTGATAATTACGTTAAGTACTATGCTTTTATATTAAATGTCAAGCTTGCCAAAAAGTGAAGGCATCTAGCAAAAAAAAGAACTTAGATTAAAGAACAAAGCTTGGGAAATGTCCAAAAAAAAGCTCTGAAAATGTGTGACTACACCTAGACTGCTTCAGACAAGGGGTTTAAATAGCAGGGGATGTGACTATGGAAATTCAGCCTGGTGAAAGGAATCCATTTCTACTGGGATCCTGGGCAGCACAGGGCTTAGTCGGGACTGTAAGAGAAAGTGTCGGATGGATCTGGAATGCTAATGTTAATAGCATTAAAGAGATTTAAATCAAGAGCAAAACCTTTAAAAGCATTTACAGGTAATAAACATTTAAAAGTAATTTAAAAAACTGCTCGTTTCCTTCACTTTACAGCACTGGTCAGTGATTGAGGAAATGTCAGTCATGTGGACTATAGACAAATTTAGACAATCTATAATCGCTGTTGAAGTAGAGCATTGATAATATATTTTTTTTATTGAGGGTCATTTAAAAAAAAAAAAAAAAAAAAAAAAAAAAAAAACTCAGTTCTGTTTCATTTTCAGGTCAGTGTTTTGTTGTCATAATGCAACGTATAAAACTCCTTCCCACTGTTCACAGATTTCTGAACAGTTTCTGTGGTTCCACTCTAAGCACCTTCAAGCACCTTTCTTTAAAACAAAAAAAATATTGCATTTTAAACTCAGATGCTTTTTTTTTTTTCCCCCCCCTCACATTTCTCAGTCGTTGTTCGTGACACGCTGCAGGTGAAGCAACGACAGCGCGCTGGCAGTGTGATGCTGGCCCTGTATGATCGTTGTCTCTGAGCGTCAGGAGGAATTTCAGCACTTTATCGATCTCGACTCCACAGCTCACTCGGGAGAGTCTGTTTTCTTAACCTACTGTACTGTATGCCACGTTTATCAATAGCAGGGGTCTCTGAAATCCCCCAACACGCTCATGCACAAGTGCAGCATCGTGTCTGTGCTTGCTGGAACCATTTTAAGAAAACCCTAAGTAAGATGAATTGCGTTTCTTACACCCATGCCCTAATGCAAGTTCATTCTAATAGCTTTATGTGCGCGTGCATCTTAGTAAGTGCCAATAGGCAAATTAGCACACTGAGGCCTAGGAAACACTGAGCCCATAACGGCTAATAACACAGTCCACTATATTTGGTGTGGATCTTATTTATAGTCCATTGTGACAGATGACTAGGCTTTCATTACCTGTTAACAGGACCTTAATAGCAGGTTGCAGAGTAGAATGCTGAATTCTACCTGCAGTGTAAACACTCAGAAATTACAGGTAAAGTGCAGCATGGTTACTATTAAATATTCGATAGTACTACAGGTGGGAATTCTGGCAAAGATGTTGCATTACGATTATTTTTCAGATTGGTTTTAAGACCAATCCGCAAATCAACACAGCAACCAAACAAACTTCTCTACCAATACAAATACAGACAAAGACCACTTGGGCTAGTAGTATCTTTTTAGAAATAAATAAAAACTGTATTAAAGTATACTTTCTCAAAAGCACCATGTTCTAGGTGTCCACAAACGATATACCCTCCAATCAATGTCCATTTGCTTTAACTGAGGTCCTAAGAATTATAATATTGAAGGAAATGAAAATCTGTTTTACATACAGGTAGCCCCCTATTTATGAAGGGGATACTTCGCAAGTTGTATTTTATCGTAAATTGAGAAGTTTCATATATACTGTATACATCATAGCGTACCTTAAACATGCTTAAAGAACTGACAGTTGGTAAAAGTCCATAACACAAAGCTTATTGTATAAATAAAGTATTGAATAGCCCATGTAATGTATGAATATGTTAAAAGTGGGGGAAAAAAACAGCAAAAACAAAACACCACAATTGTCACGACCACAATTTTTCCTCACTACATTTCCCAGCGTTCACCAATCCCTACATCCCTACACGAAAAATTGAGGATGGTTCCTGCTGAATGTTTGTTTGGTGTATTACCAGATTCCCATTGTAAAACAGGGACTACCTGCATATCTAATTCATGTCTGAATGACAGAAAACTAGTACAAGCAAGCCCTTGTGACACCTGCTGACAGAAAAGAGAACCGCAGTGTTGAAAGCCAGAAAAGAAAAGAACAAAAAAAAAAAAAAAAAAAAAAAAAAAAACATGGTACCTTCCTACTTTTTTTCGTTAAGTGTTTCAAATGTTCTAAAAAGTCAAAATGTGAATAACTACTGTACAGTGCTGTACTAAATGTATTCATATTGTGTTTCAATTAACATGACTGTTTAAAATAAAACTATCTGCAAAGTATCTAAATTACTATTTGACAATGGTAATGTCTTGTCAACGTCCATTTTGCTCAATGCCCTGTTGCACAGTATGTACTGCTGATGCTACACTGCACATACATGTAATAATAATAATAATTACTTCTAAATTACTAGCAAAACACTTTACGCATTTCGGCATTTTGTGTACATCTGAGGTACCGTGTTTGATAAATTTGTTGCTCCATAAGTAGCATTACTAAATCACTCTAAAATAAGTTTGCCTTCTGTCATTTTGATGCACATGATAACATACTTGGCCAAGGTAAGGTCAAGGCATTAGTGATGTCTTTATAACGCTTGCTCGTTTTCTCATATGCCGAGTTTAATTATTTAGCAAATATCTGTTTTTTGCTCTGTGTCTGTTGCATAAAAGTCGAACCCAAGCCATATAACTGATGCTCAGATGGGTTTAGTCACTAAACGGCAATGCCAAAACAAATGAGAAAGGTATGTATTCTAAGGATTCCCCCCCCACATTGGGCTATTATTGGTTTATTTGTGCATCTGTCTGGGAAAAATGTGAGCTGGAACAGAGCAGAGTATGAATAGAAGAGCATCTGGTTGTTATAACACTTTGGGATGCCATGTCATCGCTTTTAGTGCAAGTAATAAAATGTGTAAACCATTCTCAAAACTGTGGTAGCCTGTGCTAGCGTAGGGCTGGCGATATGAGGTAAAATTCATATCAAAACGATAATGATAATATGATATACAAAAAAATAAATAAATGAATGGGTCTTCAATACTGGATAACCTAGCTGTGAAGGTACTGGTCTATGGACCAGAACTTTAAGGGTTGAAATCCCACCTCGTCCAATGTGGCACTGTTAAATCCTTGGGAAAAGACCCTTAACACACAACTGCTTGACTGTAAGACTGCATGAATTGTAAAGAACTGAACGCATGAGGCTAAATGTCATCTCACTATTAAGGCAGATCGTGGAGAAGTTTGAATTGTTCATAAACTAAAGTCATCATATCGTCCATCTCTACAATGTACAACGAATTTGTCCTTCCCTATAAAATCATACCCTCACATAGGGTTGGGCAATATGGAAAAATAACCTAACGATCTCACGATGTTTTTTTTCCCCATCCCAGTCAATGTGAAGATAAGGCTAAAGAAGATTTAAATAGTGTTTATATTCTGTCAGACGAAGACCAGGACAAACGCACTGCAGAATGTTATACAACTGTATTCCCAAGTCAATAAAATAGGTATGTATAATAAACCTAATTCTTAATTCTGACCAGTGAAAAGCTTCCAGTGTTAAAGGAGAACAAACAAAATGAACGACTAAATTATTTGGTCAATTCCAAATGGGATGGGCAATCTGGTAAAAATATCTTATCACAATATTTAAAGAAATTTTCACGATACACCATATTTATCGCGAGACGTGATCGCAATCAAAATGGACCAGTAGTGACAGATTCTCTATTCAAATATTATCCCATACTTAGTAAAGTGATTTTTATTCCAAATGTGCCACACTTCATACAATTAAACAAAACTAATTAGACTCTTTATACTGAATCTGCAGTTGGTCAGTGTTCTTTAAGCACTGACCATATCGTGTACCACGATAAAATTTATCACGATATGATAAAACATTGTCATATTGCCCAGCCCTACTCTCGCAATACTTCTATATTTACATAGCATTTAGCAGACACCCTTATCCAGACGTCTGCTTATCCGACTTCTTACAATCCAAGCAATTGTGGGTTAAAGGTCTTGCTCAAGGATCCAACAGTGGCAGCTTGGCAAAGGTGGGTTTTGAACCCTGGACCTCCTGGTCCAGAGTCCAGTACCTTAACCACTAGGCTACCACAGTCCCGGTGTATGTGTATCCCTGTATTACGTAATGCTATTTCTGAAGTAAGATTAATACCGATTTCATAAACAACTCCACAGGCAAAACAATAAATAAACAAATTTTAAAAAGCCATAAACCGACCATAATACCTGCAACCCTACTGACTGCACTGCACTTTCTGTGGACGTGTTGTGGTAAAAAATGCATCAGGGACATTTAAGACGTTCTACCTTTGACGTGCACCTATGACCCGTTTCTCAGACAAGCTTATTGATCAAACGAAAGCGCCGACAGGGGACCCTTCCTGAAATGGAGATGTACGAGACCGTCCTGCAAATGTGAGCCAATGAAACCACGGCATTCGATTTTAACAAGTGCGGCTTAAACGGCATTAATAGCCGAGCACTCAGCGGATCAATTCCTAACGTTTGTGAGCAAGGGACTGGAAAAAAGAGCGAGTTGCGCAGAATTTCCCTGCTTCGCACCGTGTGTCCTTGTCCTGTCATTATTTCATTCGAAATAATTTTGGGACCTCCCAAAAGCAGAGGCTCTCCTGCTTGAACCGGGCGTCCAGAAGTACCAAATCCAGCCCTGCCTGCAGCTGCGGCCTCTCGTCGGCGCTATTAAATTAAAGCACCGCAGCCCGTCTATTTAATAAGCACTGTAGCAGGTGATTTGAATAAGGACAGTATTAGTATTCCAGCAGAGCCACGGCTAAAAGCTGCTGACCTTTTCCTCTGTGCAGGAAATCCTTGAACACATCCAGCCAAATCACAGTAACCAGTAATAAGCCATCAATGCTAAAGAGTGTTAGCATGTGGGAGGCTTTTTTCCCCCCCCCCTTCCTGCACCCAAACAGCATGGGCAGCGTACTATGATCCATCAGCTGGCTCCCATCCAGGAGGCGGAGGGGGCACAAAATGGCAGGGTGCGGGATTTATCATGCCATACCCCTCCCTCCCTCCCTTTCTCCCTCTCTCGCTCGCTCGCTCTCTCTGATACGGCATTGATCGATACTCATGTTGTGGGTGTGAAACTGATCAATGCAGAGAATCAAAATTCCTCGCCAAAAAAATCCCATAACAAATCAGAGCCATGACCTTTGCTAAGACATATTTAGCCTTTTGATTCACACTTGAGAAAAACAGTGCACTTTTTTTTTTATCTATTAAATCTTAATGCTGATACCCCAGAAAGAGAGCTGTAATAAAAGCACTTTAGAGCAGATAAGCTCATTTAATGTTGCCATTGGAAAATAGATTAATAATTGTTCCAGTAGAGAATCGGTGGTTAGCAAACCGAATTGATCACACGAGACGCGCTCGGTCTCTTGCCGAACATTAGCACACTTTTAACACACCCTTGGCCTCGGTCCACGGCAATCCTATTCCATCAGTTATGATAAACAATACGAATGACTAATGGCGAGATTGTGATGGGAAATATATATGGGGGAGTGGGAAATAGCCAGCTTTGTGTTTTATGAGCTGCTCGCAGTGTTGATGAATATTTGTTGGTGTGGAATCATAGCTTAATGTCAGGACACAATTTGTTGCAATTAGCCAGTTGATTTATCGGATTTTCTGCGCCTTGTGTGCGCAACAATTAACACTCTGCTCTGCGGCTTTTATTAATGGGGTGCAGCCAGATTGCGTTTTCAAAAACAAAAAAAACCAAACAAAAAAAGAAATGACGTATCACGTGGTTCATTTTCATAAGATCGAGGTTGGTCGTTTCATCAGGCTGATTGGGTATCATGTTTGAGTAACCTAAATTAATAAAAGCATACATTAAAGGTGCTACCAGCAGACCAGGGCAGCTGTTTGGAAAATAAATTCAGTAAGGATAATAATATGAAAAAAAGGTCTGGACAATACTACGCATCTGAACTACACACTACAAATATCTCCTGCGCAACCAACCATTAGCTGACTGTAGACACATCTTGAACTGTCATGCCGTGCACTGCAAAATGACACAATCACACTAAAGCTCATTGTGCCTTAGTTACCATAAAGCACGGCCATTAAAGGCACGCGTTTGTGGAACTACGCAATGAAACAAATAGTTAAAACCAACCAAACAGATGTTCAGCCGCACAATAACAGGGTTCAAGTGGAGCGGGGTGCCCCTAACCGGCTAATAAATGGCCCCAAATGAGTCTGCAATTAAATTTATACACTTGATTGCACTGCTGTCATGTCCAGTACAGTCTTATCGAACACCTGGGAACCATTTCCAAATAAAACCTTAGAGGGAAAAAAAGAAAAGAAAAGGGACTAGCCAAGGAGGTGGATGGGTTTTTGTGAGACAGTGATCTAATCTATACAACAAATATAAGAAATGTCCTGATTTAAATAAATTAAAATGTCTTGATTTGAAAGCTTTATGTAGTGCTTACTGTTGTTCTAGAGAGTACTGTTTGGGACTTCACCTGTATTGTATTCTATAAACATTTAGAATCCTGGCTGATACAAGTTCTCTCCAGTTTCAGATATGGATACAAGCCATTTAGGTCTTTAAGGTAATACAAAAGTCTCAAAACAAAGGCCCACGCGAACCCACGAAACTAAAAAAGCCTAAATATAGCCATATCACCTTGATTAATTTTCTTGATTTGATCATATGTTCTGTTCTAAAGAAAATTGCTGCTTACAACAATTAATTTCACATTAAAAATATTATTATATATATAAATAAATATAATACATATATGTATAGTGTGTGGAGCCTATAGAATGGTATGAAAAAGAAAATAAATAAAAGAAAGAAAAATTACATAGGCATAAAAAACATACATACATACACATACAGGACACACAACCACACCACAACACACACACACACACAAAACACACCACACCACACACACATATATATAATATATATATATATATCTATATATATATATATTATATATATATATATATATGTATACACCACACACACCACACACACGTGTGTATAATCTATATATATATATAATATAATAATATATATATATATATATTATATATATATATATTATTATATATCAATATATATGTGGTATAACACACACGTTAGTGTGTGTGTGGTGGGTATATATATATAATATATCGAGATTATCTATATGATATATAGTAGATATAGAATATAGAGAGATATATAGATAGAGAGATATAGATATATATAATAGAGATCTTGAACACACACACATACAATACAGATATAGACATTATAGATAGAGAGAGAGACAGGACATATCACACATATATACAGGCAGATACACACACAACACCACACACCACCCACACACACACACACCAACACCCACACACCCCCCTTATTTATTTATATATAATATATAATATATATATATATATATATATATATATATATATATATTATTCCCATCAATGCAAAACAATGCAAAATTATATTTTGTGCAAAAAAAAAAAAAAAAAAAACTACCATTTGAAAGAAACTCACTCAATGTCATATAATAATTTTTTTTGCATACTAAAAACATGCCAATAATAAAAACAATAATAAAAAACAATTAAACAAAAACTAGTTTATTTTTTTTTTTTAATAAGAAAATAAAATAAAAAACGTCGCATTTACATCAACACAGACTATAGATCCTACGGTTTTTTCCATTAGGGGGAATTCACTAATATAATTCACCATTTTCAGCGCTGTCTTAAAGTAGGGTTGTTGTATTAAGCCCGCCAGTTACAGTTACCACAGTAGACGAAGGGAAGACCAAAGATCTCACATTCACTCAGGTTTTTCTCACTCTACCAGCACTAAGCACTAAGCCATACAAAGTATGTGGCCATGAGCCAACAACAATCCAGCTTTTCCCTTGTTTTAATTGCTGGACAGGTCCATTTTAATGCTTTAAAAAAGGGCACTGAGCTAAAAAGACAGATGGCGTACAAGTTTTTTCCACCAAACCAAACACACACTTACTGGATAAAGGGGAAAAGTTTATAGCGTGAAATCAGTCCAGGCACGTCTACTATGAAAAAATAATAAACTCTCAATCTTTTGAGTAGACGTACCAAATACCTAATCCATTCAGACCCAGTTTTAGTTTATTTATATCGCTTTGTAATACTATTATGTTATTCCTTCTAAATTCCAAACAGGAATTGGAAAAAAAGGTGGCCTAGTCCCTTCGGAGACAGGGCATAAAAATTAGAAATGTCAGTGCCCTTATTCGATTATGCTTGCTAATTTTTGTGACTTGTCAAACAATTACCTGTTTACCTTTTTTGGCAATCTCTTACCTTTCCTTTTCTGCAGTAGTTTACCTGGTTTTTCACTGAGTAAAGTAAGTGGGCATTTTAAAACTTGACCACCAAATTACCCCCACCCACTCACCCACCCCCAATTGGTTCAATATGCGACGCAACACAACACAATGTCACAGAACAATAAAAACAGCTGGCTCATTAAAAGAGAAAAAGAAAAACATTTAAATGTAACAACATTTTGTGTACATATATATATATATATATAGCGCACTATGAAATGCTTCATACATTAAAAGCCACTTACGCTCCCTCCATGTTTGGCTTCACTCACAGCTTTTTTTGTTTTCTTTGACAGATGACTAACAATCATCATTATGGCCGAAATAGTTACCTGCGAGTCAGGCCATAAATCTTGTTAAAATAACCAAAACCGTCTCGCTGCCCCCCCTTTAGGAGCAACCTGTCTTGAGTGCGGCCCATCTGTACGTAGTTAGCGGCGCACTCACACAGATGGCCGCCAAACGCTTTCAAAGTTGCTTCGTCCGCACGTCTAACCTTACAAAGCAAACTAATTAACAGTAAACGCATCGCACAGGAAGGAGTCGTTTGAACGAGCCCCTTTTTTCGCCACGGTCCTAATGAGGAGAGCGAGCAAGAAGGGAGCTCGGGGTGCCAGAGGTTGTTCCTGGAGCTCAAGGTTTACAGTCCTCTTAAAGAGCCAAATAAAACCTAGGGGCTACCAAGTGCCTTCAGCCTCCCTTACTGCGCCACAAGGTTTTTAACAACCGTCTTTGAAAGGCACAAGGTGGAGAGGGTGGGACCCTGAGGTGGGGGTGTTAAGCATGTGTGAGCGAGGTCGAAGGCCTGAGTCACACGTTTTACTAACTGCATGGCCAAACACGGATTTATGGATCTGATGAAATGCCTGGATGATCGAAATCCCTGCGATGCTAACTGCAAAAAGGAGCAGAACAAACACACGGCTGTGAGAAACCAAAATTATACAGGTCAGAATCTGGGTACCGATTTCTGGAACTGTTCCAACATGTAACCCTTGTTGTTTATTCAATCACTAGGAAAAACAAGTCGCAGAGAAGCTCCCCAACTTCGAAAACTCAATTCGCAGAAAGGAGGATGACTCCTTAGAAAGCTAATTAGATAGAAGCTTGCTTGGGCCAGCAGGAAATGTGAAACAAGCCCGCTGCCAAAAGTAATAATATTTTCAGCGTTTATTTCATTATTTATGAATTTGTTCAGGCAGGAGTAGACCTAATAATAGCAATTCCAGCGAGAACCACTGGCATTCCAATTTTATCGATAATAGGTCTGGTAGCAAAGTTATTTAATGTGCACAATATGTAGCTCCCCAACACCAAATACAATTAATGTGTCCAATTCAATTTGCTCATTATTGTTGCAGGGATAAACAAAGCCTACTGGTGTGTTGTTTGGACTTCACCTGCATTTTATCCTATAACACATTTATAAACCTGGCTGATACAAGTTCCAGTTTCAGACGTGGAAACAAGCCATTTGGTCTTCAAGGCAATAAAAAATAAAAATCTCAAAACGAAAGCCATGAGCAAAACTAAAAAGCCGAAATCTAGAACATCAAGGTGTCCAGCCTTTTTTTCCCTAGTTATATCTTATTGATAAAAGTATCCTGAAGGCTGCGAGGACTGCTGCTTATTCTCTTGACAAATAATTTTTCGGTTATTACACAGGCTCCGTGCTCACCAAAGTGAGAATATTGGACGTGTATGCTTTGCAACCGTTTCCCTTTCCTCTTTCCATCGAGGGCCGCTTGTGGGAGAGGGAGGTGAAAGGGGAACGCTGGAGAAAGATAGAAAAACATAAAGAAGCAGTCTCCGCATGTCGGTGTGCCGGTTTTACATTGACCATAAGTAAGGCGTTCCTTCCCCTTCACCTCTCAAGAACGAGAGCCTGCGGCCATATGTAAGCAATCAGAGCAGAGACATTCTTTTAGCACGTTTCCGTAGCAAAGCTACACAGAGAGGAGAGAGAGCGCTGAGGTAAACGTTAACACGTTGTGGGCTTGGAAATCCTCATGAGCTTGTCTCATTAGCAACTAATTGGCACGACTTGCCTCTGTCTTTTGTTCCACGTTCCGTTTTTCTTTCTTCTTTGGCGTCCCCCCACCCTTTGGGAAGCAGGGGAGTTGGGGGTTTGGAGCACATATTTCAGAGCCGGCTAGATGCAGCAGGGGAGTCGAGTCCATATTACTATAACATAAACACTGCTGTCCCACGATTAACCTCACCAGCCTCACCAGCAACTGAGTGCAAAATTGAGCACTCAACCTGCACAACCAAATTAGCTCGGAGATGCGAGGGAGAGCGAGAGAGGACTGTAACCATGCTGTTCTCTCACCGCCATCTCCCAAATGACTAATCCATTTTCCATATGAGCCTGACAGAGGGCATGAATAGCCTGCTGAAAGTTTGGCATAGTGATTACAAGTCATGGATAATACTGAGAGGACATTTACGTTCTGCCTGACAGGAACTGCTCATTCAGTCAAGCACATATCCAACCAAGTGCTAGGTATTGGGATTATGAGAATATGCAAATGAATATGTTAACAAGAATTACTAGACAATATGTAAAGCAATTCGAATACAGCAGGAGTGGGCGAGTTTCATAACTGATTGCTGAATCCTGACTTGTCAGTATACTGTGTAATTTCTCAACTAACGGCCCCTGCAACCCAAACTGCATCTTTTAGTACTAAATAGTATTCCAAATAGAAATAATCTGCTAATAACATCCCTGCTAATCGTGTACTAATGTGCCAAACTGTTTAGTGGGGTAGTATGCTAACCGGGAAGCAGCCAGTATCTTGTCGGCTTATGTTAAACTGTTGCTACAGTGTCAGTTCATCTTTCCTGTGTGAGCCTATAAAGTACTGTGCAATAGAATTAGGCCACCATTAGATTAAATACACCATTGTTTTAGCAATGGTACAATGGCCATATAGAACTATTTCTCAGTCTCTTTACTAGAACACAACCAGGAAATCAGAAAATACAGGAAAACACATGCAGTATATAACAAAAAACTGCTTCTATAGGCTACAGTGGGAATTATTAGTGTGATCTCTCCTTACACTTGAGCACTAGCAGCTTCATCGGGATGCCAAGTTAACCAGAAAAAGCTTCAGGATATACTGAATATACTGAATTGTACTGGTATGAGTGGATCAGACACAGCAGTGCTGCAGGAGTTTTAAAAGACCTGTGTCACTGCTGGATTGAAGATAGTCCACCAGCCAAAAATGTCCAGCCACCAGCATCCTGTAGGCAGCGTCCAGTGAGCACTGACGAAGGATTAGAGCACAAACCAACACAAACTGTGCAGCAACAGATGAGATTCTGTCTCAGATTTTACATCTAATAAAGAGGACAGTGGGTGAACAGTGGTTTAAAACTAAAGCAGCGTTGCTGTGTCTGACCATTAGAGACCAGAGTAAAGGAGACTAACAAAGTATGTAGAGAAACATGGACCGCAGTCTGTAATTGCAGAACTACACTTAAAATATAAATAGAAAAAACATAGAATGTTTAAGACTTTAACACTGTACTGGATGTTTTTCTGTATAACCCAACAGTCTACTGCTAACAGATCAAGGCCTCAGAGACTTGTTAGTAGGTCATTAAAATATGGCATGATAAATCTGATTTAAGCATCTCACATGGCTCGGAGGTAAGAGCCAGCTGCTGAAAACAGCACGTCCTGGTGACCTGGGTTCAACCCTGGGCTGGGCTGGCAATACAAAAGTCAGGTGGTGCCGTTACGAGGCACTGTGGTGGACTGGCTTCCCGTTCATGGATCACGTTTGGCTGCAAACCATCAGACTCCAAATCCTCTCAGACAACCCTAACCAGGCTAGCAGAGTCAAAACAAGAACTTGCTTCAGATTTAAATTTGTTCCCTACTGAGGTTGTGTTATACATTTCATTTTATTGATGGTAGCTCATATTAACCCACTGAAGGTAAGTGGTGGTGTTGTGTTACTACTGCCTCTGGCTATTCATTGAATGTTCACTTTAGCAACATACAGGCACTTAGAAACGCACAATACAGGAGGAACAACACAATAGTAGTGTTATTTTCAATAGGAAAGTCTTCAAAAGGACTGAACACCGCCTACAATTACCTAAATGCACTTCAGTAAAAATGATTGTATCGCATGAGGAGACTCGAGAAAGGAAGCTGTTCTCAAGAAATCCGACATCACAGCCTTCACTGCTTACAAACACCTAAAACCAGAACTGGATCTACACTCAGTGGGCTCAACTTGCAGAAAAATTAGAAGTGAAATAAGAGTACAAGAGCCATCGCTTTCTGTGTCAGAGTCTCACCTTTGACTTTACTGAGAGGTTTTAAATAATCACATCTGACCAGGAGAACATTTTTAATACTCCCAACGCCTTGGAAAAGCATGGAAAGAGGAGATGTGGGTCAGCTGAGCCTTGGGGAGGTAGGCAGAGGTTGACCAAATCTACACTCCAACTTCAGAAAAATCAGAACCCAGTTCTTAAGTGGTATAGACTTTGACCTCTATGAGGTAAAAAAAAAAAAGCATTAAGGTATAAATGCTTTCCTCACAGGAGGTCAGAGTACATAGTCTGTAGCCAACAAAGTTCTGCACTGAAGTCTTGTTTAAACAGGCCAGGTGCCAGAGAGAATCTGAACATGGCCAAATGAGTTTTGGTGGAATTTCAGACCTTGCTATTGGTCAAATGCTCATGAGAGCCATGTGGTTTTACATTGACTGGGAAAGACTCAGCATGTTAGCTCCTAATTTGAGGGCATGACAATTAAAGTAGCACAAGAGGCAGAACATAAGCATTCATATGAAAGATCTTAATATTACACCAGTGACAAAAAAGAAAGACAGAAGCACATTTACATTCATGTAATTTAGCAGACACCCTTATCCAGAGCGACTTATAGTTGATACAGTCTTACAATCCAAACAATTGTGGGTCAAGGGCCTTGCTTAAGGACTCAACCGTAGCAGCTTGGCAGAGGTAGGATTTGAACCCTGGACCTTCTGGTCCATAGCCCAGTACTTTAACTGCTAGGCACAGTCCAAATAAGTAATATGGACAAATTTTCCAGCTATAGCATGGACTTAACCAAATGACATCTCAATACTTTATAACTACTACTAATTATTAACAAGAACTAACATTCAAAGATAGATAAGGA
Source organism: Ancistrus triradiatus (assembly GCA_025084515.1). NCBI lineage: Eukaryota > Metazoa > Chordata > Actinopteri > Siluriformes > Loricariidae > Ancistrus > Ancistrus triradiatus. The sequence goes on along the minus strand of JAJAGP010000357.1, from coordinate 30,737 downwards.
GCGACTGCCATCACTGAAACACCCCCAAAAAGGAGCTTATTTAACACATTTGTGTATGCGTGTTGCGTTCAGGTCATGCTAAGTGTGTGCAGACTTTCTTGAGTGTGTACGGTTTGTCTGAGGAGCCTCATCTGTTCGACGGGAGCTTAGGGTGGAAGACAGGGTGTCACTGCAACAGACAGTGATGGATGCAGCACATTCCATACGCAACTTGGCCAATTGGACACATTAACAAGAGGCACCTGCTTTCCTCCCCTGTACAAATCTATTAAAAGATAACAGCAATGGCGGCTCTCGGTCTGTTGGAAAATGCTTGCACTGGATGAACCGTGCGGTAGTGATATTGCTGAGCAAACAGTGCCATCTAGTGTTGAGAGAAACGAACGCCCTCATCATGGCAAACCGAAAGCAACTCAAATTGCAGGATACTGCGTGTAAAGAAAACGATTTAAATGTTTCCTCCCTACAATTATTTATCCAGTTCAGTATATTATTTAAACTATGCAGCCTATTTGTTACCATACATCTGTGATTTTGGCTCGCTGTCCAGATTCCGTCTAATAAATAAAGCAATGGTTTCTCTACGAGTCACTTCTTGAGTGGAATTAGCTTGATTCGTTAATTTCTCACATGAACCATAATTTATAAACATTAGAACTTTGAAACGATTAAAATAATTCAGGTTGTTAATGGAATTCTTATCACATTAGCTGCAATTAATTGCATAGTTTTGCTTGCTGCTGTTTGGCCATAAAATAGTTTTTCCCCCCATTAAAATAGCACTACATAGCCATAAGAATGGATAATCTAAGCTTTCAATAAATAGCCATTCAATAAATTATTATAATGCATTATTACAAAAGGTTATTCATGTCCTATCTTGTTTTCTGCAGCACAGCCTGACGGATGATTAACAGAATAAAACCTTTTAATGCAAAATGTTTTATTAGGTACTTTTATTAGAAGTGCCGGCTCAGGAAATACTGAATATACGTAAGTTAGTAAGTTCATGTGATGGAATGCTGTCACACAGTAATGAGTAGGAAAAAGCCAAAAATTGACCCGCTTCACCTTCTGTTCCCTATAGCCTAGTAGTGTTCTCCATGGTAGGTATAATGTATGGAAAAGTGAAAAGGGGACCATTTTGGATACAGTCTGTAACTACAGGTGCTATACAGAGCAAAAATGCAATTAACAGCATTAAAATATTAACACTTCAACTTTGACAGCCCTAATAAAAACATAAAAACACAAAGTACATATAACCCTATATTGCTGCCTTTATGATGCATTTTTTGTCTTTTAAAAATTTAATGCAACAGAAAACAGTTTTTCTTTCAGTGTTGTGTAAGACCACAAATATATATCACATATATATACGACACACACATTTAAACAATACTGTAACGTAGTCCAATTACAAATAATTAGACTAAAAATATAAATAAGAAACTAGCTTCCAGTACACAATTAAAATATGAGTGGAGCTTGTGATGTAATAAAAATTATATAATGAGATTTAATGACTCATTAAAATGTTGCTAAACTCAAAGATTGCAATCACTTATGTTTATTTAACCAAGACCACTCATGACCACGATTAAACTATGATTACAGCCATATGTGCAACAATCTGTCTACTCTGATTTACTTGAGGACTTTGTGATCGTACCAATTTAGAAGTAAACTTTAATTTTATACAAATGGTACATTATATGCTGGCTGCATATAATATGCCTGTACATAAACGTAAGCGCAAAATAGGTGCAAAAAGCAAGAAACAACTTGTTTCATGAGGCAAGAATGTGACTAAACCCTCAAGACTAATTTTAAACTGAGGATCATTCATCCCACAACAGTAGTATTTAAAAAAAAAAAAAAAAACACGTGTTGGACATGTGCAAGGTCACTTTCTTGGAAAGGACAGTAATGGCTTCTTACACCCTGATTGCAAAGGGTTTCCCCCCATTAGTTTGACCTGTGTTTGAATGAATTAAAAACCAATGAAAAAACACTATCAATCAGTTAAATTTCTACAAGATTTCAGACTGTGCCTGTGGGAATATTTGCCCATCCTTCCAGAAGAGCACTGGTGAGGTCACTGTTGTTGTATGAGAGGGGGCCTGGCTATCGACCTCCATTCAAGTTCAGCCCAAAGGTGTTTGATGGGGTCGAGGTCAGGGCTCTGTGCAGGCCACTCAAGTTCTTCTACACTAAACTCCCCCACCTGTACCTTTATGGACACGCTTTGTTCGCAGAGTCAAGCTTGAGCAGAAAAGGGCCTTCCCCAAACTGTTCCGACAAATTTGGAAGCATACAATTATCCAAAATGTCTTGGTATGCTGAAGCATTAACATTTCTCTTCACTGGAACCTAGGTCAACTATGAAATACAAACCCATATAATTATCCCTCCTACACCAAACTGCATAGCTCACCAAACCCAGAGTCATCCATCAGACAGCCAGATAGAGAAGTGTGATTCGTCACTCCAGAGAACACATTCCCACTGCTCCAGAGTCCAGTGTCAATGTGCTTTACACCACTTCATCCAACGCTTGGCATTGTGCTTGGTGATGTAAGGCTTGCATAGAACTTTTCAGCCATGGAACCCATGCCATGAAGCTCCCAGTGCACAGTTTTTAAGCTGATGTTAATGTCAGAAGAGGTTTGGAAATCTGTATTTACTGAGGCAGCAGAGCGTTGGCGACTTTTATGCACTATGCAACCGAATTGTAGTCTCAGTTACCTGTTCTTAGCCTACAGGAGTGGCACAGTGTGGTCTTCTACTGGTGTAGTCTATCTGCTTCAAGGTCCGATGAGTTACACAATGATGCTCTTTTGCATACCATGGATGTAACAAGTAGTTTATTGAGTTACTCTTGCTATTAGCTCTAACCATTGTCCTTTGACTTCCGGCAAGGCCTTTTCACCCAGAGAACTGCTACTCGCTGGATATTTTCTCCATCAGACCATTCGTTGTAAATCCTACTGATGATTGTGTGTGAAAATCCCAGCAGATCAGCAGTTTCTGAAATACTCAGACCAGTTTTTCTAGAACCAACAATTCCATGTTCATAGTCACTTATCAGCTTTGTTCTCCATTTTGATGCTCAATTTGAACTTCAGTGGGTCGTCTTGAGTTGCTGCCATTTGATTGGCTGATTAGACGTGTGTTAACATTTACAGCATTTAGCAGACGCCCTTATCCAGAGCGACTTACAATTGATACAGTCTTACAATCCAAGCGGGTTAAGAGCCTTGCTCAAGGACCCAACAGTGGCAGCTTGGCAGAGGTGGGATTTGAACCCTGGACCTTCTGGTCCATAGTCTAGTACCTTAACCGCTAGGCTACCACAGTCCGTACAGGTCCGTTAACAAGCAGTTGAACAGCTGTTCATAATGAAGTGGCCGGTGAGCGCATAAGCATTCATATTTGTTCGCTGTCAATATTCCTGTTGATTGTCTTTAATAATTAAGGAAGCCAAATATAGTGATCGTGTTCACTCATTTTAATTACACCACAGGCTAGCATGTGTTCATGCTATTCGTGAAACAATTCGCAATCAAACTTGGCTTTACATTTCTAGTACTTTGTCAAAATATTTATCAAGAGCAACTCAGTTTAGCAGCTGAGGATCCTTACCCACTGAACTACAGTTATCCACAAAGTTATCCCTCAAAGAGTACCAGATAGCATTGAAATCACCTAACTATACTAGATTAGTCCTTAGAAACTGGACTATTCCACTATTGGCTTAATAACTGACAAACAATCATACTGAACAGGACTGCTAAAAAGAATAACACTAAATATTACTGTACAAAATCATAAAACATACTACTGCCGCAGTGCACCCTTGGAATCAGGTGTCATTAGCGTCCTTCTAACGGAAGACAAGTCCTGATTAATGTGGAGATCATGGCCATGTTAACTCCTGCTGAGCCGACCAGATCTCATTTGCACATTTAGATGAAGCTCACCCTCACCCACTTACTACTCTTTAACTCATTCATCATTCCATTCACAGCAGAGACATCTGCACGTTTGTAAGGGAATGGAAATCGTTCTACTTCATGAACACACAACGGTGGTTTCAAGCAGTATGTCTTGCACATTACAGGAACAGGAGCACACTTTATAGTACCAGAACTTTAAAATATCTCTACATTTTAAAAAAATATCATCATCTTTACTCAGCTGCATGGCGTTAAGCTAGAAGTTTTTCCAAATAGCTCTCTGCTACTAGCTTGGGCCTGAAATAACACAGATAGCTTGTGTCTAATGGTGTTACGATTTACCTCAGAGCTTATTTGTAAAAAAAAAAATAACAGAATATGAAAACATGCCTCAAAGCAATAGAGACAAGGAAAGTTTTAGACAATAAGTGGTTCTAGAACTTGTTCATATAAGATGCCTGCAAGTGATGTGGCTATAGCTATGTGCGCTAATACCTAAATGACAGTCTTTTACAACTGTTAGCAAGCCACCAAAATTGTTTTCTAACATGGTGCTGATGGTATGTGATGATACACGGATATACTGAAGGATTTCACATTGGCAAGTGCTGTAAAGTCTTTTAGAGATACACAAAGCTGTATGGCATTGCTTCTTGCGCAAACAAATACTGCACTTCGGTATTAAGCGGTACTAAGCTCTTTATCAAAGTAGTAACTATAAATGAAAGGGTGTTAAGATGACCCCACTCTGTTTTGAAAAAGTAAGGAAACTTAAGAGTAAGAGTATTTTCCTCAGAAGTAATGGTCAAATATCTAGTAAATAATGGTGCGGTTCTCATGTAACCAAATTGCAAGGCAGTCTGGGAAATGCAGAAGTTACCAGATAAGCACTTCATGCCGATGTGCATATTTCACACTTTATTTGAAGTATGACTCCATGACTTTAGTTTAATTCTTAGATTTAACATCTACACCACCCAAGGAGAATGGGTCCCTTTTTGAGTTTTGGTCCTGCCAAGGTTTCTTCCTCATAACACTTAGGGAGTTTTTCCTTGCCACTGTCACACTAGGCTTGCTCAATTTGGGATTGGATATAGATATTAAGATATAATCTAAACCTGTAAAGTTGCTTTGAGACAATGCTCCATTGTAAAAAGCGCTATATAAATAGAGCTGACTTGACTTGATAAGCACCAATTGCAATTTTCATGGCCTATTCTGATTTCCGGTATTTTAAACATACGATTGGACGATTATACAGACATATTTTTGTTCTGTTTTTTTTTTTTTTTTTAAATGGAAACTTCTTCATTGCTAGAAAAATAGCAGGGGCTGCTGGCTTGTGCCTGACTCTGTGCTAGCTTTAACCGCTCTGCCTTTGTTGGTTTTGTCAAATTCCCCATATTCAGCAGGGTGATGCTGTTTTAAACGTCTTTTGAAAGTCCTTCACGGCTTGTTTTCGCCCTGCCTGTATGCAGCACACTCGGAAGACCTTTCCATGCTGAAGACATGACTGTGTCCAAAAAACAGATCCATACTCCCTCAGCATGATACGGATAAGAGCACGGCTTTTTCGCCTCCACAAAAACGGTTCGTCTTGATATAGGACACAAGTTGCCCATTATACATTGTTACAGGCGTCCTAACCGCCGCCTCCTTGCATTATGCATTGTTGTGTGCGCAAAACAGAGGAATTGAATTAAAGGCGCTCCTTGTGAGTTATCAGGTGGTACAAATAGCCAAGCACACAGCATTGTCGTGGAAGTTTGGTAGCTAATCATTAAAGCTGTCCAATCAGGATTTGATTTTCTCACTACTATTGATTTGACAAAAGACATTCCATTTTTATTTCTGTAGTGTAAACAATGAAAATGATGCACATTTTTGCACAGTCCCATTTTTCACGATGCATCATTACACCCCTATTAATAAGGTAATGTTCAAGTCAATGCTGATGCTGCAAGTCTCTCCAACATGGTGAGGTATATGGTTCATTAATTCACCAATGGTATCGGATCGATATCAGGTATCGGTCAATATGCAAAGTTTATGAATCGGTATCGATATTGGAACTGAGAAGGTCGGATCGCTGCACCTCTATATATGACTTTTGTTTACCTATTTTGATTTGATATTAAGAATGCCCGTGTGAACTAAGTGAACCAGGACTAAAATGCAAACATTTTCTGTTTTGGTCCAGACCAAGTGAAGCAAACTTCAAGTATGAAACACACCCCAACACTGCAGTTATTCAGTTTTATAATAGCACTGATGACACAACCGGCGTTCAGAGAGAGCACCATAACTGATGAAAATAATAATGTCAGTCTTATCACCTCATAGCAAAGTGTTGCAACATAACTGCAAAATAACTGTACAACTCTACTCAATCTCAGCGTTTCACACTAGTCTTAGTATAGCATTGCTTACCCCAAAAAGTTGTCTGGTTTATTTCTCTACAGAGGAGTTATAAATCTTCATCCTCCCTTTAGTAGTAATGAAAAGTAAACGATAACAATGTACCCTCATATAAAAGGAGTTAACACAAGGCCAAGCTAAAGCTGTGCTTTAAATGCGTCGAGCCGTCTGTACCTGGCATTAGACAGTCTGGTGGAATGGTAAACACTTTCACGCTTGGCAGTTTGTTACGGACTTTAAGTGTCCTCTTTAATGAAATTTACAGCCGTTTGAAAAGTGACGATGCACCGGCAGCGCCTCTGTTTTTCACGCGCCTCCTTTGCAGCCACTAAAACCTGCCTGTAAAATCTCCTCTTGTATTGAAGCGGATAGCTCGAGTTGTCAGTATCATGCAGTGACAAGCCTTTTTACCATCGTTGTCCTGACAGAAATATGATATGACGAAGTTGCGGTGTCATACCGCTTAGCGTGATTTACCCGCTGTCGCCAGACGCCATTTTAATCAATCAAATGTGTCCACTTTTTTACTGTAATGATCTAAGGCAGAAAGAAGCAGTGTTAAGTGGATGAAGAAAGGCTTATCTGCAGCTTGATTATGATGGTGCTGCCAGATGTACCTGGGGTTTCGTCTTCTACCTAGAAACAGCATCAACTCCATCAAACCTGGATAATATGTAACGTAGGAAGTCAATTCAGGTCAGAGTGGAAGGGGACTTCGGCGCAGTACTCAAAAGGCATAGGCAAAGTGTGTCAGCACTACCCAGTACTGGGAAAATTTCAGTTTGGTGCATATTAAGCTTTTAAAATGATAACATATGATCACTAGGATTTAAAAAAGGAGACAAGAAAAATAACAGCTGAAGGATTGTTTAGGATAGGATGCTGCATGGAGAGCAGGAATGTGGTTGATGTGTTTAGAGACTTTCGTGCGCAAGTTACTCGTGTTTGTGTGGACAACTTCACACTACTTATTTGTAACAAGCAGGCAACGGCGTTTCAGTGCATTTGCCTGTCCTATTGTAAGTAGTACATTTACATTTACAGCATTTAGCAGACGCCCTTATCCAGAGCGACTTACAATTGATACAATCTTACAATCCAAGCAATTGTGGGTTAAGGGCCTTGCTCAAGGACCCAACAGTGGCAGATTGGCAGAGGTGGGATGGATTGGGTCCAGTACCCAAACCGCTAGGCTACCACAGTAGTACTTCACTGTTCGACACCCACTACCTGTATATTCTCTCTAACATAACTATTGTATGTAATCTGTAATGGGACTGTGGTAGCCTAGCGGTTAAGGTACTGGACCAGAAGGTCCAGGGTTCAAATCCCACCTCTGCCAAGCTGCCACTGTTGGGTCCTTGAGCAAGGCCCTTAACCCACAATTGCAAGTCGCTCTGGATAAAGGTGTCTGCTAAATGCTGTAAATGTAATCTGGTTCACATTCACTCTCTTTCTTCTGGCTGATATTCTGTGTTGTTCTTAATACAGGTACTCCCCGATTGACAATGGGGATACGTTCTTACAAATCCATCGCAAGTTGAATTTATAGTAAATTGAGGAGTTTAATATATAGTGTATTATGTAATGTGTAGTATGTAACATGTTTTAAACAAGACAGTGACCACGGCTTTTCCTCACTACATTTCCCAGCACTCATCACTCCCACTACTGTCAAGTGCTGGAGAGTACTATAGTGCATAGTGTACATTAAACACGTTTAAAACATGACCACGACCACCACTAGAGGGGCAAAGTCACTAACAAAGCTTATTTTATAATAAAGTATTGAATCTCATGTAATTTACTGAATAATGCATTGAAAGTGAAAAACAAAAATAAGATTGTGCGACCACAGCTTTTCCTCGCTACATTTCCCAGCGTTCATCACTCCCGCTACGTGACTCCCTACGTCACGCACTGCCGACTTCCTCATCCGAGTGCAGGGGAGTACTGTGTATGCTATGTATCGCTTGCCCAGGAAAATTCAAAATTCAGAGTATGGTTTCTGCTGAATGTGTATTTATGCCTATTACCAGATTCCCATTGTAAAGTCGAAATATGGTAAGGCAGCCATCAGAGCGTGGAGTACCTGTACTGCCTATTGATGCATTTTTGGCTTTCGTCAAACAAAAATAATGCATTATTATTACTTTTAACTGATCACGTCGTCACTCTCACATAGTAGTTGCCTGTTTTGGTGTTTGGATTATTTTGTCTCAATAGACTTGGTAGCTGGCATCTGGGATACCCAGGAATTAAATGCAGAACTTGCAAATTGGCTACCAAACACTTTCCTGAAATGCAGAATATGCTTGAGGAAATGAAGAAGTTGAATATACGTCATCTTCTAGATAATGCATCGAAACAGAGATATTTTTAAAAGCTCTCCGATACAATGGTTAATATTGGGTTTTAAAGGAGCAGCGATCAAATCCGCACATGGTGGAAAGCCCTCCTGCTTATCTGATTATTGCCATGTCATGTAAACCCGGAGTTTTCCCATTATCCGATTATTTTAAGTGCATGTAAACATGTTGAACGGGTTACTGGCAAAATCTTTGTTTTACAGTTATCAGATTAAGTGCATGCAAACAGTCAATGGTACATAGTACAGCATGTTAGAAGAGCAAAGGATAAAACATATCGTGTTTGAGCTGCTCATTTAAATGTCTTTGTAACAGCAGGTATTAGATGCCGGTCACCCAATCATCAAGTTATGGTTACATATGAATTAATAATGATAAAAATTCCCCTCACAAATTGCAAGAATGAAACAAGACATATGCAACATTAACGACAACACTCATTCTACACTAATACTTCCCCAAATGCAGCAGAAAGCCTTAGATTGCAACGTAAAAACTGCACAGAAAACAATCAGCAGTTCCTCCATTATAGTTCTTATTCAGAAAAGCAACCAGAAACTGTAAGATCAAGGTCAACCTTACTGAAAAACCAATACGGCATCCACCTTCTCATAAAGTACTTAATGAACTTTGTAGCTCATGTAAAGTTCATCAATATTTCCTCTCCCCATGTTTATGCCCTCTATACTAATTGCAGTTTGCCCCCAGGAGCACTGCTGGTGTCTGCGCTCACAGCCCCATTCTTGGCTAGACAGAGTTATTATGCTTTTACTCCCATGGACAGTATTGGAATTTTCGAAAAGAGCAAACCCATAGGTTACCTATTATAGAATGATACACAATCAATAGCTAATTTCTCTGCATTGATTACCACTTGGACATTTAACATGCAGCCCCTGGCAAGCGTTTGCGCATTGGCGTGTGTGTGTGTGTGTGAGAGATGCTCCTGTTTGGCCCTTGTGAGTATTGCATTCATTGATCTCATGCAGAGGACTAAAAACTTCAAACTGTTCATTAATCTTGATAAAGACAGCACCTGACCACAACTGTCTCTCTCTATACTTCAGAAAGAATGGAGAAAAATAACCAGTATATTGAAACCAGGAGGCTCTTCCAACTAAATGAATGCAGATTTGGGTCATTTGGGAGACTCAGCGGTAGGTCTTCCTACTCTGCCCTCTATGTTGCCAAGTTCTCAGCACAACCCTCGAATTCTCACCACAACCCTGATCATGATTTTTGAAAAAAGCTACTGAAGATAAGTAACTGAAAAACAAATAAGCTTACTAGCAGATAACATGGAAACTTTTTACACTGCATTTTATACCATACATCTCATGAGGAACCATTTTCACAATGAACTAGCCACTATGAAGCTCTGACCTTATCTCCACTGACAGGCTTTGGGATGTGCTAGAGAAGGTTTTACAGCACTATTCGAGTCATCCATTGTCAATACAAGATCTCGGCCAAAAATTAATCAATGATGTGATGTCTCACTGTAGAGGCATTGTAGAAACAATGTCATGGCAAACCCAAGCCATTTGTGGCCAGTCTAATTACTCTGTTCTCCTAAACCTAACTGATGTTATGACTGCAAACTTGTATACATAAATAATGTCCTTTTGTTGGTAAAAGTTTGGTCTTTGCACTTTAAAAACATCAAAAGAATACTTGAAGGGAAAAAAGCCCTTTCAGTTTCAACAAACCCATTTTTATTTTGGTACACTAATATTTTCAGTCAAAACATTGTTTTTTTTTAGTATTTGCAAGGTAGACACTAACAGACGACAACACTGCAACAAATTTGCCTGCACGTACACAGACTTAGCTGCCAGGCCACATAATAGTCACTGATGGATTGAAATAAGCAAATACTTAAGAGGCTTTGACTGGATAATTACTGTAGAGGTTAATGTGTTTCAGCCGACGATATTTCTCTCAACTCTAACTGATGCACTGAGCAGCTAATCATTTGTTTAACCACCATGTCAGACGTATGCGATGGTCACGGAAACGATACGATTCAAAAGGGTCAAATTACTGGCCTGTATCAAGCAAAGGAAATATCTAAATTACTGGAAAAATTACGGAAATGACTGGAACTGGTTTAAGATCTGGCCAACGCATTATTAAGAACTGAATGGATATTTCTGAACTGTCAACTACATGGAACAAATGTGGCTGGAAAAAATCTTGAATGACCATGATTGGAGAGCATTTAAAAGTTGGTGAGGTCAGATCATAGCCAGACAGCAGAACTCACTGCTATGTTTAACAGTGAAAATAAGAGCATTTCCACAAGCACAAAGCTCACAGAACTGGGACTAAACAGCTGTGTAGCCATAAGAAAACCACTTGTTGGAAAGCCTAATAAAAAAAGGCTTCAGTTTGCTAGGGAGTATAAAGATTGAACTCTGCAGTAATGATGCAATAATGACAACAGACTTTTATTGTCATTCAAATTTACACCATACAGTGTTCATAAGAACAAAATTTCGTTGCCTTGGCTCGAGGTAGTTATGAGAGTCAGCAATATTAATATAGTATTATTTATACATTATAATGTAAGAAGTAGCACTACAAGCAATTGTGGGTTAAGGGTCTTGCTCCAGGACCCAACAATAGCAGCTTGGCAGAGGTGGGATTTGAACCCTGGACCTTCTGGTCCATAGTCTTAGTACCTTAACCGCTAAGCTACCACAGTCCACATGTTACATACAAAAGACCTTTGGTGTACAGTACATCCAAATTAAACAAATTTTGCACATGAGGAGAGGACGTATCGTTTTAGGCGAATGTAGAACACCTTCCAAAAGCTGTGCAAAACATGTCCACTAGATGGCGACACCGTCGCACCCTCCAGCCTGTAATGCCTGCAGTTCTACGGTACGTATAAAGACGTGTTTTGTTCATATTTTCACCTTTTTTTTTTTACATAAAATAAAAACTAGATATACAGGGAACAAATTAAAATCAAATCATTTGTAAAAGTTCCTTTTGCAAGCCGCAGATTTTTCAGTATATTGTTGAATGTCTGCATTACACTGTCCAAAATGTTTTGCAGGCAAACCCGCTATCCGAAGTCAACTCATTCCTGAAATCATTTACTGAATAAATGACAATTTAGGATACTTACAAACAGGATGAGAGCAGACGGTGCAGGTAAAAGGAATGAGTAGTGAAGCAAAGAATTAAAAATTCAAAAAAGCCTGAGCCGCAAACAGCAACTTAAAGCCAAAAGATTTGTTTGGCTGGAATGTAATGCTGTTTTACAGGCAGTTTGGCTATTTTCTAGATAGTCAATAAGGCTATTATCTTTATTTTTCATTTTATTTAAGCCATACAGTACCCTATCAGATACTGTCGCTTTTGTAGTACAACAGCGCCACCTATGGTGCAGAAAGTTCTTAAACATGCGGCATCAACATGAACAGACTGAATGCTGAGCAACCCCTGGTTGGCTCTGCACTTCTTGTAAGCACCAAGATGATGACTATATGCAGCTTGTAACACTCAGGTGAATTACCTGTGCAAGAGAACAAAAGATGGATCTCAGGACCCTTGCAGATTAGTCTATGTTTAAGAAATTGCTGCAGCTTTCTGCCACAAGCAGAGAACTGAAATAAGCAGCAACTGAACTGAGAGAAACATGTGGCATAAGAAGAAACAAGGGCAGTAAAAAAAAACCTATACACCTGCGTTATGAAATGCTTAAGCAATGTGTCCACCAGATGGAGACAGTCCCACTCTCCAGCCCTACAACACCTGCAGTTCCTCTATAAAGAGCACTGTACATGTCTGCAAAACCATAAGTGCAGCTATTGTACACTCACAAACCCAATTAATGTCCTGATGTTTTAAGCATACTACGTTTGGACATGTATACTGGACATCTGAGCATGGAGACCTGGATGGTCAGGCTCCTTGCTTAGGAACAGTGTGAGATGGTCAGATTTAAGGTCTCAGGACATTTTTGGAAAGTTGCACCCTAAAAGAGCTCTGCTCATACACCAAGTCAGTATGCCTTGGTGTATCCAAATTGTCATCAAGATCTAACAAATATTTTCTAAACTGTATTGAAACTGTGTGTAAAGCTTGTGAGATTGTTGTCACATGAACAGAGGTCCCTGAAAGTTGCCACTGGCCTGTTGATAGCTTCCCTGGTTCAGTCATCCAGTTTGGTTAATTATACAAGATGCAAGCATATGTACAGTGTATGTACTCATACTGACTGATATCTAATCAATTTGTGAAACTCAACCAAACAAACATTAGTAAGATTTAGCAGCAAGCCCCACTGGCTAGGATTGGACATTCAGATCAGACCTACTAAGCAAGCATATATACATGCTGTAGAAATCAAATAAAACAAACCTATCGTTTACGCTATGAGCTCTTTAGCCAAACAGTAATTGGTAATTTGGTAACTTACCATGAAATGAAGGCCAGGAGTTTACCTGGTTGGTCAGTCCTACTCCACAAGGTGATAACCTGCCACCTGACCAGGCCAAGGACGCATCCATATCTACCTGGGCTTGAAAATATGGACGTCCATCAACATCCATCATTAAAAATAACTTTTTTTAGACCACTGATATTCATCAAAGTACAAACTGCACTCGGTATTTCGCAACTCCTTTAGGCATTAGTAACAGGTTAATAGTAAACTGTTCACATAAAAGTGAAAAGACTCCAAATATTTTCGTTTTAAAACTAAACAAACACCTGATAAAATGCACGCGGCATCTGATTTGTTTGGTTCGCGTGTTCATCGATGGGTAGTAGAAGTCGATTCCCAAAGTCGATTCCTAAACTCTGACTCCAGGTTTACAGAGTCGACTCTGAGCGTTTGAGCCGATTCCACACAATGAATCAAACTCGGGTCAAGTTCGCATATAAAGTCACGAAAGGTTAACAAAGTACAAGAAAGCGTTGCACAAATGTTGCTGTGCCCCAGTAAAATAACGGGGGGAAATGGAATTTTATCCCGGCTTGCTGAGCAGAACTACAAGAAACATCACGCAAATTCACTACAGGTGCACTACAGTTCCCACAATTCCCGGTATCCTTGCTATAGATTGAGCGGCTAACGATTTCACTAGGTTTCTTTTTTATTAATATTATTTTTCTCGTTGAGTAATGGACAGCAGCAGATATTTAAAAGAAAATCATCCAACCTGCAGGCAAAATACAGCTCGTTTATTTAATGCAATTGAAAAGCATTCTTTAGTGTTTTTGTTCTTCATTTCACATCCATGGAAGAGTAACGCCCATTTTAGTGGTAAATAACTTATTCTACTAGTGTGTAACAGGCTTATTGTTTATGCACACTTGTGCCCCTATGATTCATTGGAAAGCAGATGGTGCAGCTGTCCCCCTTTAAATTATGTGTCCCAGTACAAGAAATAGTGTAAAAACGTCCCTGCCGCTTAGCGTGGGACTCTTTTCTTAATAAGTAACTTAGAAAATGGTGCTCATTTGTCTCATTTGGGTTGTCTATTTTGAACTTAAATTGTCCACGTCACATATGTTCAGCATTGGTTTTCTTACTTTTTTGACTCATTGTAAATGCCAATCAGACTCTTTCAAAATAGTCAATTTTTTGACTAACAGCCTAAAATCAGAACCCTTTCAAATATATTTTTCTAGCTTTATGTACACATTTTGCCTTACAACTTTCAAGTAAAGAGGAAATAAAACAACGTTTCTGAAAATAAATATGACATAGAAAACTACAATTGTAGAGCCCTTTCCGCTTTACTTACAGGCATCAGTGTGTTTGGATATGTCTCTACCAGCTTTGCATACCTAGATTGAGGAAGATCTGACCATTGTCCCTTGGAGAATTGTGAAAATTCAGTCCTTAAGTGAGCAGCAATGGACTGCTCTCATTATTAGATTATTATTGGAAGCTACCTTCCTATCCTAAACTAGGGCATACATTTAATTTCAACGTGGGGAGACAATAAACAATAAAATTTCTTAAGAGCAATTCCTAGGGGGGCGACGGTGCAACCAAAACTACTGTTGTATTACAGGTACTCTATATACAGCTTTTCGTAATGCTTGTGAGATTGTTGTCATACACATAGACCAACCAATTATAAAGACCTGGAAGTCCTTCACAGTTGCCACTGGCCTGTTGATAGCTCCACTGGTTCAGTCATCCAGTTTACTTAAATGGCCCAATTTAGGCAAGATGTTGGTGCCATACACTAACTTCCAATTTCCAATTATTAATAGTACTCTGATCATCAGAAACATTGTTGTATTTCTATAACTTCTGTCTTTCCACAACTTTATCCCAGAGCCCATTTGAAAGCACCTTTCCAACTTTGGTGAGTTCTTCAGATTACCTTGCACTTCTATGCAATACTAGCTGCTTTTATTATGAGGTAATCAAAACCATTGCCGTTGATTTCAGCTGGGGGGCAGTTAGCCTGGTGTGTAATCTGTAAGGTAATCGTTTATATGTGATCAAGTTAATAATGGACTTCTAAAGGGGTTGGTCACCTATCCAAAGAATTAATTTTACTAATTAATTTTTACAATGGAACAGAATTGCTTAAATGTTATTTTCACTTTGATGTTGAAGGCTATAATGTGTAAATATAGCTGAAATTTCATTTACAGGTTTGTAAAAACGTAATGATTTTTGACAATAATAGGCTCTGTATAGGGTCTGTGGTAGCCTAGCGGGTAAGGTACTGGACTATGGACCAGAAGGTCCAGGGTTCAAATCCCACCTCTGCCAAGCAAGACCCTTAACCCACAATTACTTGGATTGTAAGACTGTATCAATTGTAAGTCGCTCTGGATAAGGGCGTCTGCTAAATGCTGTAAATGTAAATGTACATGTAAACGTATAAAGCTTTGGTCATTCAAATGTCTGCAGTCTCTGAAAATATTCAAAGTTAGGAGACGTACCCTAGGCTCAAACTCTAATTTCCACTGTTTTCTAGTTTTTCACCATTCATGACTTTGTTATATACTGGGATAAGCTAAATTAATGGAGCATGAAATGTCAATTGATTTATTAATGCATGTCCAGTCCTAAAGCACCCAGCACCAGAGGGCATACACATTGCCCTGCTGTAGAAGATATGCCTGATAAATAGACATCAGCACAGTTTTAGTCAGTGTGGGACCTGGTTTTTAGGAAGCTCACTAGAACAAAGAAAGTGCGTGAGAAAATGTTCCATGTGCAGTTAGCTGTCACATTGCTGACCATCTCCTTCATCGGCCAGATCGCCTTCACTTATGATCTTCAAGACACAATCAAGAAACTGCGAGGTGAAAATGCGTACCTGCACCACCGACTGGAAAATCTCACCCAAGCACTGCGCGAGCTCAGAAACCTCCTGGATCACTCGAAAGGTAGGCAATGGCGGCCTGTTAAATAATTCCACGATGCTATCATTGTACTCTTGACTATTAAATCAAGGGCTTGGCATGCAAATTAAAATGATGAAGTCTCTTTTGGGGTTTCAGATCATGAATTTTCTGAGGCCAGCATGGACCATAACAGTGACCAGTTGCATGCATGGAATGAATGGATTCAAAATGGTAACATGTGATTTTATTTCTTATTAAAGCCCAAATGCAAGATTGAGTGGGCATAAGGAAACAACAATATTGGCTGGAATACCATATGTATATGTGAATGTGAATATAGTGAATTGAAGTATGATGTGGTCTTCGCTTTATTAGGTTCACCTCCTTGATCCTGTACTCATTTTGTCAGTTTCACCTACTATACAGACGCACTTTGAAGTTCTACAATTACAGACTGTAGTCCACCTGTTTCTCTACATACTTTGTTTTTGTCCTTTATTCTGTTCTCTAAAAGTCAGGACCCCCACAGATCAGGTACTATTTGGATGGTGGATAGGGGTCTAAGAGGTGTGCAAAACAATGCACATTTTCTAGTATACGTTTTTAAATAACAAAACTCCATAATTGCAAAGTCCCCTGCAATTTAAAGAAAATACTAGAAACAAGTTTAAAATGTAACTACAATGCTCTACTGCAGCTGCACCATATCATAAATAACCGAGTGAAAACATTCCTTTTTATTCCTGAAGAATAACAATACAAAATAATGTGTACATCTCTTGTAAAAATTAAACCAAAAGAGTTTGGTCCCTTGCAATTAAAAAGATTGGAAGGATTCTCATGGAGAACAGGATACGCATCTTTGAGTATGACTCCGCCCTGTAGTGTTCTGAAATGGATGGCGATATTATCAAAAACACACCCCAACTAGATAATGCATCGACCGCCCGACGATAGACTTTGTCCCATTTTTGAAACACAACGCATCGTTACAACCCTGGTGGTGGATCATTCTCAGCATTGCGTTGACACTGATGAGTTTTTAAAGACCTCACTGTTACCGCAAAAATATCCAGCCACTAGCATGTTGTAGGCAGCATCCTGTAATCATTGATGAAGGATTACAAAGCCACCAATGCAAACTGTGCAATAACAGACAAGTTACTGTCTCTGACTTTACATCTACAAGATGGAGCAATAAGGTAGATGTGTCTAACAGAGTGCACAGTGAGTGAACAGTGGTTTAAAACTCCAGCAGCACTGCTGTGTCTGATCCAATCGTAACAGCACAACACACACTAACACACCACCACCATAACAGTGTCACTGCAGTACTGAGAATGATCCACAACCCAAATAGTACCTGATCTCTGGGAGTCCTGACCATTAGAGAATAGAGTAAAGGGGACAAAGTATGTAGAGAAACAGATGGACTACAGTCTGTAATTGTAGAACTACAAAGTGCTTCTATATGGTAAGTGGAACTGATCAAATGGACAGTGAGTGTAGAAACAAGCAAGTGTACCTGATAAAGTGTCTGGTGAGTGTAGCCTAAGTGTATTCCTAAGGATTTTTTCTGTTTTTTGCAGGTATTACTGCTGAGACACACCATTTGTTAGAGCAGGCGTTCTGCTGGACCAATGTTCATGACTCTGCCCGAGCAACTTTTTCAACACACCTTCTTATTCTTCTGCCTTGTGTCATTATGTGTCATTTCTTATACATCTTCTAGTGACCCATCAATTGCTGATTTAACATTTGTTACTGACTTTTGTGAAGAAGAAAAAAAAACAGAAATAACACTGTATTGTGCATTGGCTTATTAGCACTGTACAAATATCTGTTATTGTACAACCTGTGTGGTATGGCTAAGTATATCCTGTACCTGAAATAACATTTTGTTTAACAGCATAACTAATGTCTTGTACAGTCTCAGAAAAGCAGATAAAGATTAAATATTCCCAATCTACAAGTTTCCCACTCAGTACTTCATGTAATTAGGTATTGTCATGTGGTGGCACTAATGTTCTGCTTTCACTACCATTGACCCAGCAACCTAGATTCAAAGAAAACTCTGAAACTCAATGAAAGCCTCTGGCAACAGAACATGGGCATAGATGAGACATACGGTACCAGAGCTCAACACTACTCCAGGACGCCACTCAGACATAAACAACAAAGGAACGGAACTGGACCCATTGGCGAAACTCCTCACTAGAATCACACACCCTGGAAGTCAGTACCTACAGATTCAGACATGAACCAGTTTGTGTTTAGTTCCATTTGCATGTCTGATTTCCAGGTATTGTGTTCTGGTACCATGTGTCTAAACTATGTCTGTGTTCTGCCTTGCCAGGGGCTTCCACCGTCCATTCAGAATTCCTCCAGATCAAGGGGGCTGGATCTCTGTTAGTGTATGCAGACCAGGTGTGCTCCTACATGGCAGAAATAACTGTACATCTGTAGAAAAATACAGAGCCAATTACAAGCCAAAATCAGAAAAGGTTTGGACAGGAATGGAACTTGCGAAGACATTATGAACAAAATATATTTCATGTTTGTCTGGTCTGTTATTTCATTTGTTACATTCATACATCATACATACATTCATTCCTGCACTTCAAGCCAGCAATACAGAACATGAAATGGGACGGGGCAATTTAGGGCTAGTACTGAGATAAAAAGCAATGTCAACAGGTAATTACATCATGATTTGGTACAAAAACAACATCCACAAGTCTTTGAGGAAAAAAGCTGGGCAGAGGATCTCCATTTTTTCAACAAATGCATGAAATTTATCGAAATGTTTAAAAAACAATGTTCCTTGAAGAAAGGTTGGAAGGGATTTGCATATTTCTCCCTTCATGACCCACCTTCTCTTGGCGTTCAGTTCATGGACAGATGTCCTGATATTTTTCTTTAAAATACTTTGATATAATTCAGTATTCATTGCTCCATCAATGAGGGCAAGCCGTCCTGGACCAGATGTAGCATTACAGGCCCAAACCATGATACTACCACCATCATGTTTCACAGATGGGATAAGGTTCTTATGCTGGAATGCAGGACAATATTTTGTTCTTATCTGTCCACAAAACATTCTTCCAATAGCCTTCTGCTTGTCCACGTGATCTTTAGCAAACTGCAGATGAGCAGCAATGTTGTTTTGGAGAGCAGTGGGTTTCTTCTTGCAGCCCTGCCATGCACACCATTGTTGTTCAGTGTTCTTCTGATGGTGGACTCATGAACATTAACATTAGCCAATGTGAGAGAGGCCTTCAGTTGCTTAGAAGTTACCCTGGGGTCCTTTGTGACCTCGACAACTATTACACACCTTGCTCTTGGAGTGATCTGTTTTGGTCGACCACTCCTGGGGAGGGTAACAATGGTCTGGAATTTCCTCCATTTGTACATAATCTGTCTGACTGTGGATTGGTGGAGTCCAAACTCTTTAGAGATGGTTTTGTAACCTTTTCCAGCCTGATGAGCATCAACAACTCTTTTTCTGAGGTACTAAGACATCTCCTTTGTTCGTGCCATGATACACTTCCACAAACATGTGTTGTGAAGAGCAGACTTTGATAGATCCCTGTTCTTTAAATAAAACAGGGTGCCCACTCACACCTGATTGTCATCCCATTGATTGAAAACACCTGATTCTAATTTCACCTTCAAATTAACTGCTAATCCTAGAGGTTCACTTACTTTTGCCACTCACTAATATGTAATATTGGATAACTTTCCTCAAGTATAAAAGACCAAGTATAATATTGTTGACTCATTTGTTTAACTGGATTCTCTTTATTTACTTTTAGGACTATGAAAATCTGATGATGTTTTAGGTCATATTTATGCAGGAATACAGAAAATTCTAAAGGGTTCACAAACTTTCAAGCACCACTGTATATAGTGTGATATAGTGTGTGACAGTGTGTCAGTGTGTAACGCACCATGAGCATGTAGCACCTGTGGTTTCATATCTGTGATGTGTCTGTGAAACACAATCACATTTTTGCGATTGTGATAGTGAAATCTCTTTTATTCGGTCTCCACACGTGAAGAGGTCGCATCAGACAGATAATTATCGTATCATGAAATGGCGATGAATAATGTCTCTTTCGGGGAGTTTGTGTGTTTGATGTCGCACACTGCAGATATCACATTAGCTGCCAGAATTGGTCTTTGTTCAGTTAATTAAATTTGCAGTCTTGCATAGATTAGAAATGGGCCTGTCGAATTTACATTTGATTGTGCTGAATTGAGAGGAGAAAAGACATCTATTTACATTTGCAAAGAACAAAAAAACACAAGCTTGGTGGTTGATCGTGTCCTTGTTTTGGAGTGTGCTGCAAGGTGAGACTGCAAACACACCGAACAACAACTGTACTTGTGTTGCTTGACACCTAAAAAACACCAGGTTGGTGTTATATCATGTTATAACCACATTTCTGGCAAATAACAGGCAGAATGTATGCATTATAAGACAGACATTCTTATTTCAGCTGTGACATAAGAGTACAAAATATATGTGTATTTGGTACCATCAAATGTATACCATTGTTCCTATAGTCCTTACAGTATAGTTATAACTTAAAGGGGTAACAAAAAGTACAAAAGACTTCACCAGTGACAAAGAAGCTCCCAAAAAATTAGTCACCTTGCATCTTTAAGGTGGTAGTCACTGAATGTGTGGAAAATGGCTTGCAAAGCAGATGTTAATGATTGGTAAAAATGAGTGATTGCATTTGGGTGTGCCAAAGGCCATAGTGTGAAAGAAGTAGCTGAATTTGCAAGTGTATTGAAGCATACAGTCATACGTATCTACCAGCACTGGCAAAAAATCCCAGTCTATGGGAACTTCTCATCAGAATGACCGAAAGATGAAACTGATGGACAGGGGCGTGCTTCATGGCTTGTGAATAAAAATCGCTTCATTTCCAGGCAAGAATTGCTTTTAAAAGTCAGTGCAGGACCTTCACACTTCGCAGGGAACTGCATACCATGAACCAATGGAGCAGATTTGCACCCAAGAGGCATTTCTCCCACAGCTACAGTGGACAAAAAGACACAAAAATTGGCATGACTGAAAGCGTGTTATCTGATCAGATAAACCTGGTTTCTGCCTTTATGTGAATGATGCTGGGCATCATGTTCATCGAAAACCTCAAGGAGCCTTCAACGAGGACTGTGTGCAAGGTGTGGTTCAGGCTGGAGAAGGTTCTGTGATGTTCTGGGGTGCTTTAATTACATGGAAATGGGTCCATGGTTTGAGGTGACAATAGATTTGAACTGCAGTGCCAACACTTAGCTGCTAAATAGCCTGATTTTGCCTTATGCTCATTATCTTACCTGTGAACATAGTATGCCTATAGTCCAAGATGACAATTGTCACATTCATGTGGCTGCAAATGTGACTGACTGACATGGTGAACATTCAGGAGCAGTCACATATCTGGACTGGCCCACAAAATTCTCACATGTGAATCCTCTTGAAAATTTGTGGAACTACCTGAAACAACAAGTAAGACCAGAGGGAAGGCATCCTTGAAATCTGGCCAAACTGGGCAATTCTTTCATGCCAGAGTGGCTGAACATCACAGATGACTACTGTTTTGTCAGGTGAGCTTATATGTACATTATATGGCTAAAAGCATGTGGACACCCAAAAACTGCATCCAGACCCATGGCTTCTGGTGTGGAGGTTGTCTCTCCTAAAACAACCTTCACACTTCTAAAGTTTTTCACTACATATCAGAACATGATTGTGTACGTGGAAGTAAGACCGTAAGTGTTGCTATATGGTGGAGACATGCAAGGGAAACCCTTGCTGTGTGTGGGCGAGCATTATCCTGCTTAAAAATGCACATATCACTGATTTGTTAGTGTCCCTTGTATCACAACTAGGGGTGACCAACTGTTGATATCTCCCTAGATCATCACACCAGCAGTTGGGTCAGTGTGTCACTCCACAGCAAAGACAGGATTGAAGCGTTCACAAGGCCTGACCTTTGAGGGATTCCAAACAGAACCTGGATTCGTCATGATATGGTTCCAGTCCGTAGCAGTCCAGGTTTCTCATTCACAACACCACTGCAAACGAAGGTGACGGCACCTGGCTATCAATGGCAGGACACATATTGGGCATTGAGACAACAAATTTCCTTCTGTTAAGTGCATGGAAATGGTCTGGGCAGACACAGGGGTGTGTAGTGAAGGTATCCTGTGTCAGGATAGTGGAAAATGCAACTGTTTGGAGCTGCTCGTGCTTGTTTGCCTGTTTACCGCGTGTGTGTCTGCCCTCACGGAACCACTGCTCCCATCACCTCTTAACAGCTAGATCAGAACGAAGTATATGGCAGGCAATTCATCGAAACAACCATCCTGCCTCTCTCAGTTCAACAATGCACCACCTCTCGGTCATAGAGACATGTCTAGCAACAACGATCTCTCATCAAGAGGTACACTACCCAGAAGTAGGACCTTTTTATAGGGCAGTGAGGTAAGTTCTTTTATGCCCTCTTGTGGCAAGACCCAGTGTCTAATCAGACCACACCTGTAATTATTTGCATATCTTCCTGAATCATAACTGCATGCCGAGTTTTGCAGCAATCTGACATTTCTATCTGGGTGCATTATTTTTTGCTAATGAGTGTA
Source organism: Ancistrus triradiatus (assembly GCA_025084515.1). Classification (NCBI taxonomy): domain Eukaryota; kingdom Metazoa; phylum Chordata; class Actinopteri; order Siluriformes; family Loricariidae; genus Ancistrus; species Ancistrus triradiatus. The sequence continues at coordinate 7,999 of JAJAGP010000357.1, read as the reverse complement.
CATTTTATGAAGCCACATTTGCTTCCTCAGACTTTTGCACAGTACTCTATATTCTTGTGTAACTAGATCGATGAATATTCTTATGAATCAGATCAACTGTATTCACGATAAGTTATTTGTTAGAGAGTTTTGTGAAATGTGGTTTGAACTCAGATGCAAAGTACTGCCTTAGTCCTCTCATATTGTTCGAAGCCTTGTGAGCCTCTCCAGGCTGTCAGGTGAACACACTTCTCTTGTGTTGTGTGGCCGTGTAAGTGTGTGTTGTTTGGTGGGTTGGTGGGTTGGTGGGTGGATGCGTGTGCACCCGCCCGATGAGATCTAACCCTACGCACTTGAGAAGAGGAGAGCGAATTCAGAACGAGCTTGCTTGCAGAGATGTTGCACTGAAGCAGGGCATTTTCTTATTTGCAGGTAAGCACACTTCATTCCATGCTACTTTCTTTTTAATCTCTTCTTATTTTGTTCTCTTTACCTTTTTTTTAAAGAATAAAATTGTAAATCATCAGATGGCATTTTTTGGCATTGTATTTGTACCATTGACTTTGCATTACAGTGGATTCGAATTACTGTCATTTGCAGCTGTCTAACTGTTCAAAACATTAATTAAAACCACAGAACTGTAACATTACGTAGAGGAAAATATATTCTCAGTTCTCATATTTAAGGAAAACCTGTGATAATGTTAGTCTGCAGGCCGAAAACTTGTACACTCATTTTGTGGTTTGTTATATTAATAAAAATCATTAAATAATAATTGACTTTATGGGCGGACATCATGAAAATAAGAATCACAGGCCACAGTATAAGCCATACAGTTGTAGAGATGCTGCTGGAAGGATGTAAGGCCTGAAGTGTTACCAAAGGTGTGTAATAGGTAGTAATATTTGCTCAAGCATCTACAAGAAACTGACTTCATACATTTAGCACAAGATAAATAATACTATTGTTCAATAACCTATAGTGTTGTTTCACTGAATGGCATTTCCATGTGCATCTGGTGGTTTGTGATTATACACATAGACTGCAGCGCTCTACTACAAAGCAAATGCTAATAGTACCATTTACAATTATCCAGATGCTATTAATAGAACCCTACAAAAGCTGCCTATGAATATGATCCGCCACCACGGGAAATAGCAGTAGAACGTTATGTCCGAATAAGCAGGTGGTAGTAGAAGTTATATTCACACAGCTATAGCGTTATTCTATTGACGCTTACTCCTTACACTCACTAGGCAATTTATTAGGTACACCTCATTATTTCTACGTTCAATTTGTCAGTTCCATTTGCCATATATAAGCACTTTACTTTCATCCCCTTTACTGTGGTAGCCCAGCGGTTAAGGTACTGGACTCTGGACCAGAAGTCCAGGGTTCAAATCCCACCTTTGCCAAGCTGCCACTGTTGGGTCCTTGAGCAAGACCCTTAACCCACAATTGCTTGGATTGTAAGACTGTACCAATTGTAAGTCGCTCTGGATAAGGGCGTCTGCTAAATGCTGTAAATGCTGTAAATGGTCAGGACCCCCACAGATCAGGTACTATTTGAGTAGTGGATCATTTTCAACACTGCAGTGACACTGATGTGGTGGTGGTGTATTAGTGTGTGTTGTGGATCAGACACAGCAGTGCTGCTGGAGTATTTAAACACTGTTCAGAGACAGTAGCTCATCTGATGTTGCACAGTTTGTGTTAGTCATCCTCTAATCCTTCATCAGTGCTCACAGGATGCTGCCTACAGAATGCTGGTGGCTGGACACTGAGGTGTTTAAAAACTCCAGCAGCACTGTTGTGCCTGATCCACTCATACCACCACTACTACCTCAATTTCACTACAGTGCTGAAAATGATACACCACTCAAATAGTACATGATCTCTGGGGGGTCCTGACCATTAGAGAACAGAGTAAATGGGACTAACAAAGTATGTAGAGAAACAGATGGACACTTGTAGAAGTGCATCTATATGATAAGTGGGAGTAATAAAAAGGATGATGAGTGTAGAAACAAGGAGGTGCATCTAACAAATTGACGGGTAAGTGTCTATACCAATTATTATGTGAGACATCATACTGTATATGCATTATCATTTAAAGCAATATGAATATAAGCACCACTTTTAGAATCTGTAATGTTTGACATTGTCTTCACTTCCGGATAATTGTCATCCTGCAATTTATGGCATCAAGACCCAGTACAACTTGAAGGTATTTACTACAGTAAATACTAACAATGTATCTCTGTGACAGTATGAGCCGGGTTAAGATCATGTTAAGTCAGTCAGTTTTCAGTCCAAAAGTGACTTAATTAGTACTCCAAAGCCCTAACCACCAAGCCACAGCTATCTAATACTGAACAATACAAACAACTTTAGATTTTACCAAAACCTTGCTTACCAACAATATGACAAACCAAACAAAAATCCAAGTAACATGGTAGACTTTGTTGTTGTTTAGTTGTTCCAGACCACCAAGATACTGAGATATTATCAGTTAAATACAATGTTTTGCATAAGTCTTAGTCTCATTTTTTCCATCAGATTAGATATACAATTGTTTTAGCAAATGGTATAATGACCATAGATTTTATTTCTCAGTCTCTGTATTAGAATACAACCATAAAATAGAGAAACATTGTATGCAGTATTAAAAACCCTTCTGTAGTCTACAGTTGCAAGAATTTAATGTGACCTCCTCTTACACATGCACAACAGCAGCATCTGTCAGCTTCATCAGAATGCCAGGTTGACCTTTCTACAGTCCGAAGAAGCCAAGAAACCGCTTTTCGGAAGAGGCACAGGATGAAAAGTTGAGCTTTAGAAAAGATATTCTAAAGCTCACAAAAATTGGAATGAAGATCAGTGGAAAAGAGTATTATGGAGTGATGAATCCAAGGTTGAAATTTTTGGGGCTAATCAACGTATGGTTGTTATATCATTGTTAAAACAACAAATCTAGTGGTGGTCTTTGCACAGTACTGTAAATAAACATAAAAAATGTCTCCTTAAAAAACATTTACATTTACAGCATTTAGCAGACGCCCTTATCCAGAGGAACTTACAATTGATACAGTCTTACAATACAAGCAATTGTGGGTTAAGGGTCTTGCTCAAGGACCCAACAGTGGCAGCTTGGCAGAGGTGGGATTTGAACCCTGGACCATAGTCCAGTACCTTAACCGCTGGGTCACCACAGTGGTTTAATTTGTCAAAAAGCCATGGATACAGTTTGATTTAAAAAAAGAATATTTAATTGTTTTCGCATAATCTCACATTACACATTGATAATATGACAAATGGAGGCAGTTGGGGCTTAGTGGTTAAGGTACTGGACTACTGACCTAGAGGTTGAGGCTTTAAGTCTCAGCACTGCCAATCTGCCACTTAAGCAATGCCCTTAACCCTCCATTAAAATGTGAATCAGTATTATCTTGAAGACTCTCTGGTAATTGTGTCTGCTACATGATGTAAATAATAAACGTTATGACTACTTTAGTCTTAGTTTACATTGAACATCAAATAATAAGTCAGACTGGTTTCAATGTTAGGACTAAACTGTAGGCTTCTGTACTGCTGACAGAACATATATAATTTGCCTATTAAGGGGTTTATATTAAGTTTACATTTGCATAAAACCTCTTACCAAATGAACAAATATAACAACAGCAAAACTCAAATAGACAAACCAACCTATTGGATAGCCCATAACACTACCGTATTGGGAGTCTCGGCATCTCAAGTGCACTAAATTGTATTCTTGAAACGGGAAATTAATTACATCCTTAATGAACTGGTAACAGCTTACTCATTTAATGGGGTGTTGTTCAACCAAAACAAACACACACCCCCGGCTCTTGGTATTAAGTCCTATTAGCTCACCCACCCGCTGTCTGTGCTTCACGCCAGATGAGTCATGGTTCTCAAGTACTCATTCATGCCACTGCTGTCAACCATCACAGAGATTAGTGCTCACCTCAGACAGATTGACTGCAAGATATTCAGGGCAATTGAAACATTTGCTGACTAGGCTTCACAATACAGTTGAATGAATGGGGTGGCGCAAACAGGGATTTGCATTTTGCATGTAAACTTAGATATGATATGGGATATCATTACTTTCTTTAACTAAATTTGCTAACAGATTTTGGACATATTTATGAAAATAAAGGGTGGCATGATGGCACAGCAGGTAACACTGGTACCACACAGCTCCAGAAATCTCAGGTTCAGTCTTTTCCTGTAGTTACTGACTGCATTGAAGTTCTCTCCATGATCACATGGGTTTCCCATGCCATTTGGTAGAGTCTTAACTTAAGAAAGAATGATTGTGATTAAACACAGTAAGGGCCACAAGTCTGAGGCCACTACTGAAAATGCTTGTATGCATCTTTCTGGATAAGGATTCATACACAGCTTAAGTGGCCAAATCTACTTGAAGACCAAAGAAGATCAAGGAGTGCTGACTGTCATGGACTGTTCTACACAGTCACCTTACCTTAATCCCATTGAACATTTATGGGGCACTTGAAGACAAAGAAAGTCATTCAACATCACAAGATGCTGGGATAAGGTGAAATTTTACACAAACTTGTGGAGTCCATACCAGCTCAAGTGCACACCGTCATTACAGCAAGGGGGAGCATACCAAATACTAATAAATTCAGAATTTTTTCAAAATATTTTTTTTATTAGACAAAAATGCTAAACAGAAGCGATTGTACTAGCGACCTCAGAGTTTTGGCCTCCACTATAAGTATGTGATGGCCTTCACTGCAACCCTGTCCAGTGCACATTCCTGCTTTGTGTCCAGTCTTTCCACCCACCTCCACCTTTTCCATGGCGAAGTGAAAACTAAATATGAATGATTACATGAATATGACATAATTCAGGGTAACATCACTTTCATGACTAAACTGTTATGAGGAATGTACAGTGGTTCTTGAAAGTTTGTGAACCCTTTATTTTGCTTAAATATGAGCAAAAACATCATAATATATTCTTATTTACCCATTCTTTGGTAGAATTATTAGTGTAGTTAGGGTCATTGTCTTGTTGCATGACCAACATTCTCTTTAGATTCAGTTCACGGACAGTTGTTCTGACATTTTCCTTTGGAATTTGCTGATATAATTCAGAATTCATTGTTCCATTAATGGTGGCAAACCATTCTTGCCCAGATGCAGCAAAACTGGCACAAACCATGTTTCACAGTTCTTAGGCTGGAACAAAGTGGTTTTTTCTCATCCATCTACAGAGCCTTTTACAATAGGTTTCTGGATTTTCACTGTGATCTTTAGTAAACGGCATATGGGCAAAATTGTTTTTTTTTTGGAGAGCAGTGGCTTTCTCCTTGCAACCCTGCCATGCACACCATTGTTGTTTGGTGTTCTCCTGATGGTGGACGCATAAACATTAACATTAGCAAATTATAGAGAGGCCTTCAGTTACTTAGAAGTTACCCTAGGTGCCTTCATGACCTTGATCTTGGGGTGATCTTTTTTGGTTGACCACTCCTAGGGAGGGTAACAATGGTTTAAATTTTTTTCCATCTCTACACAATTTATCTGACTGTGGACTGGTGGACCCCAAACTCTTTAGAGATGACCTTTCCAAGTATGATGAGCATGAGCAGCTCTTTTCCTGAGGTCCTCAGGAATCTCCTTTTGTTTTGGCAATGATGTTATGAAGATAAGATTTTTAGAAGACCCTGTTCTTTCAATAAGACACTTTCACCTTCAAATTAACTGCTAAGAGTTTTAAATACTTTTGCCACTGAATTCTATGACATACTGGATCATTTTCCTTGATAAATAAATGATCATGTATAATGTATTTGTCTTAAATAGCTAATTGTTGTCTCTTTATCTACATTTAGGAATTGGGTGAAAATGCAGAAATCAAAACTTTACAGTTGTCACATACTTTCAAGCACCACTGTAAATAAAATAGCATGCATATGAAAGCAAAAGTACAGTAACTGACATATGCCCTATGACTCAATATGCAATAGTCACCTTTCTCCAGGAGTCCAAGAGAGCATAATTGATATCTATAGATCAGTGGAATACTGGAGAACAATCTTGAATTGGCAAGCTCCTATAAGAAAGGTTTCATGTAAAAATTTCAATGTACTTCTAAATTTACAAGTATATTCAGCAATTTTGAAACATTAGCTCAGGTTAACTGTTTGAAAACTCAAAACCCAATCACATACATTCCCTCCCTTAGGGGGACCTCAAGTGCAAAACAGTTTTTGAGGTGACACAAATGATTGCCAGGTAAGCTGACATGCCTCTGTCATGATGTTGGTGGTTAACATCATTTATGCATCGAAAACATTTTATCCAGTGTATCAGCACTAGTGGAAAATCATTATCATGGGCCACAGACAATAATTACTGTATAGCAATTATAGGTTCATAGTATAAAAGGACTGAACGTTCTTTCATTAGTCTTAGAACACAGAAAAACAAAGTGTCTGAAGTACCACTGAGGTTGAAGAATTTTCCATGAGTATACATGAGTATATTACAAAAAGTGTTTTGCCCTCTGAAATCACTGACTCAACCTTTAATCTGACCAGGCTATTTTTTACTATATAGTGACATGCTCCTTTCTATAATCTACTCTATAATACAGTCTAATTACTACAGTCTACTATAGTTTTGTGAAATGTACCCCTACAGATTTTCTGCTGCAGGCTGCAGTTGCATTTGGTTTCGTGCTTCTATTATCTAAACCTAATGGTTCATTTTTGAGCATATTTCATTGTATTATTCAAACTGATACAAGATCTGAGGCTTATTAGATATTAAGATCATGTGCAACAACATCACCTCATATTTGGTCACCTCTGTGATTTTTTGAAGCACGCAGCACACTCCTTCATTGGCATTGGTCAAATTGGGAAAACATTAAGTCGGTGAGTGCCTTACATGGACACAAAGCAATGAAAGCCCACATGATCAGACAGCAAGCGTCTCTTAACAGGCCTGCTAACTGATCCTCTAGGTACAAAGCAGCCCTGTTCTTTTCATGTCACAAACAGGGAGTGGAGGGGCTGCTGCAGCGTGTCCTAAAGTGGCCAGTCCATTGAAGGCACTAAAGAGGTGCGTAGTGTACAAAGCACGGGTTGTGATAATGGTGCCAGTGGTACACAACCAAAATAAGAATATAGTGGGAAACAGAAAGGACAGGCTAGCTGCCTTCAAACAGCCATAACATTAAAAACACCTCGATATTTCTATACTCACTGTCCATTTTATCACCTCCACTTACCACATGGGTGCACCTTGTAGTTCTACAATTACAGACTGTAATCCAGTTGTTGCTTTGCATGCTTAGTTTAGCAATGGTCAGGAACCCCACAGGGCTGCCAGAGAGCAGGTATTGTTTGGGTGGTGGACCATTCTCAGCACTGCAGTGACACTGATGGTGATAGTGATAGTTATGGTGGTGGTGTGTTAGTGTATGTTGCACTGGTACGAGTGGATCATCCAGAGCAGTGCTGCTGGAGTTTTTAAATACTACCTAGTCAATGTTGGTTCTACAGGGTGGGCCATTTATATGGATACACCTAAATAAAATGGGAATGGTTGGTGATATCAACTTCCTGTTTGTGGCACATTAGCATATGGGAGGGGGAAAACTTTTCAAGATGGGTGTTGACCATGGCGACCATTTTGAAGTCAGCCATTTTGGATCCAATTTGATTATTTCCAATGTGAAGAGGGTCATGTAACGCATCAAACTTATTGAGAAGAAAGAAAAACAATGGTGTGCTTGGTTTTAACGGAACTTTATTCTTTCATGAGTTATTTACAAGTTTATGACCACTTATAAAATGTGTTCAAAGTGCTGCCCATTGTGTTGGATTGTCAATGCCACCCTCTTCTCCCACTCTTGACACATTGATAGCAACACCGCAGAAAAAATGCTCTCCCAATCTGACCCCCTCAGACTTTTATCTTTGGGGTCATCTGAAGGCAATTGTCTATGCTGT
>JAJAGP010000356.1:178061-457071 GCA_025084515.1 Ancistrus triradiatus | reverse complement strand
GAAGATTTACAGGAAACGTTTGACCTCTGTCATTGCCAACAAAGGTTATGTTACAAAGTACTGAGTTGAACCAAATTTATTGACCAGTAGGAGAACTTGCACAATCAGTGGCTGACTAAATACTTTTTTGCCCCACTGTATATGTTCAGTTATAGATTCGATCAAACTGATCTTAACATTAAGGTTACAACTGCTTACTTGGTATGTAAGACTGCATAGAATTTGAAGATGACCAAAAGACAATCAGCAGACAGACAAGATGAGCACAGATTGTAAGAAAAAAAGTTCATGCTAGGTTTTTCTGTTGATTTACGTTCATTGACACATGGCTAATGTTCGGACAGGCAGAAAGGTCTTCATTTAATTCTGTGGCCATGCATTTGGGATCTGTGAAGTGTCCATCTATACCTGTCAGTGAGCTTCAACTTTCAAATCCACTAGTTCCTTTGTCATGACTTGTGAAACATTCAACAATTTTTTTTGACTGATGGATCTGTACTTCTATTTGTCATTTTTGGAACTCTGTCAAGCTAGTTTTTATTATGTGGTCAATCCCTTGTATGCATTGCAGTACAGTACTGTTCTTTACAGTAGCGCAATATAGAAGTAGTAAGAACAATGTCCACTAGAGGGTGTCAGTGTAACTTCAAGTGCACGATGTATGAAAAGAAAGGCAAATGTATTTCCCCCATTTATTAGTTTGATGTTGTCTTTATGTTGCATGAATGGTACCATTTGCCACGTAGGTCCTATGATCTGTAGTGACCTGCTTTGGTGTTTTCTAAACAGAACCCTTAGGAACCTTATCAGTATAAATACTTTTATTGTCCATTCCACATTCTTCAGCATAAACATTTATTAAAAGTCCTTTCACCTCGGTCTCTGAGTAACACGGGGCGTTATCTGCAGGATCCCCCGAAATCAAGATTAAACAGCTGTTGAGTGCAGTCGGACATCTGTTACCATGAAACATAACCTGCTGCTAAACTAAAGAAGATAGAAAAGGATTTGAACACAGACCAATAGTACTGAAACAGATAATAACACCCAAAATACATTTTCCCAACATGGAATGTACAAGGAACTTAGTAAATATGCTGTGTTTGGTGTTGAATTAATTGTTCACATTGGTTTAATAAATATGCATTGAGTCATCCATCAAAACTCTACAAACAGATATCTCGTGTAAAGAAAAATCTGAAGGGTGAGTACTAATCTAATGGCCAATTTCAATAAACCCATGCCTTATTCTTTAAATAGTATAATTTATATAAGTAAATAAATAAATAATCCAATCTACTTTGGCGGTGCAGTGGTTAGCGTTGTCCCCTGACCAACCTGGACTCTGAAGGTATGGAGTTTGCATGTTCTCCCTGTGTCTTCGTTAGTTTCTTCCAGGTACCCTGGTTCCCTCCCACATTCCAATGTAAATTGGTGTCACTAAATTGTCATAGTTTAAGAGAGTGAGTGTGTGTGAATGGATAAGTCTCTGCAAATTATAATCGTCGACGTCAAGTTAAAATAACATTTACCTAAGAATAAAAGCATCAGTTCATTCAGGATTGCATGGCTAGTAGTGAATACTAACACAGAGTTCACGGTGATTAGAAAGGTGCTTTGAAAGAGTTCAGGGATAAAGTTGTGGGAAGGCACAGGTTAAAGGAGGCTTTAACGATCCCCCTGAGTACCATTCAGAGCATTATTCATAAGTGGAAGGTGTAAACTGGGCAATGCCTCCAAACTGGATGAAATTCTTGTTCAAACCTGCAGCTCTCTGCTAGACAGCTGAAAATTCACGTGGTTCACCTTCCAGCACGACAACGATCCTAAACACACTGCTGAAAAAGCGATGCAGTGGATAGTAATAGAAAAGTGAATGTCCTTGAGTGGCCTAGTCCTGACCTAATACCTTGGAGCGACTTGAAGAGAGCAGTACAGTGTTGCTCACCACAAAATTTGACTGAACTTGAAAAATTCTGCAATGGAGAACTTACAAATATTCTCCAGTCTAGGTGCAAAAGCCGGTGGAGACAAATCCAACCACACTGATGGCTGTAATTAAAGTAAAAAGCAGGTGTTAATTTTCAAAAGCCTTTTTCTCATTACTTGGATGTTGCAAGGCGAAATACGTAAATGCATTTGAAAAAATGACTAAAAAACAAATTTACTTAAACTATTGTTCACAGTTCTGAACCCAACTCTTAGTCATCAGTAAGTTTCTTGGCTCAGCTGAATTGAACGTTTGAAAAATTAAGAAGAGGACACGGCTTGGTGGCCATAGTGCCGTATTTGCTTGGTCTTGTCCGTGTCGGCCACAGAAAGAATCAGTTATTAAATGGATGTAGAAAGAGGTTGGGATCATAAATGACTGGATTCATTATAGAGGAATGTAGAAACGTGGACAGACCTCAACACAACGGTGCAATTTTATCAGCAACCACTGGGGGAAGCACGTTACCTAAAAACACGATCCTCGGAAGAAGTAAAAGGGAATGTGCTGTCTGTACACTCCTGATACTTAACCCTCCCCAAAAGCAGTATTTTTCATAGTATGTCGACAAAAACAATATTTGGAAAATATCTTTATCCTTTACACCATGGCTAATGCACTACTTGTGGCTAATTTCCAGATATTTAACCAAAGATAATTATCTGACGTGTCACATTTACAGCTTTTATCAGACGCCCTTATCCAGCGCGACTTACAATTGATAGTCTTACAACCCGAGCAATTGTGGGTTACGGGTCTTGACCCAGCTTGGCAGAGGTGGAATATGAACCCTGGACCTTTTGGTCCATAGTCCAGTACCTTAACTGCTAGGCTACCACAGTCCCAGTGTCCCCATGTCACAACTTGTAATACAATGTAGCCATCAGAGTCTTTAAATAATAAAGCAGTTGTTCCTTTCTACTTTAATTTTCTATATCCGTTTGATCCAACTCGGGGTTGCATGGACCTGGGGTGTAACCGGCAGCACAGGACGGAATGCGCTGAACCAACCTCCCAAGGAGAACATTTGACCCTGACACTCAGAGAGCATGCAAACAGGCAGTCATTGTTACAGCTACAGGTAATGTATTATGTTTGAACCCAGGCTATAGTTTTTGAGATACAAATTACTCAATAAATCAATGGCAGATGGATTTAAAAAGCAATTGAGAACACCTTGGAACATTTACAACACTGCCGTGTTGAAATAGAACTCGGGGGCTTGTCTAAAAGTGGCCAAGTTTCATGATTTCTGCAGAGGAAGCTTTCACATCACACTGTTTCACAACATTTTAAAAGTCAAAGATCACTCATTTTTGGTTACTGTGGACAAATTGTAGCATACTAATTGTACTGTTAAAAATTTGTGTAATGTCAAGTAGTTTTTCGTAGTCTAATTAATTAAGTTGTGTCTAATAGTGTGCTTTAAAATGTTTGAGATGTTTAGCAGTGTATGCCTACTATTTAAGTAATGTTATTCAGTCCACTAGTTAGTCCACAATTTTTAATTTTTTTTGTTTAATATCAATTGAAAACAGCAGTCTCATCATATCGGGCCTGATGGCTAAAATGCTCCACAAGACCTGCTGGTTGTTGGTTTAGAAAAATAAGAATATATATTAAATATATAATAAAAATGGAAATTTATATTTGACTATTCTTGTTCAGTTCTTCTCATTCACTGTAGACTACACTTATATCTAAACACTTAAATACATTTAAGTACAAGCTGTACTTTAATCATACACACACAACTCAAACCTTTTATGCAAGCTTGTGTCTGCAGAAGTTGGAGAAGGGAGGAACAGGAAGATTGTGAGAAAAATGGTTCACCGAGTGCGCTGCGGATTGCACATTCTGTTGTATTTACTGGTGTTGGGGCATCAGCGTGAACAGATTTGCATGTCATTTTTCAGCCTCCCTTAAACAGCTTTAAATCAGATATACTGTGGTTACCACATCTCCAACAGACTTGACTCACTTTTACCGCTACCACAGATTGATTTCTGTCCACAGCTTGGAGCATCCTGTCTACTTACAGCAATTAATTCTCTCTCTATATATATATATACTTAATAATTGATTCTCTACATATTAAAGCATTATCTAGCAGCCATGTGAGGTGATCTGTTTACTCTCACAAACACTCTAACTATATGAATATATTTGTAACAGCAAAAGGTCATCTAAGGACCTTGACAACCATTTGGTATGTAGAACTATGGGCTTAACTCTGTTTGTGCTGTTAGAAAGGGGAACTGGATTGTTTTTTGCATGGATATGGCAACACGAAGCAAACAACCTGGCAGACTATTTTCTGCCTGTTTTAACTCTGTTTATCGTAGTAATTTGTGGTCCGGAGCCTACCTAATTCAAAGGGTGCGGACGAGCAGGGTTCAGACATGGCCAGTCCTGCCCATGTGATGCCTGACCCAGCTGGAAGGCATCGTGATTACAGCCTTGGTGGGTAGGGAATTGGTGAAAGACACGCTAAAAACTTTCTGACATTACAAAGAACTTTATTAACAGATTTTCTGATTGTGGATTTTCAGTTCAATCTGCAGATTGTTTCCCAAGATCCCGTCGTCAGATCCCAAACAAAACCTCGATTTGTCGCTAAAGATGTTATGGTTCCAGTCCATACCAGTCCAGGTGTCATCCTGCTTCTCTCAGTCCAATGATGCGCCCCCTAGTAAAGTCTGTCAGCTGGCCAAAATGTCTTCGAGTGCATCGTAGAGGCATGTCCAGCACTCAACAGTGTCGCACCAAGAGGTACACTACCCAAAAGTAGTGTTATAGGGAAGCTTGGGAAGTACTTTTACTTTTTAATCAGATCACTTTTACTTTTAAGCAGACCACACCTGTAATCATTTACATATCTGCCCAAGTTTTGCAGCAATCCGACATTTCTATCTGGGTGCGTTTATTTTTTTAATGTCACTGAGTAATTCTTTAATTAGAAATTAGAAATTCTTGAAGCCATGTTATGACACTAATGTTGATGCTGAGATTCTAATGCTTACACAATCCTTTAAGCAGCAAAAAGAGAAGTTAATTTATTTCTATTTTCATGATGTATACCAGTCTAACCAAAAAAGCATTTACCATCAAAACAATGACTCAGATTGCTTACAACATTTCAAAGAACCTCACATTTTACGAGCATTGCTTCTTCCCATTAGACAGCTGATATTGTTTGCGTCACTGATCCCACAATTCTCCAGATGATGTTCTCACCGGTAAACTCTTCTGAGGATGCACGGCTTTATTGCAAATGTGCCCTACATTGGTAGTTGTGTTAGGGGTATCTGAACTTTTTTCAGAGAGGATCAGAATAATCAATAATCAGTCCATATTTGACAAATTATTATTCAGTGTTTGTTATTCAAACATATACAAACGTCCTAAATTATGTTGTGGTAATGTATTTTCAAACTGTATTTGCCCCAGTTGTCTTAGTGTTGCTGTGGGAGTCTTCACAGGGCACAGTCCAACGCAGGGCTGGCTAGGTGGGGAAAAACCGGAGGATGACTCCCCAGCTACAACAAGCGAGTATAACAGACAAGGTCAACGTGTTATGTTTTGTTTGCAGGAATACTGGTTAGCCACCACTGAGTTCCATGTTGATCTATACTGGTCAGTACTGAGCTGTTGCTGGTTTAGCTGGTGATCCCACATTGTCTTATTGGTAAAGCTGGTTGCATATGCATGCTTTGTTATTCCAGCAGTGTAGGCACTACTACTAATAACAATTGTTTGTACGTATGAGGTAGTTGAGACATGAACCTGAGGTGGTTGGCTACCTATAGCTGACATTAAAGATAGCATATATATAGTGGGGCAAAAAAGTATTTAGTCAGCCACTGATTGTGCAAGTTCTACTACTTAGAAAGATGAGAGAGATGGTGGAAAATAAGTATTTGGTCACCCACAAACAAGCAAGATTTCTGGCTCTCACAGACCTGTAACTTCTTCTTTAAGAAACTCTTCTGTCTTCCACTCGTTACCTGTAGTAATGGCACCTGTTTGACCTCGTTATCTGTATAAAAGACACCTGTCCACAGCCTCAAAACAGTCAGACTCCAAACTCAACAATGGCCAAGACCAAAGAGCTGTCGAAGGACACCAGGATGAAAATGTAGACTTGCACCAGGCTGGGAAGAGTGAATCTACAATAGGCAAGCAGTTTGGTGTGAATAAATCAGCTGTGGGAGCAATTGTAAGAAAATGAAAGACATACAAGACCATTAATAATCTCCCTCGATCTGGGGCCCCTGCTGTGGGGTCAAAATGATCATGAGAACGGTGAGTAAAAATCCCAGAACTACAGGGGGGGACCTGATGAATGACCTGCAGAGAGCTGAAACCAAAGTAACAAAGGCTACCATCAGTTTCACACTACGCCGAGAGGGACTCAGATCCTGCAGTGCCAGGCGTGCCCCCTGTTTAAGCCAGTACATGTCCAGGCCCGTCTGAAGTTTGCCAGAGGGCATATGGATGATCCAGAAGAGGATTGAGAGAATATCATGTGGTCAGATGAAACCAAAATAGAACTTTTTGGTAAAAACTCAACTCGCCGTTTTTGGAGGAAGAAGAATGCTGAGTTGTGCCATACCTACTGGGAAGCATGGGGGTGGAAACCTCATGCTTTGGGGCTGTTTTCTGCAAAGGGGACTGGACGACTGATCCGTGTTAAGGGAAGAATGAACGGGGCCATGTATCGTGAGATTTTAAGCCAAAACCTCCTTCCATCAGTGAGAGCATTGAAGATGGAACGTGGCTGGATCTTCCAGCATGACAATGATCCCAAACACACCGCTCGGGCAACGAAGGAGTGGCTCCGTAAAAAGCGTTTCAAGGACCTGGGGTGGCCTAGCCAGTCTTCAGACCTCAGCCCCATAGAACATTTGTGGAAGGAGTTGAAAGTCCGTGTTGCCCCAAAACATCACTGCTCTAGAGGAGATCTGCATGGAGGAATGGGCCAAAATACCAGCTACAGTGTGTGCCAACCTGGTGAAGACTTACAGGAAACGTTTGACCTCTGTCATTGCTAACAAAGGTTATCTTACAGTGTTGAGTTGAACTTTTGTTATTGACAAAATACTTATTTTCCACCATAATTTACAATTAAATTCTTTAAAAATCCTACAATGGGATTTTCTGGATTTTTTTTTCATTTTTTCATTTTGTCTCTCATAGTTGAAGTGTAGCTATGATGAAAATTACAGACCATTTTTGTAAGTAGGAGAACTTGCACAATCAGTGGCTGAGTAAATACTTTTCAGCCCCACCGTGTGTGTATATATTGTGTGTGTGTGTGTGTGTGTGTGTGTGTGTATGTATATATATATATATATATATATATATATATATATATATATATATATATTTTTTTTTTTTTTTTTAATTATTATTATTTTTTTTTTTTAAGGGAGTACAGTTAACTCAGTAATAAATTAAGTTAAATTATTTTCGAGGTTTGCAGTTTTACAAATGCATGATACATTTAATGAATAACACACATTTATATGTTGATGCTGGCTACACTTACCATCTGATAATGTTGTAGTACTCAAGTACTTTCTTGATTTCAAGTCCAGCCTCGAGATCATAAACGAGCGGCCTCATTTGAGGTAATGTTAATTATAAACTGAACTTTTTTCTATCGTTATTTAATTTCAGCAATCAAACAGAATACATAAGTGCTTTCCCTACATGCCTAAATCAGATCTGCACTCAGATCGGCTAACAGGGAAAAACAAGTTACTGCTTTTTTATAGTTTATTAGTTTATTGTTTGTATAGTTTATTTTTTATAGTCTTTGTTTGAGGGCAGCATGAAATGTTATGATTTATGGCGTTTTCACATTTAAGAATATAAATTGATAGAATGGATGTTGTTGCTGTATATAGGTGACTTCTGATTGCATTTGAGAGAAGAAGGGATACAGAATCATTTGCTTCCAAAAGTTTCACTTCCTCAGTTTTGCTAAGACTATAATATAATAATTAATAATAATTTTTGGCTATATATTAGTTAAATTTTACATAACATATGATGAAAAATAATATTGATTAATATATATCATGTGTAATGAATGATACAACAAATACTGCTAATAAAAGCGTTTGAAAAATACTGTAAAAGATTATATGCCAGTTGAATAACTGCAGTGGTACTAGACAGATGAGTCGCTTTTGTCGTGCGAGCTCGCCCTCGCTCGCGTATTATATTGCACTCCAGCTCTTCTTCATTTGAATTTCTTCCATATCTACATTTTATGTAAAACACGTCTGCTGTAACATGTGCGTATCATAGTTTGGTAACCAGGCATCAATACATGAAGGTCAAAACAAATACCTTGTATGTAATGCTGCTTTATTGTTTTCCGATATGTAACTGACGGTAACTTCTTGAATGTGGAAGCCTTAGAAATAAAGTGAATGTTAAATATGACAGAACACAACATTTTACCAGAAAACTCGCAACACAAAGACAGACAAATTGATGATTGAAAAGGCATGCTGGGACAAAGATTATGGCTTAACACCGACCTTCACCTATCTGTACAGTTCTTCAGATCCTCTGTTTTTATTTTTGTTGTGTTTTGTTTCTGTGCGCTTGTTTTTTTTTGGTGTGTGTGTGGTTATTTTTTATTAAATCATGGCTCAAATAATACTTTTTGAAAAAGCAGGGTCAGGCTTTGTGGCCATTTCATACAGCACCTCAACAAGTTTACAACCCCCCCCCCCCCCCCCTTCCGCCAAATTTTTTTTAACAAATCAACATATCCCATAATGCAAAATCATGTTAATTTTCTCATGAAAACTGGTGTTGTGACAACAGATCTGGAACCATATCATTACCATCACAGTATGCAATAGTCCTGGGAGTGCAGTGTGTGTATACACTCTCAGGGAAAGCCTAGTCAGTCACTTTGGAAGTCCAGACTGCGTTGTGCGTAGCAAACTGAGGTGAAGCCATTTTTTATTTAGTTCAGTTTGGGTTGTGGATTTAAAGAGCAGTAGATTTTGAACATTCATGGCACCCTGTTAAGCATCTTAAGCTCCTCCCCAAACCCAGGCTCCACCTTGTTCCTTTCATCCTCTCCAGAGCTCTTTTTCCTAGACCCACTCCGGAAGGATTTCAGAGAGAGTTTCGACAGGCCCGAGCTGTCCGTGTGGACTGTGGAGCGTCGCCCGGAGGCGGAGCTGTGCTCTGAGTTGGTGCCATCGAGGAGCTTTGCCATGAAGCCGAAGCCGGCTTGCCGGATGTGTGAGCTACCGGCAAAGACGTACAGCACAGGGTTCACACTGCTGCTTAGGAATGCAAATGCAGTCACATTGGGACGGGCAGTCATTGCTGCAGCTAAAGCAGATTGGCTGTGCAGCAGTCCAATAACCTGGATCAAAACAAATAGAGAAAAATAGCTTTATTATTGTTGGTATACACAGTACACAGCAGCTCAGGAGCAAAGAGACGGGCTTGTTTTGCTCCTCAGTCCTTTGATTAGCAGCCCAGAGCCCTAACTATTGAACCACTACTGTCCCTAACATGGTGGTTGCAGTGCATGTATGAGCAGGTGTTGCCTGGTAAACAGGAGAGATTTGGAATGTAAGACATTCAGAGAGATGAGATTAGATTAGAGGTTAGGTAACGATCATCACATCATCTCTGTTCTTCAGTAGGTTTCAAATCTTTTTAACTAACCCCAACAAGCTCCTTATCTCTCTGAATGAAGGTGGCACAGTGGCTCGGTGGATGGCACTGTCACCTCACAACAAGAAGGTCCTGGGTTGGATGCCCAGGTGGAGTGGTCAGGGTTCTTTCTGTGTGGAGTCTGTATGTTCTCCCCATGGATGTGGGTTTACTTCGGGTACTCCGGTCTCCTCCCACAGTCCGAAGACATGCATTAGGTTAATTGATTACTCTAAATCGGCCCGATCTGAGTGTCTTTACGACTAGCTTTGAAGTGACCTTGTGTATTGATATAACCTCCTTCAAGAGGGAAATCCAACACAGGGTGTGGCAAAAGATGTATAATAGAATATTCTGCTATTAAACAAAAATGTCTGGGGTCTTATCTGTGATTTAATTCTTTTGTGCAAAGTAAAATTTGGGTGATCATCCTCTTAAGCGTGGCGATTCCATAATTTCTGCCAGGGGTTCACAGACTTTTGAACCCAAGTCTATGACCTCCTAGCTTCCCTTCTTTATCTAAGTCATAAGTTATATTAGATGGTTGCATTATTCGGTGTTGTGCGTGATACCTGTAAAATGTTAATGATGTGATAGGGAAGCCAGAAGAGAGCAAAGGCACTGATGATGAGGAGGATGAGGAGGCTTCCCTTCACGCGCCCGTGAAACATGGCGCTGCGCAGACGGCAGATGACAGAGCAGTAGCACGACGCGATGAAGCTGAAAGGAATCAGGAAACCCAGCACTGTCTCCATCAGGTACTGAAAGATGGCATGTCCCGTGCTGCCCCAGTGGAACGGGATACAGTGGTGCACGGACATGTTCTTATTAAGTTGCAAGTGGCTGCTGGGACAAAGTGGGGAAACATGTTAGTATTGGCTTGTGCTGTACACGTTTAAAGATATATTATCAGCTCAGCTTCCCATATAGCTGCACTTTGTAGTTCTACAATTATAGACTGTAGTCCATCTGTTGCTCTGTATGTGCTGGACCTCACAGGACTCCCACAAGATCAGGTCCTGTTTGGGTGGTGGTTCAATCTCAGTAATGCAGTGACACTGCTGTGGTGGTGGTGTGTTAGTGTGTGTTGTGCTGCTGGAGATTTTAAACACCCCAGTGTCACTGCTGGACCGAAAATAGTCCACCAAGGTTGGCAAGTCTAATAGAGTGGACAGTGAGTGGGCACAATGTTTCAAAACTCCAGCAGCACTGCTATGTCTGATCCACCCGTACCAGAGCAGCACACTGATACATGAAATGACATCTAATGTCCTCTAGTTATCCTGTAGCAATGTTAAGGATTTAGTAAATGTAGTCGTAGCTTTTATTTTTTGTAATGTACAAAATACACCCACAACAATAAGCAAGTAGCCCATACACATACCTGCGGTAGAAGGGCATGGGAAGGGCGAAGAGGAAGGCCAGGACCCAAATACCCAGCATGACTACATAGAGAGTTCTTGTATTCCTCAGTTTCTGGGACAAGAAGGGCCTGTTGACGGCCAGCCAGCGGTCGAGGCTCATCAGACAGATCAGGTAAATGGAGATGTACATGTTGACGCAGCATAGGTAATGCACCGTCTTGCACATGCCGCCACCAAATTCCCAGCCTTTCCCGCCGACTAGGTAGCGCATGAACAAGGGGGCGCTCAGGAGCACGAAAGCATCGGCCATGGCCAGATTAAGGATGAGGAGACACGTCACAGAGCGCTTCCGGACGCGACACAGCACCGTCCACACTACAAAGAGGTTCCCGGGGAAACCAACGACGAAGGCCACGGCCAGGATGGCCAGCCCTATCTGACCGGACAGTGAAAGAGACACTTTGGAAGCCATGGTTGTGGGAGTCAGGTTCGAGAAGATAGGGGGCAGGGTGATGTTTAGGTTTGCCATTTAGATTGCCTGTTGGAGAGTGGCTTGGTTTGTGTGTTGTTGGTGGCAGCTCAAGTGTTGTAGGCTAAAAAGAAGAAAGAGAAAGTCAGTGTTTGGCATGGACCCCATTTTTATATCTGTAGGTCTGTGGTAGCCTAGCGGTTAAGGTACTGGACTATGGAGCAGAAGGTTCTGGGTTCAAATCCCTCCTTTATCAAGCTGCTGGCTCCTTGAGCAAGACTCTTAACCCACAATTGCTTGGATTGTAAGGGTTGTAAGTCATTCTGGATAAGGGCGTTTGCTATATGCCTAGATCTAGATTTAGCCTCTTGAAGGAGACATCAGGGCAGACCCAGGACCTGCAGGAAGGATTATATCTAACAGTTTGCATTAGAACATGTGGGGATCCCCCAGGAGCAACCAGAGTCTCTTACTGGGGATAGTCTGGGGTAGGGCTGGGCAATTTGTGGAATACAACATTCAGAACCATTAACTGATGTAATCTTGTCCATGATGTTTATTTAGTTTTTTTTTTTTTATTATTCTGTTTGTACTTTCCCCACTGTGTGTGCTTATGTACTATCTCCTTAAAAACCTAGTACTCCATGTGTAGTCATGTGACTCTGCCCCATCCAGTCAGCAGTATAGAGGAGAACCCAAACATCAAGTTTTAATAGTTGTGCATAAAAAAAACCCAAAACAACATAACCATTGATTAATCGTAATCGAGGTAAAATGTTCAGTTAATTGTGATATTGATTTGAGGCCATATCGCCCTAGTCTGGGGTCACTGTTGCAGTGCCAAGGTAGGGGCTTCACCCTCCAGCCTCCCATCCTATTGTATCTGTGTGACACCCAGAAGTGTTAATGAATTGCTGCACCACTTGAGTCCCTCCATCCAAATGTGTGTTTTCTTATTACATACTGTATATTGATGTGGCAATGTACTTGGGGCCTCTAAAGCTGGCCATGGCCACCCCCTGTTCATTAATCCAGTCCTGGGTCACAGGAAGCCGGGGCCTAACCAGCAACACATACAAATACACACATCCAACCACTCACACTGGGGCACTTCAAAGACATAATGCATGTCTTTATAATGTTTGCAGGCAGAGTCTGGGCTGGTAATTATATCAGGAATCAGGAGCTGTGGGAAGACAGCACGAACCACTGTGGTCATGATGTTTGCATTGTTTATGTAAGTTTGGGAACCCTGGTAACACCAACTGGTAACATGAAATGAAATTAGATGTTTGTTGATGGGTTTTTTTTGGTAGTGTTTATATGTAGAATCTCCATTAACCTATAACCTGAGGTTGCACTGTATTTGTAAGGATCTGACAGATGGCCTGAAAGAAACAGGAAATTTGCTCTTTGCTAAACCCATCCGTCCCTGCCACGCAATCTAAACCTGTTTACAACTCCTCTGAGGTCTGAAGCAACATTCAGAGTCACTTTATTCTCATTTAGATGTAGTCAGTCATTAGCTGGGTCCATTAGCAAACCCACATCTCTGTTTCTCTGGGAGATAACTGGACGTTCTTAATAAGCATTTGATAGGAACCAAAGAGCACTTACACTGCAGTAACCCTAATAACAAAGACCAAGGCAAGGTTTCATCCATGTGATTGGTTAAATTGTTTTTTTTTTAGGTTAAATTGGAATGGATTCAAATTATATGGCAAAATATTCATTCCGTTGATTAACCATTTAACACTTTTAGCCTTTGGATACAGAACCTCTATAAAAACCACTGTGCAATACATAATGTATGCAACAGTTCAGAGTTTGTGGCAGTACCCTCTGTTTTTTATAATCTTTTAGATATTCTACAAATATCCTGGCCCATAAACTCATTATGACTTTATTTCATCTTTCTTTCTTTCTTTCTTTCTTTCTCATTTGTTTATTTTTATACAGTGGAACCTCGGAAATTGGTTCTTAATTGGTTCTGGAAGGCCGATCAAATTCACATTTGTTTGAAATCGGAATCCAATTGATTTCAGACACACCCTGATCTTATGTAATAAAGTAATCAGTAAAGTTTTACCAATGTTCAAAGTCGGAATTATTGCTTGAGTTTGAATTCAGTGTATTTCTCCGTCTAAATGTAGGATGTTGATGTGATGTACTTTGCTTGAAATGACGTAATACAGACTCTCCAGATAACAAAATGTCATACGGCACATTTCTGTTTCTGTTTTTGTGCAGTGGTTAGCACTGTCGCCTCACAGCTCCAGCGTCCCCGGTTCAACCCTGATCTCAGACTCCACCTGTGTGGAGTTTGCATGTTCTCCCCGCACCCACATCGGGTACTCCGGTTTCCTCTCACAGTCTAAGACGTGAGTTAGGCTAATTGGTCTGTTTCTAAAGTGTCCTTAGTGTGTCAAAGTGTGTCAGTATGTGTGTAAGCATGTACCCTACGATAGATTGGTGCCCTGTCTAGGGTTGTGTGCCACCGGCTAGGAAGCGACTTTCCCGCGACCCTGACTAGGATCAAGTGGATAAGAAAATGAATGAATGAATGAAAAGTTTGGAAAAAAAGGTGCAGAAATATGTTCTATTTAAGTTTGTCACCTCACACCTTCATAGATCCTCGATTCGATTCCCTGCCCAAACTCCGTCTGTGAGTATGTTCTCCCCTTCTAGATACATGGCATATATCGTGTGTCCAGGGGTGCTCTATCATATACTGTATATGTATTCGCAAAATCGCCTTCTAGTGGTCAATAAGTGCATTGGATACTGTAGCTCTGAGGTTGCATTGTGAATTAGTTATTTAAACGTTGAATGATCTAACCTCGTTCGAAAAATTAATCAGGTCTCTAATACATGTGAAACAATATTAGACAACAGAATATTATAAAGAGTTCAAATAAATGACGTTTATTTAAAAAGCAGGTATTTTTCCCCACCAATGTGTAATAGGAGCAATTTTCTCCATAAGGTTTGAGTTTCCAATCAATAATAATGATCTGAATTACATAATAATATTGACACTACAAAAACGTGTGTATGAGTGTATGACAGCAGCTGCTTACTGTGATTTTTAAAGTGATGATTCAAATCACAGATGTCAAGAAAAGAAAAAAAAATGACAGGAAATCTTCAAAGCTAATGCTGATCAGAGATTACATTACTGTGCACACAAAAACACACAAAAGCAAGCATTTTAAAGCATAAGATGGCTTACCTGGGTGTGTGCCTGTAGAGAAGGGCATCTATTGTATTAATCAGTGACAGAAAGTGTGTCTCAACGTGTTTCCATCTCTTCCTCTGTATAAATTACTCAGAAACAGCAGCAGCACTCTTTCAACAGACAGGAAAGAGGAATGAACACACATGCAAATGACGTAATTCAAACAGTGTCCATACAAGGACGAAGTAGTGTAAGAACTTTAAATGATGAGATGTGGCAGGCGAGCGGGATCAGAATAGCAGCAAGACGGCATTTAAGCTGAGATTTAATCAGAGAAACTGGAAGAGCTCATGTTTGTACAAGCATTGATGAAACAAACTCACCAAGAAGGAGCTGTTGGAATCGAATGAAACACTATATGTAAGAATGTAGTGATATAGGTTATTGATTACATTAATAGACGAAAGAATAAGTTTATTTGACTTTTATAGGTTTTTTTTAACGAGGCTCTAATCCCCTGTTGGGCCGTCTCTAGCCTGGATACAAGATGAGATACAGTTGGGCATGGAGGCATACAGGTTCTGTATGGTATCCTGTAGCACATATGTCTTCAGATGTTGCAGCTGGGGCTGTAGATCCTACATACTCGTTGGTTGTCGAAACCGGCGTCCCAGAGGGTCCCATAAATACTGATTGGCGTTAAATCTGGTGACCGGGCAGGCCAGGGAAGGGTTGCAATCTGGTGGAGACATTCCTGGGAAACTCTTGCTGTGTGTGGGCAAGCATTACTCTGCTGAAAAATGGCAAGGCAACTCTTGGCTCCCCTTGTATCCTTGTGACAATATCCAGTGTCTAATCAGACCACATCTGTAATCATTTACAGATCTGCCTGCGACAGAACTACTTGCTGAGTTTCACAATCCGACATCTCTATCTGGGTATGGTTATGGTATGGTATATATATATCAGTTTCACTTACCATACAGAAGCATTTTGTAGTTCTACAATTACAAACTGTAGTCAATTTCTCTACATACTTTGTTTGTCCCCTTTACTCTCCGCTCTAA
Source organism: Ancistrus triradiatus (assembly GCA_025084515.1). Classification (NCBI taxonomy): domain Eukaryota; kingdom Metazoa; phylum Chordata; class Actinopteri; order Siluriformes; family Loricariidae; genus Ancistrus; species Ancistrus triradiatus. Next base: position 441,305 of record JAJAGP010000356.1, on the reverse strand, counting down.
TGGTCAGGACCCCCCACTCTCTAAAACCTCCAGCAGCAGCACTGCTGTATCTGATCCCCTCATACTAGCACAACACACACTAACGCACCACCACATCAGTCACTGCAGTGCTTATAATGATCCACTACCCATATAGGACCTGATCTGTGCTGGTCTTGTGGGCATCCTGACCATTAGAGAACAGACGAACAAAGCATGTAGAGAAACAGATGGACTGCAGTCTGTAATTATAGAACTACAAAATGCTTCTATATGGTAAGTGGAACTGCTAACATGGACAATGAATGTAGAAACAAGGAGGTGATCGTAATGAAAAAAAAGTTCACTTCCTGGATAATTGCGCACTTATTGGGGACACTGTGTGCCTTCCCTTGGTCACAAAAGTGGCAAAACTTTGGTCTTAATTTCTTTTAATCGCTGTTTTGACTCCTTTAGTCAAGAACCATAGACTCACATGGTCACTTCCACCCCCTTTGGCTGCTCCTTCTGTGTGCACCCTTCGGTCATCAACATCTTGCTCCAAACCTCTTTGTTCACCCTCACAGCACCCCACACCACCACAGTTCAAGGCTTCGCACCTCAGCAGTTGACACCCAGCACTCAGTCCAGCTTTCCTTTGTCCAAAGAACAAGTGAGGAGGGAACTGAGGAAGATGAAAGTGAGGAAAGCAGCAGATCCATACGGCATCAACTCTGGGCTTCTGAGGCATTGTGCAGACCAGCTGTGTGGGATAGTCCAGTACATATTCAACCTCAGTCTGAAATATAAGTGCCAGTCCTCTGGAAGACATCGTGTGTGGTTCCAAATCCAAAGACTGCACACCCCATTGATTTAAATGGCTGCAGGCCAGCGGCACTAACCTCTCACGTTATGAAGGCCATGGAAAGGCTTGTTCTTCACCCACTGGTCAAACCAGTAATGGATCCACTGCAGTTTGCACATCAGCCAGGCAATTCTGGTTGATGATACAATCATCTACCTACTTCACAGAACCCTCTCCCACCTGGACAGGGCAGGATCATGTGAGGATCATGTTCTTTGATCTTTCAAGTGCTTTCAACACCATTCAGCTCACACTCCTGAGGAGCAAGATGGAGGGTGCAGGGGTGTCTCACCATATCACTACATGGACACTGGACTACCTCACTAACAGACCACAGTACATGTGTCTTAAGGACTGTAAGTTGGACACACTCCTGTGCAGCACTGAGGCTCCACAGGGGACAGTATTGGCCCCATTCCTTTTACATTTATGTCATTTAGCAGACGCCCCTATACAGTGCGACTTACAGTTTATACAGTCTTACAGTCTAAGCATTTGTGAGTTGAGGGTCTTGCTCAGTTACCCAACAGTAGCAGCTTAGTAGATAGAGGTGGGATTTGAACCTTGGCCCTTCTGCTCCAGAGTCCAGTACCTTAACCATTAGGCTACCACAGTCCTTTTCACCCTACTGCTGACATCACACAAAAACCAGCCACCTACAGAAGTTCTCCGATGACTCCGCTATTGTTGGATACATTTTGGATGATGATGATAGCGAGAATAGGGAACTAACTAGGAACTTTATGGACTGGTGCCAGCGAAACTAGCTCCAGATCAACACGGGTAAAACCAATGAGCGGGTGGTGGATTATCGCAGGACCAAGTCCAACCCACCTAAACTGGTGAATATCCAGGGAATGAACATTGAGATTGTCAATACCTATAAGTACCTGAACAATAAACTTTACTGGACTGACAACACACTAGCACTGTACAAGAAAGTCCAGAGCAGACTCCATCTGCTGAGGAGGCTCAGGTCTTTTGGAATACAGGACACACTCCTAAAAACTTTCTATGATACTGTGGCGGCATCAGGCATTTTTTATGGAGTTGTCTACTGGGGAAGCAGCATCTCGACAGCAGATAGTAAGAAGCTGGATAAGCTGATCAGGAAGGCAGGTTCTGTCCTGGGCTGTGCACTTGATACAGTGGAGGTGGTGGGAGAGAGAAGGATGATGACCAAGCTGTCATCCATAATGGATAACCCCTCCCACCCACTGCAGGAGACAGTTGCAGCACTGGGCAGCACCTTCAGCGATAGGCTCCTTCACCTGCGGTGCTCAAAAGAGAGATATCGCAGCTCCTTCCTTCCTACTGCGGTCAGGCTGTACAATCTACCAGTAATATTACCCAGAAGAGCACCTATACTATTCAAAGCAAAACAATCTGGAGTCACTGCTACTATCAAAACACTGTGTAATAATATGCAATTATGTGCAATATTGTGAAGCAACACAGATCTTATCAGTATATACTTCTGTTTATTCTGTTTCTTCCCTCTTGTTGCCGTAACAAGACACATTTCCCCTTGTGTTATAATAAAAGGCTATCTTATCTTATCTTATCTTATCTTATCTTATCTTAAAGCACACAATTACAATGAAAGGAAAACACACATGCCATGGAACATCACTGATATTACACACACTCACTGACTGTTCGTTTCAGTAATGCAGCAACACAGTATTTCCTCAGCTCTTCACCACATCCTGGAAGTTCGGTTTCACTTCCTGGTTACTGACATATTTACATAAATGAGGAATCTATGTCGCTAATGTTCACACCCATGTGTAGTCTGTTTACAGCCCAGTCGAGATCAAGATTAAAGGAAACTTTAAAGTTTATATAGATCAGTACCAGAAACATGTGACACTGGCACTGCCAGTTCGTTCTAATCCATTTTATGTCCTTTGTTGGGTGGCTCAGTGGGTAGGACTGTCGCCTCCCAGCGAGAACGTCCTGGGTTCAGTCCCATGTGGGGTGGTTTGGGTTCTTTCTGTGTGTTGTTTGCATGTTCTCCCCGTGTTCATGTGGGCTTTCTACAGGTACTCTGGGATCCTCCCACAGTCCAACGACATACGTTAGGTTAATAGGTGTCTCTAAAGTGCCCCTAGAGTATGTGTGTGTGGTGCCCTGCATAGGGTTGTTCCTGTCTTTCGCCCTATGCTGCCGGCTAGACACCGGCTCTCCTGTGACCCTGTCCAGGATCAAGCAAATAAGAAAGTAAATGAATTTCTTGGTAATGTAGAATTTTCCAGAGCAGGTTCAGGTCCATTGCAGACAGAAGAAACGTAACTTGTGGCGCATTACAACAAAATATAGCAACTTGATGCGGTGGTTTGTTCACCCATGGTCAAATGGAATCTTTTGCTGGGTTTTCAAATAAGAAAACAAACAACACATTTCTCCCAATTTAAACGAATCAGTAATAATGAAAAAACACTGATCTGAAACCAAACTCAAACATGAGTTCCATCAGTCTGAGTTCTACAGGGTTACAAACACCTTCATGGCCACAACCAACATAAAGTACATAAAAACAAATTCATAAAAAGACTGTTAACATTTTCTCATGTTTTCTGGTCTACTTTTACATAGGACACACTGTTACTTGTCATAAGATTGTGTTACATAATGTCCCGAAACTGACACATGTTCTCTTCAGAAAAAAAATTCCACTGTGTTGATATATATATATATCAAACTCAGTGGTTTTTCATTATTTTACAATTTTCTGCATTGTAGATTAATACTAAAGTCATCCAAATTATGAAGAAATACATGTGGAATTATTTAGTAAACAAAAAGTGTTAAACAAACTAGAATGTGTTATATTTTAGGTTCCTCAAAGTATTCACCTCTTGCTTAGTTGACAGCTTTGCACATCTTGGCATTTTCTCAGTCAGCTTTATGAGGTAGTCACCTGGAATGGCTTTCAGTTAACAGCTGTGCTTTTGTCAAGACTTTGTTGAATGTCTTGCCCTCTTGAGTCTTGTGTCTGAGACCATCAGTTATGTTGTGAAGAGGTAGAGTTGGTATACAGTGAATAGCCCTATTTGAGTAACGTTCTAATCCATATTATGGCAAGAACTACTCAACTAAGTAAAGAAAAACAACAGTCCATCATTACTTTAATGCATTAAGGTCAGTCAGTCCAAAAAATTTCAAGAACTTTGAAAGTATCCTCAAGTGCAGTCGTAAAAACCCTCAAATGTTAGGTTGAAACTGGCTCTCATCAGGACTTGTTGTTCTTCTAAGGAAGAACAACAAGAGGGAGGGAATGGCTTGGGCCAAGTAACACAAGGACTGAACATTAGACCAGTGGAAATATGTCCTTTGGTCTGATGAGTCCAAATTTGAGATTTTTGGTTCCAAACGGCATGTTTTTGTTGGACACATAAAAGGTTAGCAGATGGTTCCTACATGTGTAGTTCCCACCTTGAAGTATTGAGGAGGAAGTGTGATGGTATGGGGGTGCTTTGCTGGTGACGCTGTTGGTGATTTATTCAATAACTGCAGTGTACTGTACTGTAGTAGAAGAAATACACAAGTTTTGATCATCTCTACAAATATGTAATGTAGTATTATTCTTTCTTTTTACAGTCTTTCATTATGTCTGTTATGTCTGTTAGTTTGACTCCATTTTCTCTACTTTTCTTGGCCCGGGAGAACTCAAACCCAATTCACCAAGGTGGTGGGCTAGCATTTTAGACTGCCATGCCACCCAAGCACCACTGTTTTAGTTATTTATTTATTTTCAAAAAATATTTTTAACCCCACATTTCCTGTTCAGGGCCTAATGATCCCTATCCCCAGAGAAAAAGAGCATTGGATTAAACATGCATGTGATGGAACACCAGTCGATCACAAAACCAGGATGGGGTCCACCAATCTTTCCTCCGTCAATCATAGCCCTATGTTCTTGCATGTGATGCTGACCTGGACAAATGGAATACCAGGGACTTGAACCCAGGTTACACTGCCGTGCCACCCGAGAGCCACAGTTCGGCCTATCGTGTCTGTTCTCTATAACTGTCAGTAATACTGTATCTTGTCTTTTACCTTAAATTAGGAGCTGAACAGCAGGTGAAGAGTCGTACAGTGGCGCGATGCTTAAGGCTGTCAGCTCACAGTTCCAGAAACCAGAGTTTGAGTTCTGTTTGTGAGGAGTTTGCATGTTCTCCAAAAGTTTGCAAAGATGACTAGCAATGAACATCACTGGTGAGTCTGTTTGCATTACTACAAGGCGTGTTATATTGGCTGTATGTTAAAGCATTGGGTTTATTCTGGTCTCCATTTCTGCTAATTCCCGCTTTAATGTGTGCATTTGTGACTTTGCTTATGAGGGGCTTTTGGATTTGGATTTATTGAGCAAGTAGGTTTGTGTGTACTTTCACTGACGAGGCAGATACTGTCCAGAGTTTATGATGCCCCACCAAACGTTCTGTGCCAGAGACACCACTGGAAGAGAATTTTGCTTTATTTCACAAACGAATGACATATCAAAATGGTATATGAAAAAGATGACAACAAGCAAATGCACATCAAGCTAAAATAAAAATGTAGCAGCCGATAGATGAACGTTGTAATTTAAAACGTATTTAATGAAACATCTGTAAAGTATTTACAATATATAGATAAACAGATTCTACATTCTTATCGGAAATATGTGGGTATGTGGGGTGCAAGTGCAAAAGCCTGACCCTAAAGTCGCGTGGCTAAACATGCACTCAGGTGGCACTTTCATACTTCGCTGGTCCCCACCATCCACGCACGACAGCGCTTTGAAACCGAGCACTGCTTCCGCCATGGCTGGCGCGTCACATGAGTAGTTAACCATGTCTGAGAGAAAGATTGGAGGCCAGATTTTCACTTGCCAATCTTTGATTCAGGGATCAGCTCTGGACGGCCCCACCATGACCAGGGTGATGGGGGTTAAAACGTAAAATAAAAGGCCTAACATGCCATAGATTCCTGATGGAATGGACCAAAGACTGTGAGCTTTTATAGTGTTTATGGTTGTACACTGGAATGTAAAACATTACATGATCGTTGTTTCAGGATTTCGTATGGTTTATGTGATTCACACAACCTACATAATGTAATGACCAAAGAGGTCAGGGATAAAAGTTTGTGTTGACATTGTGCCCTCTTATGGACAAAGACATGTGGTTTAAGAGTCAGCCACATGACATGGAACTCGGGGAGCAGGTTTGGCTTGATCCAGCCAGGTTAGCCAGACCCTCAAATAACATATGTACACTCCTGTTGCTCAGTGCTTGGCATTTTCAAATATCGACTGACTATTCTCAGGACCCGCTTGCATAGTTCATAGCCAAGGGCACAATGCCTCTCGAGTAAAGTTCTCACAGTGCACCTTCTACCCACTGTGGTTCCCATTTTCTTTTCTCATGTTTGTGTTGTTGGCGCTGGTGGTTGACTCGGATTCCTTGCTGCGCAGTCTATCTGCTTCACCTTCTTGCCGGGCATGGCTGTTCTGATTGCTTTTGTTGTCTCTGCGGCTTGAAGAATCGCGTCCTGTGGCCTCAAAGAGGCGCGCCATGAAGGCTACTCCTGCACGCCGGATGTAGGACTTCCCTGCAAACATGTAGAGGACAGGGTTCACGCAGCTGCTGATGAAGGCCAAAGCAGAGGCGATGGGCCGCAGAGACATCCGAATGGCACGCCTGGAGGAGAGAGACAGTAATATATTTATAAGACAGTTACATACATATATGTACAGTACAAAAGTCTGAGACATTCTCTCTTTCTCAATTTATATTGTTATAAGTTTTGGTGGTCATTGCACTTTGTAGTACTACAATTGCAGGCTGTAGTCCATCTGGTTCTCTTCATACATTGCTATTCACGTTATTCTGTTCTCTAATGTTCAGGACCAGCACAGATCATGTTTTATTTAGGTGGTGGATCATTCTCAGTACTGCAGTGACCCTGATGTACCAGCTTCGGCAGCCCCGGTTCAATCCCGACTCCATCTGTGTGGAGTTTGCATGTTCTTCTCCTGTCCGTGTGGGTTTCCTCCGGGTACTCCGGTTTCCTCCCATTCCTAAGACGTGTGTTAGGTTAATTGCTGTTTCTAAAGTGCCCTTAGTGTCTGTATGAGTGTGTTAGTGTGAGTGTGCCCTACGAGATGCCCTGTCTAGGGTTATTCCTGCCTTCCCACAAATCTCCTGTGACCCTGACCAGGATTACAAAGATAAGAAAAGAATAAACATCCACCTAAACATCGTTTTGAGCAGGTGGTTTTAATATTTTGGCTGATCAGTGTGTGCATACATACAGCAGAAACCAAATGTCTGAGACCTCTAGTGAAAATGCTTCTGTTTTGCATTCTTTTCCTGTGACGGGTCTCTGTCTGCAAAGTTCAATATCCTCCACTTTATCATTGAACCAAGACCAGCTGCTCCTCTTTGAACATTTTCTTGAAGTCTGCTCCCTTGAGGGGAGGTCAAGGACTGAATTTAAAGATTAAACTTCAAAAAACCTGGAAGGTTTATGATGGACTATTTGCCTGTTAGATTTCCCAAACACTAGATTTATTCCAGGTGAAACCATGTACATTAGTGTCATTGTAGCTATTGAACAGTCTGGTCAAACTCACTGTTCTGACAATTTTGAAATGAATAGAACTTGGCAGACACCAAATTTAGCTGATCAGGCATTCCAAGAAACAGAAATGAATGGATATTGAAGTCGGTCAACAAAATGAGGCCAATTTGTAATTCATTTTAAGAGCTCTACTTTTCTTTGTAATATACATATAGAATCGGTGTATTGTTATTTAGGTTGGACATGGAGTTAACTTGATTTGTCATTGCTAGAATTGGTAGTGCCTGCACGGATGTGGGTGAACAGGACATGTGACATTCAAAATCTGCCATCACAGCAAAACGTCCTGTTACAAATTGGAACAAACTACTTTGTTGTGGTTGGAGGAATACTCTGAAATGGTATCCATGCCCTAATACAGAATGTACCATCCTAAATGTTCTAATCACAATACGTAGAGAGAGTTTTGTTCACAAGTCATTGGGAAAAATGTATAACTTGTAATGCTTCCACTCAGGTTGGGCCTGACACACAAGCATGGTTGGTTGTGCCCGAGAGAGGCAATAGATTTATATTTATACATGTTTATATCATATTTAGTAACAGTCCTTTGGGTAGAAATCACAGCCTCCTAACATTTTAGTAGCAAGTCTTAATATTCTTGCTTCATATTTTGAATTTGTAAATGCTTTTTTGAGATTTGTGGTTTGTTTCTGATCATCTGACTTCACTAACATGGTGTTACTAGTGCCATTATCATCCACACAACCCCAAGTCATAACATAACCACCACCATACTATGTTGGCATTTTTTGTCCTTAAACTTGCAGGATTATAGCTAAAGAATTTGATCTGTATTTGAATTTATTTTGCAACTTCACTTGGCTCCAGAATGGCTTTGTATCATCTAAGTGTTATGTTAGGATTTCTTCTGATGTCTTTTGAATGCGCATTATGTTTGTTGAAGCAATGCCATGTAATGGACCACTGCACCAGTACATCTGTATCAGCTGAACGTTCTTTCATGTCTTTGGTAGTGAAGTCAGGGTTTTGTTTAGCACCATGCACCCCAACCTGTGGGGGGCGCCAAACATCACAGGGGATACGCATGGTTCTGTCTGCTCTGAATACAAGTTGCAAATATTACATAAAATTTAAATATTACACTCACTGGAAAACAAATCGTATATATAAAATTACTTAAAAATATACTTTCATTCAAAGAGAGTAGGCAGTTGTTACTCATAATGAATCATTATTATTCCATTGTAAGGATGTGCGTACAGGTCTACTTTGGAGTGTTAAAGAAAAATGTCCAGGTTATGGTTGATTTTTAGCTATATTTGTAGCTGTCTTGAAAAGAGAAAAGGAGCCAAATAATATTAAAAGAACCCAAGAGAACTTTTGATGAACTTTTTTTTGGTGAACTTTTGGCCAAAAAAGATTTGCAATGAATCACTTTATTCGTTTGGTCTGTGTATATGTGGGCTAGAGGGCAGCTTTTCTTAGACATTTGTACTGGGTGCTCCAAAAAAAAAAGTTTGGGGAGCATACCGGAACAGTGTAGCAGAGATTCTACCAGAGAGGCTGGCATCAATAAATGCCTAGCACAGTGGTTGCCAAACTTGCTTTGCCGTGCCCCCCTTTGGTAAATGAGACTACCAAGATTTACTAGTTTTCACAGTCGTTATTGTTAAACCCTGAATTATTACAAGTGACATACAACATGTATCTTAAAGTTCCCCCAAAAAAACAAAAACAACAACTTTGTGCCCCCAAGTCTGGGAACCTTGAGAAAGTATTTACAAAAACACTGAGTGGTCAGTAGCCACATTTATGTTAGATTCAGCTAATAAACCATCTGAAATGTGCAAGAAATGTTATGCAGTAACTCCCAAAGGTACGAACCAGTTGCGTCCCGAGATTGGGTTCGCATGTCCAAAAGTTCGTAAGTCCAACATAATTAGCCTTATCTTCCAGCTAGTGGGCCTCCACCTGATACATTCATTTTTATGGCTCACTGCTTCTTAGTGAGATCATCATTACTTTTACGTTTCCTACCGGACAGTCTGGGTTTAAAATTGGAGGTATGTACTGTACATAGCTGGTGTCATGGATGAGGTCCTACTGGACTACACTACCCAGCCTCAAACGTTCTTTCCACATCATCCCTGCTCTGTGTCACCTTTTTTACGTTCTGACTTCCTGATTTACTTCAGCTGTTTAGTTTCTGTCTCATTAGTCGATTATTTAAACCCTGCATTTCCTTGGTTTGGCGTGTACTGGATACATTTCGCCTATGTGCGGTTTCCGGTTACGGGGTCAGTCCCTGGCCGGTTTCCCTCTTCCTTGTGCGCGTGTCATGCCATTCCTGTTCTCTGTGTTTTGTTTCATTATTGTCATTGTTGCACTCAGTTTGTCAGTGTGTTTTTTTCAGTTTCTTAAAAATAGCTCTGCTCTGTACCGGCTTCTAGTGTTCATCTCCCGCTTTCTGCCCAAGCATGAAAATCTTTAACATGAGCACTTCTTGATAAAACCCAAGTAAACAACAAAGTTCTGCTGGCATGCAACTTGAAATTCCACCACAGTTTTTAATTTTGCACTCATTTAAATCATTTTCAGTGTATTGTACATGCACATGCGCATCTTCGAAAGTACGTTGGTTGAAGGTTCACATCTAGGGGACTTAATGTATTCAAGTTGTTGAATAACTGCAAAGAGTTACTCATAGATTAACAGGGGACAAATGGTGTAAAGAGACAGAATTGAGGAGATAAAATGAATCTTACAAAATAACAATATGACATTTTAATAAATGAAGAATGGGACTATAGACTAACGACGTCGCTGGTCACTGTTTTCAGATTTGACCTGGTTGATCTGATGACTTCACATTCAGAGCTAAAGCAGATTCTCATAAACTGTACGCCACACAGCGACGACAATCCTGGAAACCAAAAGAGCTAGAGACTACACTGTGCTGTGTAAGTATTATTTATTACCAGTATTGATAAGGCATGTATTTGTCAGTTGTGTTTGTCGCTGATTTTTTAAAGCAATAAGCCACACGAGGCTGTGCATTACAGCGATTTTATCAGGAGTAAGCGGGCTTACTAAACTGCAACACATGTCTAATAACACGTTATATCCTGTGATAATATCACTGTAACCCACGGTTTCTCGCGGCTATGGGTTAGTGTGTGTTTTTGAAAGGGGAAGTGTATATACAAGTGCTGTCTTGGAAAGCAGCAGTGCTGTGTTCAAATAATTCAAAAATATAAAGTGGAAAGACCGGTAGAGACCAGTCTTGTAGGGTTATTAAGGTTTTTGTATGTAGTATGATACATAGATTAAGCCTGTGTGTGTGGGTATGTGTGTGCGCGTGTGTGTCTCTGCGTGTGCGTGTGTGTGTGTGTGTGTGTGTGTGTGTGTGTGTGCGTGTGTGTGCGCAGCTTACATTTGAGCGTTTGAAGCGTTCAGCTCCTCAGCCATCTGCACATACAGACAGTGTATTTCAACGTGTGGCAAGAAAGAACAGATAATATCAAGCAATATAATTTGAGTATTTTGCCAAAAATAAAAGCATTTCCCTAACCTGTAAAGAGCTATAATAAATCAAACCCAACGCTTTCTTTTAAGATGGTCGCTTGTGTAGCTTCATGCTAAAGCATAATACTGATGTGCTTAACAAGTACGGAAACTTATACAGTCTCAAACTTTTTATTAAACAGTCAAATTGAATTTTGTTGATTTAGCACGAGAACAAGCGCAAAACTGCTATTCCCTTGAAAATTTATACAAATCTGCACCAGTTTAAACTCGGACAGGTTTTTTCTGACAGTCATGTTGCTAAACTGCACCAAACATGTCTTGGCATATCCTCTACGGTACATTTAGTGAAAGGGAAAAGTTCTTTTTAGGTCAACCAATTTCCTGTGTTTACCCCATTTACCCTAGCCAGGCCTCCATTTGGCTGGGGAGGTACAGGAGTCTAGGGGTGGGCAATATGATGATATTTTATCGAATCATGATAAATTCTGTTATCGTGATAGACAGTATGCTTCTCTGAGGATATCGGCAGTGCTTAAAGAACATTGATCAACTGCATGTTTCATTTCAAAGAGTGCAATTAGTCCTGTTTAACTGGGTGAAGTGAAATGTATTTTGAATAAATATTCCTTTACTAAGTAAGGGATAATATTTGAATAGTTGTTTTTAAGAATCTGTGGTCTTATCTTCAAATCACGTGTCGTGATAAATATCGTGTATCGTGAAAATGTCTTTAAAAATTGTGATATTATATTTTTTACTATATCGCCCACCTCTGCTGGAACCTATACCAAAATTCACTGAGCGCTGGCGAAACTGGTCCCTGAACGAGACACCAATCCATAGCAGGGCCTGTTACCACCACCTGACCTTCAAGTTGCAAGCCCAGTCTGGAATTCAAACCCCAGTACTCATGGTCCTCATGTTTCCAGCAGCTGGCTCATACCTCTGAGCACTCTGAACTGCTACTCATCGTTTCTGCCTGCCCAAGCCTTTAGTCCCAAAAAAAGACATACCTGGAAGATGCTGACGATCTGGTAAGGCAGCCATAATACAGCGAAACTGAGGACGATGGCCAGGATGAGTTTCTCAGTACGAGTGCGTCTCTGGAAGCGAGTCTGGCGAATTCTGCGGAGTATGCACAGGTAGCTGGCCAAGATCAAGCCGTAAGGCAGCAAGAAGCCCAGCATCAGTTCTGTACCGTACTGCAGCAGCGCCTTTAGCACACGCAACACAGAAGAACAATGCGTTAAAGGGAAAAATGGAATGGAAAGTACAAAGTATATACAGTGGGGCAAAAAAGTATTTAGTCAGCCACTGATTGTGCAAGTTCTCCTACTTAGAAAGATGTGAGAGGGCTGTAATTTTCATCATAGCTACACTTCAACTATGAGAGACAAAATCAGAAATAAAATCCAGGAAATCACATTGTAGCATTTAATTGTAAATCATGGTGGAAAATAAGTATTTGGTCATCCATAAACAAGCAAGATTTCCGGCTCTCACAGACCTGTAACAACTTATTTAAGAAGCTCTTCTGTCCTCCACTGGTTACCTGCATTAATGGCACCTGTTTGAGCTCGTTAGCTGTATAAAAGACACCTGTCCTCAGCCTCAAACAGTCAGACTCCAAACTCAACCATGGCCAAGACCAAAGAGCTGTCGAAGGACACCAGGAAGAACACCGTCTGAAGTTTACCATCTGAAGTTTGGCAGAGAGCATATGGATGATCCAGAAGAGGATTGGGAGAATATCATGTGGTCAGATGAAACCAAAATAGAACTTTTTGGGAAAAAATCGACTCGTCATGTTTGGAGGAAGAAGAATGCTGAGTTGCACCATACCTACTGCGAAGCATGGGGGTGGAAACATCATGCTTTGGGGCTGTTTTTCTGCAGAGGGGACAGGACTACTGATCCGTGTTAAGGGAAGAATGAACGGGGCCATGTATCGTGAGATTTTAAGCCAAAACCTCCTTCCATCAGTGAGAGCATTGAAGATGGAACGTGGCTGGGTCTTCCAGCATGACAATGATCCCAAACACACCGCTCTCGGGCAACGAAGGAGTGGCTCCGTGTAAAAAAGCATTTCAAGGTCCTGGAGTGGCCTAGCCAGTCTCCAGACCTCAGCCCCATAGAAAAATGTGTGGAGGGAGTTGAAAGTCCGTGTTTCCCCCAAAACATCACTGCTCTAGAGGAGATCTGCATGGAGGAATGGACCAAAATACCAGCTACAGTGTGTTGCCAACCTGGTGAAGACTTACAGGAAATGTTTGACCTCTGTCATTGCCAACAAAGGTTATGTTACAAAGTATTGAGTTGTCATTTTGTCTCTCATAGTTGAAGTGTACCTATGATGAAAATTACAGACCTCTCTCATCTTTCTAAGTAGGAGAACTTGCACAATCAGTGGCTGACTAAATACTTTTTTGCCCCACTGTAATACATATGAAACAATTCACTGTCAACCAGGGGTGTAAGGATGCATTCTGACACGATGCAAAAATGGCACGATGTGCATCATCGAGTTGGGTTATGCGTTCTTGTTTCATATATCATGTTCACACGCGCATATCCTGTTCTTGGTGAGACTTTTATTTGCATACAAGAAAAGTACAGTGGTACCAGTCGTTAATTCGTTCCAGAAGGCTTGTCGAGAACTGAACAAAATTTTTCCCAAAGGAATAATATAAACTGAATTAATCCGTTCCAGATCAGCAGAAAATCCACGCTGTATAAGGTATTATATGCATTAATGGAGTTGTATTGTACAGGAGCTCCCTGATTTATGATGGAGATATGTTCTGACACATCCATCATAAGTTAAATGTATCATGAACTGAGGAGTTTACCGAGTGTTTGGTAGTGCAGTCTGTACTGTATCATATGGCAAGGATACTATGATAAATAAGTTCATGTATAAAATATTAATAAAGTGTTGAAAAATCTCATGTAATTTAGTGAGTAATGGATTGAAAGTGAAAAGTAAAAGCAAACCACTTACTCCATTGATGAACTCTGGGCGCTAGTATAGCTGCTAATGCTACTTGCAGCCTGTGTTCTGGAGCGTTCAATTCCTGATTTGCTATCATTTCCTTTTGGTTGGCTCTTAGAAACCAACCTTTTTAGGATCCATGGAGATTTATTTGCACTATTTGAATTTGAGTTCTGAGGTGGTCGAGTATCGAGGTACCACTGTACACATTATTTTGAATTGATATTCTTCAGAAATAAAAAAGTAATGTTTTCATTCAGCTATTGAAGATATGGTGAAGCTACAATAGAGCATTTTGTTTGAATTTTAAACCTCTGTCTGGGAGAAAATAGAATCGAATTGTGAGCAGAGTGTATTTTCACACCCTTAATGTAAACACTGCCATGAATGTACTGACATTCATTCACCTTTGCATAGAGGACACCCTTAGAACTGATCTGAGCACATGAGGACGTTGCCCAAAAGACCAATGGCGATTTGTCAAAGTCTGCCGTTTAACTCAAAGAGCCTTAACCACTGAACTCCCAAATATGGAAAATTGTAGTACAGTTAAAAGCCCTAACCAATGAGACACCACTGTTGAAACATGTGGACGTTACTAATTATTGACTATTTCAGACACAGCCATTGCATACAGCATAAAATCAAGTACCGTATATAATCTGTAAACAGAGTTTTACGGGTTTTACTGCAGAATCAGGATTCCTTGGCTTAATTACTCATGCGATGCCATCTGCTGGACAGTTTCCAGAATAACATTACCTGCCTGAACTCACGGTGGGGCGGCCTGGAGCCCTTAATGATCATTTGGTTTGCATCAGTTCTGAGAATTGCATGTTTCCAGCTGTCAGGATGACACCATAGTGCCGTGGAAGAACGGAAATGACCTGAACAGAGCTGTGAGCCCATCCACCACCTGGGATAAGTTGGAACTGGAATGGCTTATCGTCAGGTCTTATCAGGCAGCGTCGATCGTACTAATTCTTTGGCTGAATGGAATCACTGCAGATGTGATCTGATGGAAAGTATTTTCAAAATAATGGAGGTTCTTACAACAGCAAAATAAACCAAAGCCCTATTACTGTGCCACTTAAGCACATGTGGAATTGATATGGTGAAAAAAACGTGTGTTTACTTTGGGAACATCTACTTCTCTTCAGTTTGTATGACTGGTTGCTCTGCAATGCCTTGTAGGGTTTTTAGCACACAGGAGAGCAGTTGGAGTCCAGCGTGCAACCATAATTTTTTTTAGTACTCCTTCAAAGCAACAGTAAAAACAAAACAAAGAAATCAGACTAGTAATTGTTGACTGGGTCTTGAACAATGCAGGCAAGGATGTCATTCTGACGCATTTGGATTCTTACAAATCCACAACTTGCCTTGTCTCATATTGAACTAATGATTAGTTATTGTGCAGTCACTGGAATGCACAGCAGGGGCCAAAAGTCCAGCGAAAAGGATTGTTTTGCATTTATCTTAAATTGATAACAATGTTTTGTGTTGCAAATCATATAATCAGTATAACAATTCCAGTGAAAAGTGAATCTTTTAATAAAATAAATGATGTCACTGTCAGAATGGATTGTTATTTGGTATTTTGGTCGTTATCCTGCTGCAGTATGAATCTTTCTCCACGAAAATCCAAACATGCATTTACAGTAGTGCGCTCAGACTTTTGGCTCCTATTGGGTTTTTATATGCTTTTTGTGGGCACAGGTCCTAAATGCACAAAGCAATCACCTCTGGCCTAAATAGCGTAGTTTGACCACCATCCATTCAACATCTGTTCGCTTTAATGAACAAGATCTTAACAATTATAACATATTATAAGAAATTATAAAGGGAAATAAAAATCTGTCATTTAACTCTGGATGTTGCAGCCGTAAACAGCTGTTCAACTTAAAAAAAGATCAAGCTGGTTATTAAGTTAAAGTGGGTGTGTTTAAACAGGAGAAGCACTAAACTGTGCAGAGCAGTGGGGCGCCAGGGCCAGGATTGAGAAACACCGCCCTAGGCTTGCTCAGTTTGGAATTGGCTTTAGATATTAGAAGATACTCTAAACTTGTAAAGCTGCTTTGAGACAATGCTCCATTGCAAACAGCACTATATAAATAAGTTTAGATGATAAATGTAAGAATGAAACTAATTTATCTAGTGAAATAAGTCAGTAGTAGTAGCTCACAAAACAGGAACTAAGTAAATATTAACTGAAAAATAAAATATTGAGTAAAATAATGTAAGGAAATATGCATATCGGCATTATCCAAGTCCAGGTGTGGATCTGCTAGCACCCTCTAAGTAGGCGTGTGCTTCGTATCTGTGCCTGATGATGCGTGTTTCCTGAATTTTCCACAATGAGGATGAGGAGTTGACTACAGGACAGTGGTGGCTCTGTGGTTAAGAGTGTCTGTTAAACTCTGTAAATGTAGTTATAATGGGTGAAGTCTTGGAAGGTTGGATGAAGATCAGCATTGGTAAGACGTGTTCACATGAAAAGTACTGTAGTGTTTAATTACATGTTGAATTCCAAATCAGAAAAAGTTGGGACAGTATGGAACATGCATATTAAAAAAACAGTGTTTCTTACAGTGTGAACCTGAGATGTTTTATGTCTGGTCAACTTCGTTTCATTTGTTAATAAAACATCCATTCCTGCATTTCAGCCCCGAAGCACATTCCAAAAAAAAAATTGGGACAAGGACAATTTAGAGCTAGTAATGAATGAAAAAGCTAAATAATTATGTGATTTCAAACAGGTGATGTCAGCAGGTGATTGTAATCAGGATTTGGTACAAAAGCAGTATCCAGGAGTCTTTGAGGAGAAAAGCTGGGCAGAGGATCTCCAGTTTATCAGCATATCCATGAGAAAATTATTGAAATGCTTAAAAATAATGTTCCTCAAAGAAAGATTGGGAGGGATGTTTATATATTTCTCCCTCTATAGTATATAATATCAATAAACTTCAGTGTGTAAAGGCCAAAAGCTCAAGTTTAAGCTGAACACCCATGATCTTCGATCCCTGAGATGGCACTACATCAAGAACCCTCTTTCCTGAATAGCTGATAGAACCAGATGGACAAGAGAACATTCCCAAATGCCACTTAAAACGTTACTGCAACAAAAGAAGCCTCATGTTAACCATGTCCAGAAGCGGCATCAACTTCTTTGGCCTCGGAGGCATCAAGACTGAACCATCACACAGTGGAAACGTGTATTGTGGTCAGATCAATCAGTATTCCGGACCTTTTTTGAAAAAATGGACGCCGTGTGCTCCAGACCAAAGCTCGGAAAGGATCGTCCAGACTGTTATCAGCAACAAATCCAAAAGCTAGGGTCTGTTATATTATGGGGTTGGGCCATGGTGGAAGTAATTTATACTTCTGTGATGCAGCATTAATGCAGAAAAGTACAAGATATTAGAGCAACATAGCCTGCCTTTAAGGGACGGCCATGCATTTTTCAAGAAGACAGTGAGAGTCCTGGACTGGCCTGAATGTACTAGAGAATGTGTGGTGAATTTTGAAATGAAAAATGAGACAATGGCGACCCCATACACATCTTAAGACGTGTTTGCAGGAAGAAGGAGACAAAATTACACTTTAAACACTAAATCACTTGGTATCATCTGTGTCAAAACTTCTTTTAAGTGTGGTAAAAAGGAATGGCATCTTTACAATGTGGTAAATACTTTACAGTCCCAACTTTTTTGGAATATGTTGCAGGCCTGAAATGCAGGAATGGATGTTTATTAACTGAAGTTGGCCAGACCTGAAAATGAAATACCTCAGGTTCATACTGTCTGCAATGAAATGTAAGAAACAGTGTGTGTGTGTTTTGTTTTTTTTATATGCATTTTCCATACTGTCCCAACTGTTTCTGATTTGGGGTTGTAAATGGGGTCAGAATCAGTGGCTGTTGTGAAATTCCCGTCACATTTTATAATATGAAGATATTGGAAAACAGCTTGTCCAAACTCACATATATGGCTGAAGAGTGTCTGAGGTCACACACTTGGATAAACAGTTCCGTTTCTTTATTCGGCACCCTGGTTAAGTCTCTGAACACCAACACAGGCACGGACAGGCCCAGAGCCAGGATCCAGAGCACTGCGATCACCCGTACGATCCTCCTCCTGTTAGTGACGGCGCCAACGCGCTGAGGCCACACCACGGCCACCAGCCTGTGTACGCTCATCAGCGTGATCAGGAAGATGGAGGCGTACATGTTGGTGCAGCAGAGGTAATACAGCACTTTGCACATGGCGAGGCCGAAAACCCATCCCCGTTTGATGAGGTAGATGATGAAGAATGGCGTGAGCACCATGAGCGAGCCATCGGCGCAGGCCAGGTTCAGGATGAGCAGGGTGGTGACCGAGTGGTGCCGGGTTCGGGCCACGATGCTCCAGATGACGAAGAGGTTGCCCGGGACCCCAATGAGGAAGGAGATGGTGAGGATCACAGCGCCGACTGTGGTTCCTTTGGTGTTGCTCACGATGGTTGTAGGGGGAGTGACGGGAGGGCTGGAGGTCGAGTTGATGAGGGAAAATGCACTTGCGTTGAGTACAGACTCTAATGTGAGGAGGGTACGGGTGAAGGTCATGATGACCTGGTAAAGCAAGCACATGGAGATGTAGTTAGTTTGAGATCATTGCCTGGACATTTTTGGTTGCTAGACTGGTTTCAGTCCAGCAGTGACACTGAGGTGGTTGAAAACTCCAGCAGTGTCACTGCAGTGCTGAGAATGATCCACCACCCAAATAGTACCTCATCTGCTGGTCCTGTGCAAGTAAAGGGGATGAACAAAGTATGTAGAGAAACAGATGGAGTACAGCCTGTGATTGTAGAACTACAAAGTGCTTCTATGGTACGTGGAGCTGATAAAATGAACAATGAGTGTAGAATCAAGGAGGTGTACCTAAGAAAGTGGTGGGTGATCTTGTCTTATGCTGCCTAAATGAAATCTATGGTAGATGCAGCCTGAATCATTCATAACCATTAACGTCATTACCACCACTTACTACCTTCATCTAATAGCTTCAGTCAGTGACACAATGTGAGCCATAACAAAAAGCAATAGACATGACATCAGGTCTGGAAAGATTTAGTCAGTCCCAGGTAAAGTGAGTAAGGACTGATGTACTTTCCATGGGAAAGAATCTAAAAAAGCAAAACAACCTGTTTTAGCCCCACTTATCCTGGTCAGGGTTCCTTGGGTGCGTGTAGAGCCTAACCTGGAATTCACCTGGCACTGATGCAACCTGTACACGACACCAGTCTGTCGCAGAGTTGCGTTTCCATAGAACACTACATCCACATTGCAAGCCCCAGCTGGGATTTGAACCCAGACATGAAGTGCAACAGCTGCCCATGCCAAAGGATTATGAAGTATACAGTTGTAGAGATGCAGTTTTCTCTTGTTCCAAAATCATTCGTTATTATTCCCCCTCCCTCAGTGATCCTGTTTGAGAGACATAAATCACCCAAATATTTGGTTTATGCTTCTGGTGTTTACTGCATTCTCACTAAACCTCCAACACGTTTGAGCAAGAAAATTAGTTTCTCTTTATCGCTCCTCAGCTTTTCAGCTTTAAAGGCAGGTGATTGTCTTAAAGGACATTATCTACTTTCAGAACAGAGCGGCACACAGCAAAATCTGGCAGCCTGTGAAACTGGGTGTGGGGTTTTTCCCTAATCAATCAAGTCACTCAGAAACCACACTTATGTACGTTCACATTGAAACTCAAGTAACTGTAACTCAATTTTTTAAAATCAGTATTAGCTCAGGGGTGGCACGGTGGTTAGTGCAGTCACCTCAGCTCCAGAGATGCAGGTTCAATTCCCAGCCTGGCCAATGCCTGTTTGGGGTTTGCATGTTCTCTCTATGCTTGCATAGGTTTCCGTAGGTACTTCAGTTTCTTCCACATTCCAAAAACATGGGTGAGGTCATTCGGCGTCTCTAAAGTGCCACAGGATGATTGTGTGATTGTTGATGTCCAGGATCGGGGGCCTGTCTTGCCCTGGATAAACCCCGGATTCCCACAATCCTGAATTAAATTAAGTGGGTGTGGAAATGAAATAATAGATCAATTCCATCATTCCAGCTCTCGACAGTACCAGGTGCCTTCCAGCTAGGTGGGGCATCACATGTAGGCATGACTGGCAACAGACAGGCATCCAACCCCATCCTTCACAAAGTGAATCCCACAATAGGCGCTGGAGCCAAACCACAATGCTTCCATTCTGTCTTAAACAAAGTGAAAGCATGAATATTTTAATTTCAGCCACAGTACCCTCTCACACAGCTGTCATAAAACTTCTCATTTAATGCAGCACAGTCTTTAACCTCCTGAGACCTCGTGTCCCCACATGAGGACATGACCTTTTGGGTTTGCTACAACCCATACTTCATTCTGCTTAACTCAGTCCTTGTTTGTAGATCTCCTGAGCATTTCACAAAAATAAAAATATCTCCTGTTCAAAGACGGTGCTCTGTTTTTATACATAAAAAAATCAGAGCTCCGAGGAGTGTAAGGTCTCAAGAGGTTAAAGTCTTATATCAGTAATTAGACAGCTAAGCTGCAGCAACACGAGCAGGCGGTTATTTTAACTGAGGAAGCCAAACAATGTGCTAAAGATGAAAGATGTTTAGCATTCCTACTGTAAGTTGCCTTTTGGGTCAGGCAGGAGACCATTTTGGTAGGCAGTGTAAAACGAATGAAGATAAGAAATCATCAGAATGAAGATAAGAAATCATCAGAAGATTATTTATACCATGTGTGCTTACATGAGCATTGCAGCAGCATTTGCAGAAAAGAATTGCAAGCTTTATCTCAACTGAGCCATATGTGGTGGGAGACAGAGAGATAACACAAACAGATAAACTAAGATGAAGAGCATGCCTACAGTAACAAGGAGGCCACAGACTGAAATTCAAAAAAGCAAGAATGAGTGTGGGTGTGTGTGTGTGTGTGTGTGTGTGTGTGTGTGTGTGTGTGTGTGTGTGTGTGTATACATATGATTATACACACACAGTGTGTACTATACATAATCACAACTGTTTGGGAAGGCTGTGTCCACTGTAGATGAATAAAACCCAATGTAGACTCCTGATGTCTCACTGTGGCTCTTTGTGGTAAGAACCACCCCTTCGGTACCCCCAGTTGTGCGTGTCACTGTCAATTGTGCCAACCCAACTAGAAGACACTGGGCTCAATCCCAGGTCCCACGTTGTGAAACTAGCAAATTGCTGTCGTGCCGTTTGAGCGCTTATATAAATACTATACAGAGCCTATACAGTGGGGTAAAAAAGTATTTAGTCAGCCACTGATTGTGCAACTTCTCCGACTTAGAAAGATGAGAGAGGTCTGTAATTTTCATCATAGGTACACTTCATCTATGAGAGACAAAATGAGAAAAAAAAAATCCAGGAAATGAACGGGGCCATGTATCGTGTGATTTTAAGCCAAAACCTCCTTCCATCAGTGAGAGCATTGAAGATGGAACATGGCTGGTTCTTCCAGCATGACAATGATCCCAAACACACTGCTCGGGTAACGAAGGAGTGGCTCCGTAAAAAGGAAACGTTTGACCTCTGTCATTGCCAACACAGATTGTTACAAAGCATTGAGTTGAACTTTTGTTATTGACCAAATACTTATTTTCCACCGTAATTTACAATTAAATAATTTAAAAATCCCACGATGTGATTTCCTGGATTTTTTTTTCTCATTTTGTCTCTCATAGTTGAAGTGTAGCTATGATGAAAATTACATGGTTCCAGGTCTTTCTAAGTAGCACAGCTGTACCATGCGTTTCCTGTTGATGACCTATTAATACAGTTTGTCTTCAGGGTATAACAGATTTGCTTGTATTTCCGTGATCAGCAGGAACTGAGCAGGCATATGTGGTGAACATGTGTGATTTCTGCTTTGACTAGGTCTTAATTTGGGCAGAACGGTTTTACATGTACTTGAAGAATTCAGTCACTGAAACCCCAAGTGCTGTTGAAATACGCCTTGTGGTTGATTTGTATTTTATTTGGTGAGATTTGATTTACTGGATTTTGGAATCGCAATGCAGATCGGTAATCGGTGTGACAGTTTACTTTTCCATGTCACTTTTATATTATTAATGATAAGTTCTGTTTATGTATCACCCCTTTCATATATGATACTTGTACAAAAAAGTACTTACTTGAACTCTTTTGTACAAGTAAGTATTTTAAATAGACAAGAGAGAAGTAGACAACATATGAAAAGCTTCACAAAAGAGACCTTCCTTTTTTTTTTTTTTTTACTTCCATTTGTCAGAAAGGTGTGTCTGGAGCTGTGTGTGTGTGTGTGTGTGTGTGTGTGTGTGTGTGTGTGTGTGTGTGTGTGTTTGGTGGGATCAAGTTTATATGTCACTGTGAAGCCAAAAATTTCCTTTAAGTTATGAAGATTAAGGTTAGACTTAGGTAATAATATGTCAATGGGAAGACATCACAAGTACAGAAAGACAAACGTGTGTGTGTGTGTGTGTGTGTGTGTGTGTGTGTGTGTGTGTATAGTCGTCTACCTAGACCTATATGACATCCCACAATTCTGATGTGTGAGGACCTGAGTTTTGCTGGTCCTTGATCCTGTAATTGCTTGTTTACAAAAACTAAGGAACCCCGACAATCTGAAAGTGTCAAAAGATGAGAAGAAAAAGTGTGTGTGTGTGTGTGTGTGTGTGTGTGTGTGTGTGTGTGTGTTTGGTGGGGTCAATCAAGTTTATATGTCATTGTGAGGCAAAAAATATGCTTTAAATTATGAAGATTAACGTTAGGCTTACGTAATAATATGTCAATGGGAAGACATCACAATTATAGAAAGACAAACGTGTGTGTGTGTGTGTGTGTGTCTACATATGTATGTGTGTACTCGTCTATCTAGACCTATATAAAATCCCACAATTCTTATGTGTGAGGACCTGAGTTTTGCTGGTCCTTGATTCTGTAATTGCTTGTTTACAAAAACTAAGGAACCCCGACAATCTGAAAGTGCCAAAAGATGAGAAGAAAAAGTGTGTGTGTGTGTGTGTGTGTGTGTGTGTTGCAGTCGCTTCTCATAAGAACAGGTTTTGCCTTAGATTAGCAAGACTAGACCAGACTTGATGGTCGCACAGAGCAAACAGCATACTGGGAATTGTCAGAGGTTTAAGCTTCCTACTGCGCTACTTTGCTTACAACGGTACAGTAGGCATGAATTGACAACAGTGTAAAGACAGTGCAGCAGCTACTAATATCGAGAACAACGCACATTCTTGACAGCTCAAAAGGCCATTCAGATGTGCAAACATTTTCATTTTTGGACTAAGATATGAGTCAACAGCTCAAACTGCATTCGAACAATTTCACACAAGAATAAACCACAAAGTCTTGGCTTAATGTATTTGAGACTTGAAAGACAGCCAAAAAAATTTTCTCAGGTAACCGAGCCATTTCTTAAAGGTACTCACTTGGGTAGATGCCAGAATGATTGACACTCATGCATTAAGATACATGCTACATAGACAACTTTGTGGGCACCCAAATAACTACATCCAAAGCATGGGCGTTAGTATGGAGTTTGCCCCCAATTTTCTACTAGATTTTGGAATATGACTGTGAGGTCGGCTTCTGTTGTTAGACAATAAGCCCTGGCTCACTTTTGGCATTCGAGTACATTTTCAAGATATACAAGTCTGATGGAGTTGAGGTCGAGGTTCTGTGTAAGCCAGACAAGTTCTCGATAAAGACGGCAAACCAATTCTCAGGACAGAAAGTTGATGAACTGACTTAAACCTATTAATGTGTCATACTGAGAGTCACTGGGGTATCAGTACAAGCCATTCTACTGCTACTGTTTGTCTACGGAGAATGTATGCATTATACTATGAATGTGTTACAAGGTTTTGTTGCTGAAATAGTAGACCTCAATTATTAGAAGGGGTGTCCACAAATTTTTGTCTATATAGTGTACCGGTATATTATATAATACACTTGGGTTTGCACCGCTGTCTAATACACCGCAGGGACTCTGATTGGTGTCACATGCAGACACGACTGGCTATCTAACTGAGAGAGGATCATTCACCCCCACTGCAACAGCAACCCCTACCCAACCCTATGGCTTTGCTTTCATGGGAGAAACCAGAAAAAGTAGAGCTAAGTTGTTTATACATTTTCATTTTTGGCAGCACTGTGGTCTCACGGCTCCAGAGACCTGGCTTTGAATCCTGGCCCAGCCTTTGTCTGCATTGGTTTCCTCTGGGTAGTCTGGTTTCCTCTCACCTTCCAAAATCATGCAAAATGTACAATGTGCAATCATAACCCTTGCTCAATGGCCTAACAACATGTGGCTTGCCAATGCTTGGACTTTCTGGTCCAAAGTCCAGTACGTTGTGTTGCACGCACAAATCTGACTTTAGTTTCACCACTTAATACTTAAATTCCAAGCCCCAAACTGGGAGCACTGGGAACTGTTTGTTTGGAAATGCATGAATCATGTTTTCATGTCCTAGCAGAAGCACACACGCCTAAGATCACGCATCATGCCAAGCTTTATTTGAATTAGCGAAAGTGTACCAGCACTCGACTAGTGGAAACGTGTTCAGTGAATCACACCACCATCTGGAGTCTGACGGATGAATCCGCGATTGGTGAATGAATGCCAAGAGAATGCCACATTCATGCTACAGTGCCAACTGGTAAAGCATGATGGAGCACTGATCCAAGGTTAAATGGAATGCGTAATGCCTCCTTAAAGCATCAAATACGTTGTAGAGAACCGTGTGGTTCCAGGTTCTTGTTTCAGCCTGACCTCCAGCACAAAGGGAGTTCCAGAAAGAAAGGGTTAGCTAACTTGGAAGTGGAAGCCCAGACCTCAACTCCATCCTTCATTAGCTATTTAGAAGAGGCCCTTATCCAGAGTGACTTACAGCTGATGCGTTCTTACAAGGTACAACTCAATCAGTTGTGGGTTCCTTGTTTAAGGGCTAGATTATCAGAGCTGGGACTTGAACTGTGAAACTTCTGGTATATATTCAAATTGAGACAGATTTGTTTATGTAGCGCTTTTTATAATGGGGCATTGTCTCAAAGCAGCTTTACAATTTTAGCTTTTCTATAATATCTAGGGCCATTGCCAAATTGAGGAAGCCTAGGGCATCAGTGGGAAGGAGAATCTCCCTAAACGTTATAAGGAAGAAACCTTGCGAGGACTCAAATAGGAAGCCATCCTCCTTAGTCCAGTAGCTTAACTGTTGCTCCACCTCAGTCCTACTCCACTGAAACTCTAGCCAGGCCTTATCACGTCAATGATAAGAACATCAATAGTGTTCTTGGAAGCAAATCCCAAACATACTGTCTGTATATTTTTTCAGCAAAAGTGCAAGCCCTTCACCTCTATGACCTGGGTTTGAGTCCCGGTTATGCCTTGGGTCACATGCAGGCACCGATCACGCTGTTTGAGGAGGACCCCAGCCCTGGCATTCCATCATACATTTTCCAGAGATAGATCGGAGCCCCCTTGATCCTGACCAGACCAATTTACATTTACAGCATTTAGCAGATGCCCTTATCTAGAGCGACTTACAATTGACACAGTCTTACAATCCAAGCAGCTGTGGGTTAAGGCCCTTGCTCAAGGACCCAACAGTGGCAGCTTGGTAGAGGTGGGATTTAAACTCTGGACCATTTGGTCCATATTCCCATACCTTAACCCCAATTGGGGTTGAAGCAGGACAAAGAAGATGAAGAAGTATATTTACTTTGCTTCATGTAGATATTCAAATGACCGATGCTATTTCTATTCAAACTCTGATCTTAAACAACAACTGTGAACAACTTTACTTACTGGACTGAAAGCGTAAAAGGTGAAAAGGTATGTGGTGAGGAATGTAAGCCTGGAGCTGATTACTGGTCCTGGCAGTTTGAAGAATAATAAAAGCAATGGCACACACAGTGGTGCAGACTGGGTGTGGCATGAGTCTAAATAAACGTAAGAAACCTGCAGTTGCCTGATAGTGATTCTGATATAGAGTGACTTAGGACGTACTCACTGCCTTGTACCATACCAGAGCACAACTGTCCTCATTTCCCACTCCTCCAATGGCCTGCACTCACATTGCAGCTAAACTTACTGGGCCTGAGCATGCCACCATCATCATAATGGGAGGTTTGTGGTGGAGAATGTCATTCTTGCACAGCGCTATTGACTTCATCAATGTACTTAGAAGAATTTTTTTCAGAGGGAACTGACTATAGTGTGCAGCGATTGTTCTCAGCACTGCAGTGACACTAATGTGGTGGTGGTGTGTTAGTGTGTGTTGCTGGTACAATTGGATCCAACACAGCAGAGCTGCTGGAGTTTTTAACACTGCTTACATGATGCTGCCTACAGGATGCTGGTGGCTGGACATTTTTGGTTGGTGGACTGTTTTCAGTCCAGCAGTTACACTGAGGTGTTTGTAAACTCCAGGAGTACTGCTGTGTCTGATCCACTCGTATCAGTGCACCACACACTAACACACCACCATCAAAACACCAGTGTCAGTGCAGTGCTGAGAATGATCCACCACCCAAACAGTACCTGATCTGTGCTGGTCCTGACCATTAGAGAACAGAGTAAAGGGGACGAACAAAGCATGTAGAGAAACAGATGGACTACAGTCTGTAACTGTAGAACTTCAAAGTGTAGTGACCATAAAACTAACACAAACAATGAGCAGAATATCAACTGAAAAATGTAGAAAGCCTAAGGCTTTTGGACAGGACTGTATATCTCTTCTTGCTTTCATTTTTAATGGCCGGTTGTAAAGAGGCATTCATTGCAATTCCTACTGCGTATGATTGTGTCAATCCTCAGTGCAGAGCAGGCATGCACTGCACAGAGTAATTGTGATGTAAATCACTAACCTGATCACAAGTATGAGTCATGTGTCCTGTTCAGCTTTTCGTTTCAATAGAAGTACAAATGATTTTCCCATTCACAGACATGCCAAACATACCAGTGTGCAGTTCTTACCTGTCCGGACGGAGTGCTGGATGATAGGAGAAAGAGACAGAAGACACCCCAATCTGATAACTACAGGATAGACTTATCTGTCCTCCTCTGCCTGGGTGTAATGTTTAGTCCTTTGTAGTATCTGATAGTTCCTTACTTCCCGGACAGACTCCTGCTCTGCGTTTCCTGCTTCATTCTCTTTTACGATCTCAGCTCTAGTTGAGCTGTCAGACCTGGTACCGATTGCTATGGGGCAACAGAGGTGGAGTTTCACTGTCTTCCTCCACCCCCTTTCCCTGCTGCTTTCCACTTATCTCACTTTATCACTCATCTAATCTGTTGTGGTGTGCTGTGTTGCTTGAAGTCATAGGGAAAACGCACATGTATATCATGAATCACACACACAGGTGAGTCAGGCTCGTGGACTGGATCTCAGGTAGGCAGGATGCGGTTTCTCAATCTCTGTCTTGCCTACCAGATAGCCAGCAGGATCCATAATGATTAATAATGACTACTCTGTTTCCTTCAGTAAGGGAGGTAGGAAAGATTAATGAGAAAATCAAGACCTGTCAAGACACAAGCAGACACACGTCTACCTTGTAGAGACTTTCCATTGACATTATGTTCTGACATTAATAAAAACAATACAGTGTTAATGTAGATAATTAATGCTGCATCTACACCTCACCCTAACTTTTGCCTCAGTACCCTAAAGCGAGTCTTTTGGCTCTTTTGTTTATTCAGTGGAACGTCGCAATTTTGTGTTTCCTTATGAGGACCAGCCAAATGGCATCACGAGCTAAAAATGTGTGAACTTTCTAACCTTCTGGGGTCGTTTGGACTTCATACTGATAAACAGGACTGAACCTTGACACTAAGCTCCATCCACACACACCTATACATGCTACTGATGGTCATTTAGAACTTTATGATCTTAAAAATACATAAAACTGTCCACTCATGCAAGTTTACTTATCTGTTTAACTCACTTTAGCTTGGGTAGTAAAAGATCATATATGAATACGATCTAAATACCTTAAAACCAAACCAGGTTAGCTCCTTTTAACTACCAAGCTAGCAGTGACATGCAGTGAGGTCAAGAGTGGGTGAGGCACTGGACAGACAGAGCCAGATTTCACATATATGAACCTCAATGGGATTAAATGATTAAATTCTCAATAACTAAGTTTGAATAGGCAGTGTTTTTTCTGATTTTATATCACATATCGCACAGCATACAGTGGGGCAAAAAAAAGTATTTAGTCAGCCACTGATTGTGCAAGTTCTCCGACTTAGAAAGATCAAAAGATCAAAAGTACATTTCATCTATGAGAGACAAAATGAGAAAAGAAAATCCAGGAAATCACATTGTAGGATTTTTAAAGAATTTAATTGTAAATCATGGTAGAAAATAAGTATTTGGTCACCCACAAACAAGCAAGATTTCTGTATTAATGGCAGCTGTTTGACCTCGTTATCTGTATAAAAGACACCTGTCCACAGCCTTATAAAGTCAGACTCCAAACTCAACCATGGCCAAGACCAAAGAGCTGTCGAAGGACAACAGGAAGAAAATTGTAGACCTGCAGCAGGCTGGGAAGAGTGAATCTACAATAGGCAAGTCAAGTCAAGTCAGATCTATTTATATAGCGCTTTTAACAATGGAGCATTGTCTCAAAGCAGCTTTACAAGTTTAGATTATCTCCTAATATCTACGTCCAATCCCAAATTGAGCAAACCTAGGGCGACAGTGGCAACTAAAAACTCCCTAAGTGTTATGAGGAAGAAACCTTGGGAGGACCAAGACTCAAAAAGGGACCCAACCTCCTTGGGCTCCTTGAGCAGGTTGGTGTGAATAAATCAACTGTGGGAGCAATTTGGAAAATGGAAAACATGCAAGACCATTGATAATCTTCCTCGATCTGGGGCTCCACACAAGATCTCATTCCATGGGGTCAAAAATGATCATGAGAAAGATGAGCAGAAATCCCAGACCTACACGGGGGGGCCTGATGAATGACCAAGCTGGGACCAAAGTAACAAGGCTACCATCAGTAACACACTACACCGAGAGGGACTCAGATCCTGCAGTGCCAGGCGTGCCCCCCTGCTTAAGACAGGACATGTCCAGGCCCATCTGAAGTTTGCCAGAGAGCATATGGTTGATCCAGAAGAGGATTGGGAGAATATCATGTGGTCAGATGAAACCAAAATAGAACTTTTTTGTAAAAACTCAACTCGTTGTGTTTGGAGGAAGAAGAATGCCGAGTTGCACAACACTTGGGCAATGAAAGAGTGGCTCCGTAAAAAGCATTTCAAGGTCCTGGAGTGGTCTAGCAAGTCTCCAGACCTCAACCCCATAGAAAATTTGTGGAGGGAGTTGAAAGTCCATGTTCCCCCAAAACATCACTGCTCTAGAGGAGATCTGCATGGAGGAATGGGCCAAAATACCAGCTACAGTGTGTGCCAACCTGCTGAAGACTTACAGGAAACGTTTGGCCTCTGTCATTGCCAACAAAGGTTATGTTACAAAGTATTGAGTTGAACTTTTGTTATTGGCCAAATACTTATTTTCACCATGATTTACAATTAAATTCTTTAAAAATCCTACAATGTGATTTCCTGGATTTTTTTTCTCATTTTGTCTCTCATAGTTGAAGTGTACCTATGATGAAAATTACAGACCTTTCTCATCTTTCTAAGTAGGAGAACTTGCACAATCAGTGGCTGACTAAATACTTTTTTGCCCCACTGTATTTGAGTCACAACTTATGTTGTTGTTGGTGCGGTCTGTGTATAGGATCTAAGTCCCGATTTTCATTATCACTTGATGAAAGATAAACCAAGGAAGAACCCGTTCATTTTTGAATGGCTCTGACTCGCATCTGTTTCTGCGACGGCCCTTAGTTGTCAACACAGTTCATGTATTCACTCATTTAATGATGGAAGCGTCATCAGTACTTGGGCTCTTGCATGTCCTCTGTTGCAGCAGAATGTAATTTCAGCCTCTCATGGTACTTTTTTCATTACAGTTTTATCAGTAGCAGCAAGCCTAAATATTTTTCACACAAACAAATTACCTATAGTGGTGCATGAAAGTTTGTGAACCCTTTAGAATCTTCTACATTTCTGCATAAATATGACCTAAAACATCATCCCATTTTCACACAAGTCCTAAAAGTAGATAAAGAGAACCCAGTTAAACAAATGAGTCAAAAATATTATACTTTGTCATTTATTGATTGAGGAAAATGATCCAATATTACATATTAGTGAGTGGCAGAAGTATGTGAACCTCTAGGATTAGCAGTTAGACAGGCTTAATCATGTAAGTCAAGTTAGATTAATTTATGTGGAGCATTATCTCAAAGCAGCTTTACAATTTTAGATCATCTTCTAATATCTAAGGTCAATTCCAACTAGCTACCTGGCTAGTGTTAGCACTAAACATTATGAACATGTATGAATGTGGATTCTAATGACTCAGAAATTCTACCGTATTAGCATTAGAAGAGATTCTAACATATGTGACGTGCATACAAGCAAGGAACTGTGAGGGCCGCTGGCAATGTGGAACACAAACAGACAGGCAGCACATTGAACCAGCGCTCTACCACAGAGCTACACTGGTGTTTATTGTTTTGTTTGTTATTTAAAGTTTTAACATTATGCTTTCCTGCCTGGAGGCACTTTGGAAACCACAAGGGCACAGGTGTTAGCACGCTTTTGATGGGAGATATGTTTTGTTTATTTTCTAAATGAAAACAGCTTAAACTCTGCAAACTGTAATGAAATTCTGAAACATGTTGGATAAAAAATGGACAAAAAATGTACAAAAGTCAAATTTATTTATGTGGTCCTGTTTTACAACAGAATTGTCTCAAAGCAGCTTTACAAATATATTGGCTCAAAGCACGAGTTGAGCAAGCCTAAGGCAACACTGGCAAGGAAAAACTCCCCAAATGTTACAGGGAAGAAACCTTAGGAGGACCAAGACTCAAATAGGGACCCAACCTTCTTGGGTAGCCATGTTCTTTAATGTAAGTGGTAAAGAATATATGTAAATAAAAGACTCTACTTAAAATTACAATATAATAATATACGTATATATACTTTTTTGCCCCACTGTATGCAGTGGGGCAAAAAAGTATTTAGCCAGCCACTGATTGTGCAAGTTCTTTTACTTAGAAAGATGAGAGAGGTCTGTAATTTTCATCATAGGTACACTTCAACTATGAGAGACAACATGAGAAAAAAAAATCTACGAAATCACATAGAAAATTTGTGAAATCCGTGTTTCCCCAAAACATCACTGCTCTAGAGGAGATCTGCATGGAGGAATGGGCCAAAAAACCAGCTACAGTGTGTGCCAACCTGGTGAAGACTTACAGGAAACGTGTGACCTCTGTCATTGCCAGCAAAGGTTATGTCACAAAGTATTGAGTTGAACTTTTGTTATTGACCAAATACTTATTTTCCACCATAATTTATAATTAAGCTCTTTAAAAATCCTACAATGTGATTTCCTGGATTTATGTGTGTATGTGTGTGTGTGTGTGTGTATGTATGTTAAGATGAAATAATAAAGTAAAAAATATGTAATATGGAGTATTATAAAATAGAAAATTAAAAAAACTATAGCATATAAAATAGTAGCATAAATATTGAATATAATAGAGTAAGAAATGAGCGATTTGGGACAGTTCGAAGAGACCAATAAGAAGAGACATTATGTTCTTGTGTCCTCGATGGGAATGATTCAAAAGATTTTTTTTTGCGCTTGGGAGCCTTTTCAGTTCTTTTTTCAAGTACCATCCTACTCTTGTTTTTGTTAAGTGGTGCATTACAATTTGCATAAATGTGTTATGTGTAACTGCAGAGGATGTGTTAAAGTTCTCATTTAGAAAATCAGAACATGCCATTTCACCCCGGGTGCCAGAATATTTGCATATGACTGTGTAGTACTTACTTCATGTTGTCTCCACCTGCTGGATAAATACAATATGTCAAGTTATAATTAGAGGAGACTTTACACAAAACGCATTACAGTACAATATACAGGGAATGGAATCTGTGTTCAAAGTTGAGCGTTGCAGTTGAGGTCCTCAGGCAGCACATTGGTGCCTCAGAGCTCCAGAGACTCAGGTTCGATTCATGGCCTGGGGGGTTTCCACAAAGTATGATTTTTCAGTTTAAGGTAACTTAAGCCCAAAGTCAAGTTTGTCCAAGAAGGAAATGGCAGACAGCAAGGCAATCCTCGCCTCTGAGCTCATGTTATCTGGCTAACTGAGAAATCCTGTTTTGTGAAATTCCCCCAGTGCGTGTGTTGCTTTACACTGGGTACTCCAGATTCCTCCCACATTCCAAAGACATGAGTTCAGTCAACTGGCACCTCTACAGTTCCCCAGTGTGAGTATGTGTTTGCCCTGTGATGGACTAGTGCCCTCTCCAGGATTAGTTCTTGAACTGTGCACCGTACTGCCAGATGCCAGACCTCCTGCGCCCTTGATTTATATTAATTTATATTATATGGAAACCGCAGGATTAACGAATTAATTTCTTGTACTGGGTGGTTATTCCCATTTTGAAATTTCCATTTTGAAATAATATTTTGAAATGGAAATAACTGGCTTACGCTTCACTCCTCCAAGATCTCCTGTAATAAAATGCTTTACAGCTGTGATGGACTGCACGTCTGTGTTCTGTGTTCTCAGGGAAGGTGGTGGCTCAGCAGTTAAGGAACTGGACTATGGACCAGAAAGTCCAGGGTTCAAATCCCCCCTCTGCCAAACTACCACTGTTGGGTCATTGAGCAAGACTCTTAACACACAATTGCTTGGATTGTTAATTGTAACTCTGCTAAATGACATAAATGTAAATGTTCTCTGAAAGAAAACAAAAATGCTAGACAGTGCTGTAGAATTAAAGCTTTATGGCTTTAAAAATAAAAGGTGAGCAATTTATATTTTGAAGAATCAACTCCCGGAATCGACTCGCTAAACTGGGAAATTGTGTCGATTTCGTAAAGAATCAAACAGTCCATTTAAGCTGTTGTATTGAGTCGACTCTTAATTTGATCCCCTTAACATTTCATTAAATGATAAAAAATAAATAAATAAATAAAAAATAAAACATTGTCAATCATTTTAATTGGACTCGACTCAATAAAGAATAGAACAATTCCATTTATTGAGAGGAGTTGATTCGTAGAATCGTCCTCTGTTGATTTCAACACCTTAAATTGGAGTCGACTCTATGAATACTCGAACATGCCTTTGAAACGCTTGAATGAAATCAACCTTTGGAATCGACTTCATCGACTCCCAATACTCGGAGTCGACTCCATACACTGTGGAATCGAACGGTCCTGTTCAAAATATACTGACGTACCAATGCTGTGAAAGGCTCTGACGAGGCTAGGGGAGTAACATCAGGGTAAGATGACACTTGTCAGCTATAGCCGTTTATGTAAAACAATATATAAGTAGTAGTTCGTAAGTATTAACGATTCAAATGAGGTATGATGCTATTTCATCTGATATTTCGGTAGGTTTTGCATTAGCAAGGCAGCTACGCTAGCAGTTCATTCCTGTCAGTACGTAGCTAGGCTAACCGGCTAAGTACTGTTACCTAGGTTACACTTCTGCTCATTCAGAGCAACGGTTCTTTTTAACATTTTGTTTCGTCTTTAGATATCTGTTCATTATGTAATTCGTCAGGTAGCTCGTACAGACAAACATTTAACATTCATATTAAAACAGGCAGCTATTAACTCCTCGGCCGAATCCAAACAGCTCCTAAAACCCTACGTAAGTGCACTTCATAGGCTATGAATGAACGGCATGTGCGCGCTATGTAGTGCACTAGTTATGGATAAGGCACCCGTTTGGAATTCGGCCTCGTAAATGACGGAGCGTACGCCCTTCGCGGACATCAGACAGTTTGTAAAATAGTGTGCGAGCGTTATATACAGCCTCACTTACAAATACTCATCTGGTTATTTTCAACACAATAGACTATTCCTGAAAAACAAGTCCAAAATGTGTCTAGATAAAATTGTCATGTTTTTTCCACCTGCTATACACAATGCAAGTCTCTCCTCATACTGACAGCCATTCTTCATGTACATACTCAATCCTTTTTAGTGCACTAGATCAGTTTGGTGTTGGAGTTCTGACTTGAGCAGAAACACCTGACTGCCCCTTTGTGCCCGCCAATGGAGCTGGCACACAGTTTGCTGCTCAATGAGGATGCCCTGGCTCAGATCACCGAAGCCAAGAGGCCAGTATTCATATTCGAGTGGCTTCGGTTCCTCAACAAGGTCCTTGTAGCTGCCAACAAGGTATGATGATTACTCCCTTTTCTGTGGTGTTATCCCATGTTTACTGATCTACAGGGGGTTTCATAAGGTGAGCGTGATTGGGGAAAATTATGCGTTTTGTCAAGAATCTTTCGGTCTTGCTTACAGTGGGGCAAAAAAGTATTTAGTCAGCCACTGATTGTGGCTGAAAGATGAGAGAGGTCTGTAATTTTCATCATAGGTTCACTTCAACTATGAGAGACAACATGAGGAAAAAAAATCCGGGAAATCACATTGTAGGATTTTTAAAGAATTGTAAATCATGGTGGAAAAGAAGTATTTGGTCAGTAACAAAAGTTCAACTCAATACTTTGTGGCTGACTAAATACCTTTTTTGCCCCACTGTATGTCACAGTGTGTGAAAATATAAAGGTGTTTGTTACCCTTGTTATGCTGGGCTTAATCCTCTATATCTGTGGTTCCCAACCTTTTTTCCTTGGAGCCCCCCTACAAAAATGTATATAAATTATTGTTGCTGTTTTCATTTTGGTTCTGAATTCAATCAATACCATAGAAAACGTGGCTTTACAGTATGGTTTGCTGGCCACAGCTGTCAGTTGGCTATCCATAGGTTACATAGTGAGTCACTCTGGCATGGCATTGCAAGCAACACTTTATGGGCATCCCTGTCTAGGGGGTACCTGTACCTGAGCCAAGTGAATTCTGGGACAGGCTCCAGATTCCTTGCATCCCTGACCTGACTGTTTAGTGTTTAAAAGTTAGTTTGAAGCAGGTACATTAGAATCGTAGACGGATTTGGTGAGTGGTCAATAGAAGGCTGTGGGTTCAAGTCCAGGCTCTGCCAAATCTGCCGCGGTGTGCCCCCTGAGCAAGGCCCTTAACCCTCAGTTGATTGGATTGTACCTGTAGAATGTGTCAGGTCTAAGTCACTCTGCTAGTCCTGTCCAGATGTAATCCTGATACTCAATATGCATTAGACGACCCTTTATACGTAAGGTACTTGTGTAAGCAGGCTCTGTGTGTCCTGCCGCACTGAGACGCATCAGCTCTTGGCAGACAGTTTCTATGGCAAATTCACCAAGAACCGACTGAGGAATGTGTCTCATTTGTTTTGTTTCCCTCGTCTGAACCTGGCCAGGTTGATGTGAAGGAGAAGCAGAAGAAGCTGGTGGAGCAGCTCACCGGCTTGATAAGCAGCAACCCTGGACCCCCGACCCGGAAGCTGCTGGCCAAAAACCTGGCCACGCTCTACAGCATCGGCGATACGTTTACCGTCTTCCAGACGCTCGACAAGTGCAATGACATCATCAAGAACAAGGATGACACTCCGGCCTATCTGCCCACCAAGCTGTGAGTTCAGGGCTTTCTGTTGCTGTTAATCTTTTGTTGCCAGATGCACACATTGTCTGTCGTTGCTGTTACTTTACTACAGGTTGTACCTTATATATCTGAGTGAATTCATCTTAGGGTGGAAGTACGGAACTGCGTTGTCATGTGTACGTAAGTGTAGATAAGGCGTCGTTCAGGCTGTAAGCTCCTTGTAGCACAGGTAAAATGTACTATCAGTATGCACTGACATTATGATTCGTGTAAGCTGCTGCTACACGAACTGAATGTGTCAGTGCTGACCAGCCCAGGTTAGTGTGTTTTACATTCATTTCTAATATTTTTAACATTAAAATGATGCATGTACTGAATAACTTTTGGCCATACCTGAAGAACATGAAATATATTGCAGATATCAGTATGCAGTGTATCGTGATATAATCGTATCGTATCATGAAGCCCTTTCCAGTACCCACCCCTAGCTTGTGCAGATGCTTGTGCTATATCTGAACAGGTAATCTGAGTAAATCAGTGAACTGAATCAGACGGCGTTTGGTAAGGCAGGGTTTACTTTATCTGCTGTTTAGGGTGAGAGGGGGGCAGTGTTGTGCGTGAACGAGTTCAAAAGAACGCGTTCATTGAACACGCTCATTTTTTCGTGAACGTTGAACTGAACGCAACACAGTTTTTAATAAAGAACTTGAACGTGAATTAGTTCACATTATGTGTTATGAACGGCAGACATCACTGTAAATGAACGTTGGAATTTGTTTTCCATTGAAAACTGAGTGACATCTGTTTTGTCTTTTGAAACGCAACGAGAGAAAGTTCCTCCCTCCTGTATTCTCGCTGGTGCAGCTTAAATCATGTATCACCAGACAGAAATGGTTTTGACATTGTGTGCGCAATGCATTGCGGGCAACGTAGTGTCCGGCTGAGAATAGTTAACATACTGGCTAGTTAATAACATACAGGCTTCCGCACGACGTTACCCGTGATGAATTGCAGCAGAGCGGGGTAGCCATAGCAACGCCGCGTACACAATTGCAGTGTCATCAGAAAATGTCTAAAATGAGCAGTTTCAAAGAACGTATAGTGATTTCTAGCTTGTAGTGTGAAAAAAGTATTTATTTGAATATCTCACGAAAAAAGTAAAATGAACTGAACTTTGAACTAGTTCAGAATTAAAATTGTGAACTTTGAACGTGAACTGTTCACTTTGAGCATGTATGAACTGAACTTGAACTAGTTCAGAAAAGCTGTGAACTGGCACAACACTGGAGGGGGGATATCGATTCTTAGATGCATCGCGATGTGGACGAGTCGGCATCAATTCCCAAATGTTAAATATTATTATTTAAAGATTAAAAAAGATTATTTAAAGGTTAGATCATAACATATAATTTTGAAGATCGAACACAAAGCAGAACTCAAAAATGTGGAAGTTCAGCGCTTGTCGGACAGTCTGTGGCTTGCACATGACACGGGAATAACAGACAGGAACAAGCGCCGTCTAAGCTTCCACCCAACTCAAAGAGTGAAGTGAATTACAAATTCTATTTGCAACTTTGAGAACTGGGACTTTTGCACTTTGGAGCCACGATACAAAGATATTTCGATATGCTAGGAGCCTTTGAAAAGACTTCTCAGGTTTTCTCAGTTTGGGTTTGGGCTTAGATATTAGAAGATAAGATCAGATATGAAATTGTAAAGCTGGACGGACAAACCGTAGTTATCAAATGGCCAATTTGCTAGCACAATGTCATGGTGACCTGGGTTTGAGTCTCCGTTGTGACCTCTGGCTGTGTCTGGCAACACGTTCAAACCATGTCAGAGAAAGGAGTGCTGCAACAGCAACACTTGGCAAGCCTGACCAGGACATGTAGAAGAACAAAAATGCCAAAAAGTTGAAGCATATGTGCCAGAACTTTTGTTTAAGTTGAGACATTAGATAATGATTATATGATTAGGCTGAATAAATAAGCACAGGAAAAGTGAAACCATGTAATGATACCTGCTTAAGTGTCCAGGTCAAGCAGTGATGCTCTTGTTTTTGCTCCTGATTTTGGCAGCGCTGCAGTGGCTTGTGTTGGCGCCTTCTATGAGAGAATGGGTCGCATGCTGGGCAGCTCTTTCCCAGAAACCATTAACAACCTCCTGAAAGCGCTGAAGAGTGCCGAGGTAAATGAGCGCCAAATATCAGACGGCACCCTCTGTAGTGAGAAAAACCTATCGTGTCCTGGGCACTTTGCTGCTTCTTTAATCCTCTGGGTGTGTGTGCGTTTGGCAGTCGCAGGGTCGTGGCGAGATCCTGCTGAGCCTGCAGAAGGTGCTGTGCGGCCTCGGGGGTGCAGCCGCCTCCTGCCACCGGGACATCTATAAAAATGCCCGCTCTCTGCTCACTGACCGGTCCATGGCTGTGCGCTGCGCCGTGGCGAAGGTCAGACTCCGGTTAAGAAGTCCTAATAGGTTTGAGTTTTGCTGTGACAAACTCTTATGAGTTGACACGAGTTGAATTGGTGCCTTCTTGTGCTTAGTGCTTGCTGGAGCTGCAGAACGAGGCTGTGTTCATGTGGACAGCGGAGCTGGAGAACGTAGCCACGCTGTGTTTCAAAGCCCTGGAAGGCTCCACCTACGGGGTGCGTGTGGCCGTGTCCAAACTGCTGGGAACCGTCATGGCCACAGCACTCATGCCCAAACAGGCTGCAGGTAATCCGTCACTTATTCTGCACTGCTTAGAAATATCAGCTATTTACCCTGTTTTTGTCAGTAGTTCCCAAAGTAGATACAGTGGGGCAAAAGGTATTTAGTCAGCCCCTGATTGTGCAAGTTCTCCTACTTAGAAAGATGAGACAGGTCTGTGATGTTCATCATAGCTACACTTCAACTATGAGAGACAAAATGAGAAAAAAATCCAGGAAATCACATTGTAGGATTTTTTTTTAAAGAATTTAATTGTAAATTATGGTGGAAAATAAGTATTTGGTCAATAACAAAAGTTCAACTCAATATTTTGTAACTTTTGTTGGCAATGACAGAGGTCAAACGTTTCCTGTAAGTCTTCACCAGATTTGCACCACCAGCTCTTTGGTCTTGGCCATGGTTGAGTTTGGAGTCTGACTGTTTGAGGCTGTGGACAGGTGTCTTTTATACAGAAAACGAGGTCAAACAGGTGCCATTAATACAGGTAACGAGTGGAGGACAGAAGAGCTTCTTAAAGAAGAAGTTACAGGTCTGTGAGAGGCAGAAATCTTGCTTGTTTGTGGGTGACCAAATACTTATTTTCCACCATGATTTACAATTAAATTCTTTAAAAACCCTACAGTGTTATTTCCTGGGTTTTTTTTTCCTCATTGTGTCTCTCATAGTTGAAGTGTAGCTATGATGAAAATCACAGACTTCTCTCATCTTTCTAAGTAGGAGACCTTGCACAATTAGTGACTGACTAAATACTTTTTTGCCCCACTTTACACGTTGAGTGTTTCTGCTTTCGTGTTCCGTGTCTCAGTGATGCGTCAGAATGTGAAGCGTGCCACGCTGGAAGAGGTGCTCGAGCTGATGGCTACAGGCTTCCTGCGTGGCGGCTCTGGCTTCCTAAAAAGTGGTGGAGAGATGCTCAAAGGGGCGTCCGTAAGCAGGGAGGTGCGCGTCGGGGTCACCGAGGTGAGCAGGCTCCACACACTTATTTTTTTTCTAATGCCTGTGATGAGGAAGGACGCACCATGCTGGCTCATGGCTGTAGTTCCTTTACAGAATAAATCCTGGACGGATAATCACCCTGCAGTCCTATGTTTCAGGCGTACGTGGTGTTTGTGACGGTGCTGGGTGGCCAGTGGCTGGAGCGCAACTTTGCCACCTTTCTGTCCCACCTACTGGAGCTGGTGGCTCACCCGCGTGCCACTCAGAGCCACGTGGAGGCGGTGTACTCGCGCCGCTGTGTCTCCTTCGCCCTGCGCGCCACACTCGGCGCTCTGTTGGGCGAAAAGGCCCAGATCGCGGCCGCTAAGGACATCTGCCAGGCCATCAGCAAACAGATGAGGGCAGTGGGTAAGGAGCAAAATGGGGGGGAAATATCCAGGTTCAAAGCACTGCAGAGTAAGTACTCCCAAGTTCTGTTGTTCTGCTTGTGTGCGCACTTCTAAATCCTGATTGAGCTCCTGATTAAGCCTGGATTGAGGTGGTGTGGGACTCTCTTTCCGCTTTGTTTATGATTGCGTTACTCTTTTTGCTCAGCCGGATCCTCCAACATGTTGTGCTGTCACAAGCCGTTTAGCCAGTTTGTATACAGTAGTGAGGCACCAAAGTATCTTGGATTAAGTCAGAACAAAAATTGAAGTCGCACTGGGCTGAAAACTGCGTGAACTGTTTATTATTTTTTTTCTGATGAGTCGCCATGGAAACAGTGGAACTTTAGGGAAACAAAACATCAGTCACTGCAGTAAATGCCTTACTGCTTGTCCTCAGTTAAGTGAAACATCTGAGGGGTTTTATTCAACACACTTAAATTCCCTTGGGTAAAGTAAAATCTTCCCTTAAGGTTTATACGTTAGGGAAAAACTTAAGGTTTTTAATGCAGTCGGGCAGGTTATGGATATTTTGGACATGGCTTTTAAGGACGGGTGCCTCAAAAAGATATAATAAAAAAAATGTGGTTAATAGTTAAATACGCCATAGAGAAATCACTGCAAACATGTTCATTTTGACACCATTATTGGGTCAAATTCTGTTGTCACAATATTGCACTTGATACTCTTGTGACGATTAAATCCGTTCATGTTGGTTTCTGTCAGTTTGTGTATCTTATGTGTTAAGCTAAGGCTTCATCTAAACCTTACTAAGTGACAGCATATCATATTGCTATATCCATACTGAAATCAATGGATTTAAACTCTTACTTTGATTGCTTTGACCTGAATAATTAAATCAATCTTTCCTGGTATTCTGCTCTTCGCTGCCTTTTTACTCCAAAATGGAGTATTTATTTCCATTAATGATAATTAGTTCGTATAGTTGTTTTAAACTCTGGTGTTTTGTTGAGGTCAGATTCATGAATGAGTGTTTATACAGTGGGGCAAAAAGTATTTAGTCAGCCACTGATTGTGCAAGTTCTCCTATTTAGAAAGATGAGAGAGGTCTGTAATTTTCATCATAAGTACACTTCAATTATGTGAGACAAAATGAGAAAAAAAAATCCAGGAAATCACATTGTAGGATTTTTAAAGAGTTTAATTGTAAGTTATGGTGGAAAATAAGTATTGGTCAATAACAAAAGTTCAACTCAATACTTTGTAACATAACCTTTGCTGGCAATGACAGAGGTCAGACGTTTCCTGTAAGTCTTCACCAGGTTGGCACACACTGTAGCTGGTATTTTGGCCCATTCCTCCATGCAGATCTCCTCTAGAGCAGTGATGTTTTGGGGCAACACGGACTTTCAACTCCCTCCACAAATTTTCTATGGGGTTGAGGTCTGGAGACTGGCTAGGCCACTCCAGAACCTTGAAATGCTTTTACGGAGCCACTCCTTCGTTGCCCGAGTTTTTTGGGATCATTGTCATGCTGGAAAGACGCAGCCACGTTCCATCTTCAATGCTCTCACTGATGGAAGGAGGTTTTGGCTTAAAATCTCACGATACATGGCCCCGTTCATTCTTCCCTTAACACGGATCAGTCGTCCTGTCCCCTCTGCAGAAAAAAGCCCCAAAAGCATGATGTTTCCACCCCCATGCTTCACAGTAGGTATGGTGCAACTCAGCATTCCTTTCTCCTCCAAACATGGCGAGTTGAGTTTTTTTTACCAAAAGTTCTATTTTGAATTCATCTGACCACATGATATTCTCCCAATCCTCTTCTGGATCATCCATATGCTCTCTGGCAAACTTCAGACGGGCCTGGACATGTACTGGCTTAAGCAGGGGGGCACGCCTGGCACTGCAGGATCTGAGTCCCTCTCGGCGTAGTGTGTTACTGATGGTAACCTTTGTTACTTTGGTACCAGCTCT
Organism: Ancistrus triradiatus; assembly: GCA_025084515.1. Classification (NCBI taxonomy): domain Eukaryota; kingdom Metazoa; phylum Chordata; class Actinopteri; order Siluriformes; family Loricariidae; genus Ancistrus; species Ancistrus triradiatus. Next base: position 399,712 of record JAJAGP010000356.1, on the reverse strand, counting down.
CTGCAGGTCATTCATCAGGTCCCTCCGTGTAGTTCTGGGATTTTTCTCACCGTTCTCATGTTCATTTTGACCCCACAGGATGAGATCTTGCGTGGAACCCCAGATCAAGGGAGATTATCAATGGTGTTGTGTGTCTTCCATTTTCTTACAATTGCTCCCACAGTTGATTTATTCACACCAACCTGCTTGCCTATTGTAGATTCACTCTTCCCAGCCTGGTGCAAGTATACAATTTTCTTCCTGGTGTCCTTCGACAGCTCTTTGGTCTTGGCCATGGTTGAGTTTGGAGTCTGACTGTTTGAGGCTGTGGACAGGTGTCTTTTATACAGATAACGAGGTCAAACAGGTGCCATTAATACAGGTAACGAGTGGAGGACAGAAGAGCTTCTTACAGGTCTGTGAGAGCCTGAAATCTTGCTTGTTTGTGGGTGACCAAATACTTATTTTCCAACATGACTTACAATTAAATTCTTTAAAAATTCTACAATGTGATTTCCTGGATTTATTTTCTCATTTTGTCTCTCATAGTTGAAGTGTAGCTATGATGATAATTACAGACCTCTCTCATTTTTCTAAGTATAAGGACACACATAATCCATGATGCAGAGAGTGTGTGTGTATGTATGTGTGTATGTATATGTATTTTTTTTTTTTATTTCACTTAAATTTGTTAAACTGTAATCATACACTGGCACTATGAAGACGGTGAATACCAGAAAAGTCCAAATCGAGTGGGAAAAAATTGTTTTCCATTTTCAGCTGCACTTACCTATACAGTCAAACCTCGTTATCTTAATGAACCTGCGGAAATGGTTCGTATAATGAATGTTCGAATAGCAGGAGCTCTGTATGCATTATTTCTTATAGGAATTTAATTATCACGTTCTGGCACACCATTCGTATCTGTAGTGATGTTGCTTTATGTAGTGGCGAAGACTGTGCATACTAGTTAGATAATGCCATACCTGCAAGAGGTAATTGATCAGCTGTTTCTTTCCATGCCATGTCCATTTTTGCCCCGTCATGATAAACCTCTAAGATATCAAAAAGGCATCTGCAACAATTTCTAAAACCTTTAAATACATTGTAAAGAATCACTGAATAACCTGTAAATGTAGCTTCTTTCTCATGGAAGGTGCAGGTAGAGGCAAAATACCATTCGGTCATGTTTTATTTTATTTCTCAGCTTTCGATTTCTGATCGTCATTCATTATAACCATTTTGGATAGCAGGGAATACCTGATGCATTATAACAAGAAATGTGAGTTTGGTAGGTTGGGTATCGGGGTTTGACTGTACATGAATGTGCTGATTCTTCACTGCGTCCAGTCATTGAATCCAAACTGTTGACCTTAATTAGGAAACCTAAAGGCTTTTTGGTTCTTTGCTCGTACAGAGGCAGTAGTGAGTGACAGCAGCGGGGAGAACAAAGGTGGCGCTGCAGATGTCTCAGCCAGTCAGCACGTGATGGTGTGTGCCCTGAAAGAACTGGGCAGCCTGGTGCAGAGCCTCAGTGCCACAGCGGCACCTCTCATTCAGGAGCCGTCCATCGGTATATGTATATACGTATTTACATGCAGTAATGACTCCATTGGGATAATCACAGTAACTTGGCATCACTAGAAATGACACCAGTAGGTTACATTGGAAATCTCATTATTGAAGTGTGAAGCACTGTACTGATGCTCTGGATCGGATCGGCACCGATACTGACCTTATGAAAGACATTGGGTAAGGCAAAGACATGCATGTTAGGTTAATTGGTGTTTCCAAAGTGCCTTTAGGGTGTGAGTGTATGTGCCCTGCTACGGATTGGCGCCCTGTGTCGCCAGCTAGGCACGGGCTTTCCTGCCACCCAGACTAGGGTTAAGCGGATAAGAAAATGAATGAATTTATATTCTATTATAATAATTGTTATAATATTGTAACATTTCTCTTTTTATTATTAGAATTTTTGCTATTAGTATAGTATCATTAAATTGTATTATAATAATGGTTATAATTATTTTATAAAATTATGGTAATTGCTGATTGCTGTTCCAGAATCATATGAATAAATTCTTATACTTCATTCTTGTTTTTCCATTCTTTTGAACTTTCTTAGGGTTTTGTTCTTTAATGGCGTTGGATTACTTAATTCTTTATCCCTCTCCATACCTTCAGGTCTGCTGGAGACAGTCATGTCAGTGCTCCTTCATCCCAGCATGGCGGCCCGACTGGCAGCTGCTTGGTGTCTGCGTTGTGTCGCCGTGGCTCTGCCCAATCAGCTGACGCCTCTGCTGGACCGCTGTGCAGAACGCATCAACGCCCTAAAGAGCTCACCTGAGGCCGTCAGTGGCTACAGTTTCGCCATGGCGGCCCTACTGGGAGCAGTGCACCAGTGCCCGCTGGGCATCCCTCACTCAAAGGGCAAGGTGTGTTTTCTATTTTGTTGATATATCGTGCCGTGCATTGAACGTAACGCAGTGCTCCAACAAGCTAGCTTAAAGGAAAAGTTGGTACAGAGGGAAGTTTTTACTCAGAAAAAGCATGCCTTCCACCCTTTATGTGTTACTGGTATGTTAATTCACACTGCCAAACCCCATTGTCTGAGACGTCTTCATTCCTGGAAATGGTTCAGATCATGGATTTTCAGATAACTGGAGCTCTATGTCCATTATTTCTTATGGGAAAACCTCTCATTGTGTCAACTTTAAAGCCCTTCATATGCTTCGTGATGTAGCTTAATATAGTGATGTGCTTTTTCTAGGCTCCAGTGTGTTGTCTGGCCATTTCTCCCCTCGTATTAGTTCATAGTGTTGCTTTAAGAGCACAAGGGTAAATAAAAATAGTAACTTCTAAAAAAATCCCTGTATAAAGTGTAGCTTCCTACTGATAGGAAAGACGTGGAAGGTGCAGGTAGAGGCAAACTACCATTGAGAGACTCCATGTATGAGTTGCACTGATAAAACATCTTATCGTATCTCAATAACCTGTTGTAGTGCTACTGTAATGACGTCATGTCCTGTCTGTTAGATGGTCGTAAGCATCGCCGAGGACCTCCTGCGCTCGGCAGCCCAGAACAGCCGGCTCTCCCTGCACCGAACACAGGCTGGTTGGCTTCTCCTGGGAGCCCTGATGACTTTAGGTGAAGTACTCTTAATTGAGCGTTAAGCTTTTAGACAAAAATATAATGGAACGTTGCAGTCGGCGCGTCTCACAATTGACCTCGTATTCGAGACGGTGGTAGCCTAGCGGTTAAGGTACTGGACTATGGACCAGAAGGTCCAGGGTTCAAATCCCACCTCTGCCAGGCTGCCACTGTTGGGTTTTTGAGCAAGACCCTTAACCCACAATGGCTTGGATTGTAAGATTGTATCAATTGTAAGTCGCTCTGGATAAGGGCGTCTGCTAAATGCTGTAAATGTATTCACCGGGTGTGATCAGGCTCGTCTCTGGTGCGCTACCACCTGCCCAAGATGCTGCTGCTGTGGAGGAACGTGTTCCCCCGTTCGCAAAAGGAGCTGGAGGCGGAGAAAGCCAGGGGAGACTCTTTTACCTGGCAGGTCACCCTGGAGGGCCGAGCCGGAGCACTGTGTGGTAATTTCAGAATGTTTATTTTTTATAAAAGGCATGGCTTTGATGAAAGCAGGAGATGGTTACCTTGTTGTGTTGCTTTTTCCTAAATTAAAGTCAAGTCCATTGTCTGAAGCTGTAAGTGTTGATCACTTGATGGTTCCTTCTAATGGTTTTCTGCCTCCTCTTAGCCATGCGGAGCTTCGTGGCTCACTGTCCCGAGCTGCTCACGGAAGACGTGATCCGCCGACTCATGACGCCTATCGAATGTGCCATGACCATGATGGCCCAGTAAGTGCCGTTACCCAAACAGTGATGTGATGTAATTGGTTGGTGTGGACGGGGTAGTGATTGAGTGCTCCGTTTGTAGCGTTCCTGCAGTTATAAAGGTCCACGGGGCTCACCTGAAGGCGAGCACAGCCATGGTACGACTCCGACTCTACGACATTCTGGCCCTTCTTCCTCCCAAGACGTACGAAGGCAAGTCGGAGAGATGAGCTCCGTTCTTTGCCTAAATAATGGTATCATTGAAGCGCAGACAGTGATTTCAGTTTGCCTGTCTAACTTCATGAAGCGATTTCACACAGCCGACATTTGTACTGCTGCTCCAGGAGAATACGTCTTACACTGACCTTCGCAGGAGAGCGAAGGAAACAGCGTTTTGACTGATTTTCTTGTTTTTATTATCGTTACAGTTGTTAACACTGACCTATATATTACCCCGTCTGTGACTGCTGACTCTCAGCCGGGGCTGTTGTAGCTGAGAAAGTGCTGCACAGTAGAATGTATCGCTGCAGCAGCTTTTGTTACAAGTAGGGATGTTCCGATATTGAATTTCTTGGGCCGATACGATAACTGATTTATAGCACATTATTGTGGCAATACCGATGTTAAAAACCCGATAATTTAACCTTTCTGCATTTCAAATACAGTGAATCATTTTTGCAATAAATAATATATCACGCATCACTAGTTACAAGTGATTATTACAGAGGCTCCTTCAGGTTCTGTTGGGTTTTGGTAATAATATAAATGATTAGAGACACTGATAGAATACTAACTTGTGTAGAGCCTTTAACCAGGCTCAAGGACACTGTACAAATGACATGAGGTGACATGATGCCCATGGGGCATCTGAGGGCCCCGGCTGGGCACTGGGGCACCTGGCAGGTCAATGACTGTAATGCAGTTAGTTTTTGACCTACACTCACGTGATGCCCATGGGGCCTCATTGACCCCTGGCGGGTCAATGACTGTAGTGCAGTCAGTTTTTGACCTACACCCACGAAAGTTGGCAGGTTTGGTCCAGGGTGAGATCTGAGGTGACGTGATGCCCATGGGGCCGATGTGGACCCCGGCTGGGCACTGGGGCCCCTGGCGGGTCAGTGACTGTAATGCAGTTAGTTTTTGACCTACACCCACGTGATGCCCATGGGGCCTCTGAGGGCCCTGGCTGGGCACTGGGGCTCCTGGCAGGTCAATGACTGTAACGCAGTTAGTTTTTGACCTACACTCACGTGATGCCCATGGGGCCTCATTGACCCCTGGCGGGTCAATGACTGTAGTGCAGTCAGTTTTTGACCTACACCCACGAAAGTTGGCAGGTTTGGTCCAGGGTGAGATCTGAGGTGACGTGATGCCCATGGGGCCTCTGAGGGCCCTGGCTGGGCATTGGGACACCTGGCGGGTCAATGGCTGTAACGCAGTCAGTTTTTGACCTACACCCACGAAATTTGGCAGGCCTGGTCCTGGGTACAATCTGAGGTGGCGTGATGCCGCTCCCCTGAGGTACGCTCAGGGTCGACCATTGCATAGTGGCAATCACACTCGCATTTTCTTCAGGAAATGCACCTCTCTAGTTTTTGTTTATAATACACACACACACACACACACACACACACACACACACACACATGCTTTCACAGCGCGGGTTCAAGTCCTTGTTTACTTGCTTTCAGTTCGTCTTCTCTCTCATGCCTCACATTAACCTTGTTCGGTTCAGAATTTGTTCTCATAGTGGCTGAAATTGTAGTTATTTATTTTTTCTCTTACATGTGCTGTGTGTTATTGAACAGGCAGCTTCAGTGCGCTGTTGAGGGAGCTGGTGGCCGAGTTCACGCTCACGGATAATTCGGCCAACACGACCACGTCCCTGTTGCGTTCCCTATGTCACTACGACGACAGCGTTCTCATGGGCTCCTGGCTGCAGGAGACCGATCACAAGTCAATTGAAGACCAGGTGAAATCTCTCGGTCTATGATCTGTCATGGTGGTTTCAAATGGACTTGTTTCTTGCTTAGGATTTAGGATCTTGTTCAGGATCTGAATCTCACCTTTAAGATGCTCTGACCTGCAGTCTTATAGTCTTTTTATGAATGTGCGTTGGAACCAGTTGCAGCCCAACAGCGCCTCAGGCAGTGGGGCTCTGGAGCATGACCCGTCTTCTATATATCTGCGTGTCCCTGTGGGCGAGGCCGTGCCTGGACCGCTGCCTCTCGGGGTGTCCGTCATCGACGCGTCGGTGGCTCTTTTCGGTGTCGTGTTTCCCCATGTCTCCTTCAAACACAGGTGAGCGTGCCGTGTACAGCACCTGACGTTATTCTCGGTGTTTATTATGCCCAATGTTATATTAAAAATGGCGCTAGGCTTCTAAGGGCTGCTGTGTTTGTAGGCTCCAGATGCTGGACCACTTTGCAGAGTGCATCAAACAGGCCAAGGGAGTGCGGCAGCAGTCAGTACAGCTTAACATCTTCACCGCTGTGCTCAGTGCACTGAAGGTACGCTTAGGAGCTCTTAGACTGAAGGCAAACAAACTGACTGTTACTGATTAATAAAAGAAATGAGCGCTGTTATTTGCCCTCTTTGCCAATCCAAGTAAACGCATTAAAACATCTCAGGGTCTGGCTGAGAACAAGAGCACTCTGGGCCCGGAGGAGGTCAGGAAGTCCGCCCTGGCTCTCGTGATGGGAGCTCTGGACAATCCAAACCCCATCCTGCGCTGTGCTGCAGGCGAGGCTCTGGGACGCATGGCGCAGGTCGTCGGAGAGGCCACGTTCATCGCTAGCATGGCCCAGCACAGCTTCGACAAGTATGGAACATATTCTAACATATTATCTTAAACAGTTTGTGTAAAAATTCCAAAACAATGAAACCAAAGGTTCAGGTTTGTTTTTTTCAATATGCATTTTTGGTTCTGTATTGTGAATGGTATAGTTATTTTATTTTTTTCTTAGTACAGATCGCTTGTCTAATGTCTGTTCAGATTGTAAAAGGATTTCGCTCTCAATCTCACTCTTTTAATCAGTTCCAATGTTATCAGTGAGCGTTCTGAAGCAGTGAAGCTCTCCTGCAGATTGGATCGGAAGACGATTTATTACTTGAAGCTTTTTAAACCAGCTGTGGCAACAGTGGCGGCATCGCGTGGTCAAACCAAGTACTGCAGCGTGCCTTAGATAGTGTTGCTGCAGTGCATTGAAGTGCATTGAAAATCTGTCAAAGTATAAAAGTGAAACTGTACCGGCTACTAAAAGTATTGGTCTCGACTACTCTACTGCAGGCATCAAGAATTTTTGTTTCACATTTTCTCTCGGAAATAAAGTGGAATAAACATGGCAACCCTTTAACCCCTTTGTTGACAGACTGAAGTCGGCTCGGGACGTGGTGTCACGTACGGGTCACTCTCTGGCTCTGGGCTGCCTGCATCGCTATGTGGGTGGCATCGGCTCAGGACAGCACCTCAAGACCAGCGTCAGCATTCTGCTCGCTTTGGCCCAGGATGCCACTTCTCACGAGGTGCAGGTGAGAGATCGCTGATGAACAGTACGTTAGGAGCAAATGAAGCCTATCCACTGTTCTCCTTATCTTGACTGTTTAGTGAAAGAAGCCGCTGTGCCACCCGAGTGCTTCGGGTTTGATGGATTTGTTTGTTTGCTGGGCCTCATATTGTCTCTGATTAATTCCTTACTTCTTAAATGCTTTGGGGCTTCTACAGCATAGGAAGGTGTGCATTTGACTATAGGAAACATTTGATAAATGACTGGACCAGATCTGCATTATGATTTTAAAAAGTGGTCACGTGTGTGTGTGTGTGTGTGTGTGTGTGTGTGTGTGTTTTGTGCAGACGTGGGCGCTACACTCTCTGGCTCTTATCGTGGACTCGAGCGGACCCATGTATCGAGGTTACGTGGAACCCACTCTGTCCCTCGTGCTCACCCTGCTCCTCACCGTGCCCCCCTCCCACACAGAGGTGCACCAGTGCCTGGGTCGCTGCCTTGGAGCCCTCATTACTACTGTGGGCCCTGAGCTCCAGGGTAAGTGCTCTGACATTAATAAACTCTTGTGTAGTGGTGTGATGCTGATTTAAACAGGGTGCACTACTGTTAGGGTTTGGGAGATGCACCGAATATTTGTCACTTGAAATTATTCGACTGAAAATGACCAAAAAAAAAGGTAAACAGACCGAACGTTGTTGTTTTTGACCATCGAGAATGCAGCAAACATGTCGGCTGTGTGGAAGCAGGGTTCTACAGTGCAAGAGTTTTGTTCGCATTTGTGCCTTCTTTTTAAAGAAATGCAAATTGAATATTTATTTAGGAGCACTTGTGACCCGAATCCGCTCGCGCTTTACCGAGTGTTCATCGGATCCATCTCATTACCTAGTGACAAAAATATTATACTTGGTCATTTATTTATTGAGGAAAATGATCCTATATTGCATATTAGTGAGTGGCAAAAGTATGTGACTCTTTGCTTTCAGTATCTGGTGTGACCCCCCTGTGCAGCAATAACTGCAGCTAAACGTTTCCTGTAGCTGTTGATCAGTCCTGCACACCGGCTTGGAGGAATTTTAGTCCATTCCTCCGTACAGAACAGCTTCAGCTCTGGGATGTTGGTGGGTTTTTTCCTCACATTAGCTGCTCGCTTCAGGTCCTTCCACAAACATTTCCATTGGATTAAGGTCAGGACTTTGACTTGGCCATTCCAAAACATGAACTTTTATTCTTCTTTAACCATTCTTTGGTAGAACGGCTTGTGTGCTTAGGGTCGCTGTCTTGCTGCATGAGTCACCTTCTCTTGAGATTCAGTTCATGGACAGATGTCCTGACATTTTCCTTTAGAATTCTCTGATATAATTCAGAATTCATTGTTCCATCAATGATGGCAAGCTGTCCTGCCCAGATGCAGCAAAAACCAGGCCCAAACCATGATACTACCACCACCATGTTTCACAGATGGGATAAGGTTCTTATGCTGGAATGCAGTGTTTCCTTTCTCCAAACATAACGCTTTTCTTTAAAACCAAAACGTTCTATTTTGGTCTCATCTGTCCACAAAACATTCTTCCAATAGCCTTCTGGCTCGTCCACGTGATCTTTAGCGAACTGCAGACGAGCAGCAATGTTCTTTTTGGAGAGCAGTGGCTTTCTCCTTGTAACCCTGCCATGCACAGCATTGTTGTTCAGTGTTCTTCTGATGGTGGATTCATGAACATTAACATTAGCCAATGTGAGACAGGCCTTCAGTTGCTTAGAAGTTACCCTGGGGTCCTTTGTGACCTCGCCAACTATTACACGCCTTGCTCTTGGAGTGATCTTTGTTGGTCGACCACTCCTGGGGAAGATAACAATGGTCTTTAAATAAAACAGGGTACCCACTCGCACCTGATTGTCATCCCATTGATTGAAAACACCTGACTCTAAATTTCACCTTCAAATAAACTGCTAATCCTAGAGGTTCACATACTTTTGCCACTCACTAATATGTAATATTAGATCATTTTCGTCAAAAAATAAGTGACCAAGTATAATATTTTTGTCTCATTTGTTTAACTGGGTTCTCTTTATCTACTTTTAGGACTTGTGTGAAAATCTGATGATGTTTTAGGTCATATGTAGAAAATTCTAAAGGGTTCACAAACTTTCAAGCTCCACTGTAATGCCTTATACAGTGTTTATTTTCTGGGGGTCTGGAACGAATTCATTCAGTTTACATTATTCCTTATGGGAAATTTGCTCGGTTCTTGCCTTCTGGAACGAATTATTGACGAGAACCGAGGTACCACTGTACAGTAAAATATCACCACAGTGCCCTACATGGCTAATGAGCTCTAAAATGAAGTGTGTTTTGGGACGTGTAGGCAACAGCCCGTCGATCTCTACCATCCGCTCGTCATGTCTGGTCGGCTGTGCCATCATGCAGGACCACTCGGACTCGCTGGTACAGGCTGCCGCCATCTCGTGCCTCCAGCAGCTGCATATGTTCGCCCCGCGCCACGTCAACCTGTCCAGCCTGGTGCCCTGCCTCTGTGTAAGCCTGGCAGCTAGTGTGTGTCTGTGTGAATGCATTTGCTTGCTTCCATCGTGAAATCCGATGTCTGAGTGTGCTTGTGTGTGCTGCAGGTTCACCTGTGCAGTTCGCACCTGCTTTTGCGGCGCGCTGCCGTGGCGTGTTTGAGGCAGCTGGTCCAGAGAGAGGCGGCGGAGGTGTGCGAGTACGCCATGAGTCTGGCTAAGAAGGCCAGAGACAGCAAGGACAATGGCACCGTCAGTACGTATGAGCTCATTCTTACACGTTGTCGCTCAGATGTATTCGTTTCTTATATACTCCCCATTTTACCATCTCCCGATTTAAGATGTTACGGCTTCATGACGGGTATCCGATTAGAAACATAAACACGCATTCAGCAGAAACCATCTGAATTTATGAATTTCGAATTTTCCCAGGCAAGCCATACCCAGTACGATTCTCTCTCTCTGATGAGGAAGTCGGCAGTGTGTGACGTAGGCAGTCACATGGCGGGAGTGATGAGCTCTGGGAAACGTAGTGAGGAAAAGCTGTGGTTGCGCAATTTTTGTTTTTCAAATTTATCATCAAATAAGCTTCATGTTAATGACTTTGTACATCTGTAGTTTAATTTACGTTTATGTCATTCATCCAGAGCGACTTAGACTTGATACAATCTCACAACCTTGTGGGTTGTGGGTTAAGGGCCTTGCTCAAGGACCCAACAGTGAACCAGAAGGTACAGGGTTCAAATCCCACCTCTGGTAAGTTGTCACAGTCCAGTACCTTAACCCCTTGAGGCCACCGCAGTCCCATTAATTGAAGTATTTTAAGTGGTTAAGGTACACTGTACACTGCAATATTCTCCACAAACGCTTAAATTAACCTACACTTGTTCAGAATTATTAACCCAAAGCTTATTTTATACAGAAGTGTCAAGCATTGAGAAATGTATTAAAAGCTAAAACAAATTGCTTGGTCTGAAGTATGCTCATGGCACATCAGTGTGTGAGAACAACAGATCCTGTCCCATCTGGTCCGACTAGGCAGAATAGCTACAGAAATGGTTAATGCTGGTGCAGAAGGTGCAGCGCCCCCTGCTGTGTGCTCACCATGCTAACCCCTGCCCGCCATCAAAAGAGCCGACAATGGCCATATGGGTGTCCGAACTGGACCTTTAGTACAGTCCATTTTTGTCCATCACGCCTTCTACCTGGGGATGTGATGGCACTGTGGGAAGGAGACATGTAACACCGACCTACACATCATTACAGACCAGGTGGTTTTAATGTTTTGCCTGATCGGTGTGTATGGAGGGATTCGCTTTAAGACTGGGGAGAACAAGAGTTGGCTGTATCAGAGAAAGGAGGTCCACAGGTACCTCGACCAATGCATTTTCATTCCAGCAGTTGAATGTTTTCCTCCTGTGTTAGATCTGAACATCACTGACACAGGGCTGGAGGGCGTCCTGTTCGGCATGCTGGACCGTGAGACGGACAGGAAGCTTTGCTCGGACATCCATGACACGCTGGGTCACATGCTGTCCTCTCTGGCTGTGGAAAAACTCTCACACTGGCTCAAGCTCTGCAAAGACGTTCTCGCTGCCAGCACAGGTATCGTCCTCATAGTAGTCGGTAATTTCTCTTTATAGCGCAGGTGTCAGCAGCAGGAGCCAGACCTTACGAACTTAAGAAGGTTTGTAAGTTTCGAAGTGCAATTCTCTAAAAATAATCTAAAAGTTGCTGTTTTATGTCGAAAGAATTTGCAATATTGCAGGGAGAGATGAGGATCTTTTTGTAGTTCTTCGGCAGCTCATTATTTCAAATGTCTGCTAGATATATGATGGAGTTCTTTGGGTGTTGAGGTTGAAAACTCAGACTAAACTCAGGAACTCAGATGGACAAAGGGATAAACAGGTAAAGGGATAAACAAAAAGATGCTGGCAGTTTTGGGAGACCAGGAAGCTGGCGACTGAATAGGGGATGAGGTGGGCTGGATTGAGTGTCATAGTAATGGGGATGAGAGAGGAGTGCGGAGCGTACGTGGTGTGGCGTTTCCTCTGGAGCTGGTGGAAGTCGGACGTCAGATGGTGGTATGAGAGCTTGGAGTTCTTGTACACAAGTCGATTGAAGTGTAACGAAGATCAGGTCAATGCAGCGATGGTAGGTGGGGGAAAACAGACACACCTTCGCACCAACCGCACTCGAAAACAAACCATTAACGAGAAGGGTAAGGGATCGGGGTAAAAGGGCTAAGACGGAAAAAACCAAAAGAAGTCACTTGGCGAATTCGGACATTGGGAGTCTATATTGTCGCAGAAATATAGAATCAGGAAGGGTGAGAGGATCTGCCCTGTCTTTGAGAGGTCTTTGTGGATTATCTTTCTTCTCCAAACCCCACAAAACGTCCATTTAAGATTAAAGCAACAGCTTTTCCATATCCATTCCTTATGTAGACAGCTTTTGTGTTTTAAGCAAATTCCCTCTTAAACTTTTGAATCGAAAGTAAGCTCACCGGACAAACAATGAGTCACCTTGGACTGAAACGTACCTAATAGCGTGTAATACCTCCACGAGCGCAAATAACAGCTGTGATTCAACTTGGCATGGACTGGACAAGTTTCTGGGTGTAGGCATCATCAACGTTCAGCCACTCCTGCAGCAAAGAATTGCCCAGTTCAGCCAGATTTTGTCAAAGCCTCTCAGGAGGATTCACATCTGGAGATTATGCGGGCCAGTCCAGATGTGACTGATTGTTCGTCATGCCAGTCTCGGTCGCAGGCCTGTGAATGCCTGAGTTGTTGTGTTGGAATACAGGGATAGGAACGTACGAATGGGACAGTCATGAACAGTCCAATATGTGTCTTTTGTGTCACTGTAATCGGGAAACTCTGTAAGCAGAATTGAGCAAAGGCCTCTTGCTTGCCACTCTGCTCCGTATGTTCATGGTATGCAGTTCCCTGTGGAGTGTTCTAAACTCTGCCTAAGATAAGTGTGTGGCTATCGTAAGGTTAAGGAAACGTTTAAGCACATCATGTTTTCAAGAATGGAGAGAGTAGAAAAGAGAGCAGTTGTTTTTAAGGAAGAAATTTTATTATAAAGACTGTGCACAAGAAGATATTTGAATAATAACAATTCTAACTTTTTCTTAAGAATGACATTAAGGAGAAAAACACATTTCAGAAGATTTCCTGTCTTAAAACTTTCGTGAATCCACTCGCTAGCCTTTAAAGGACTACTAAACATGTTTGTAGTAAGCAGTGTGGTTCGGCAGCACACCAATCAGAGGGCTTGCATTACAGAGGCTGGAGGACCTGTGGCTTTCGAAGTGGAGAAAGAGGAGGAAGACTCCGAGAAGAAGGACGAAATGGACGACGACACCATGTTCACAGGGCTGGGTGAGGAGTCGAAGCCGTCTGTGGCCCCACGCTGGGTGACACGAGTGTTTGCTGCCGACTGCCTCTGCCGGATCATACACCTGTGCGAAAACGCAGACAAGCCGCACTTCGACCTGGCTGCTGCGCGAACCGCTAAAGCCAAAAACCCTAAAGGTAAGGAGAGCTGGTCTTATGAAGGTGCCTGACGACGGAGGTGTGGCTCATATTTGTGGATTTTAAAATGCAGGCTCGTGAGAATCTGTGCCATAGCGTTTGTGATGTGGTGGCTGTATTATTCCTGTACAGGTATGCGCTCTTTAATGTCCATTCGCTTTACAGTGAGGACTTAAGAATTATACAGTGGTGCTTGAAAGTTTGTGAACCCTTTAGAATTTTTTAGATTTCTGCATAAATATGACCTAAAACATCATCAGATGTTCACACAAGTCCTAAAAGTAGATAGAGAACCCAGTTAAACAAATGAGACACACATACTTATTTATTGAGGAAAATGATCCAATATTACATATTAGTGAGTGGCAAAAGTATGTGAACCTTTGGTTTTAGTATCTGGTGTGACCCCCTTGGTGTTTCCTGTAGCTGTTGATCAGTGCTGCACACCGGTTTGAAGGAATTTTAGCCCGTTCCTCCGTACAGAACAGCTTCAGCTCTGGGATGTTGGTGGGTTTCCTCGCATTAGCTGCTCGCTTCAGGTCCTTGTGTGAAAATCTGATGGTTTAGGTCACATTTATGCAGAAATATAGACATTTCTAAAGGGTTCACAAACTTTCAAGCACCACTGTAAAGTGGGACCTCAGAATTTGAACTTAATTGGTTTCAGAACCCCGTTTGAACTCCCATTTGTTTGAAGTAGGAATTGAGTTTCTCTACAAGAAGTAATGTAAATGGGATTAATCCATTCTCAAGCCCCAAATGTTTTTTTTTTTGTACGCCTATATTGGTATGTAATTAATGAGTAAGCATGAATAAAGCAAAGGAATGTAATACAATGCATAAAATCAATAAAGACTATGTGAAACTTTATAGGAACGCAGTTATAGGACAGCAGTGGCGAGACTGAGGGAGGGGTGTTTAAAAGCACGCCCCTAGACTGATATACATATAGTCATGATATACCCAATACCCCTATGATCGCGCCCTAGTTCTTCTTTTGGGTTTTATGGTGACTGGCGTACCATATTGGTGCGCTATCACCACCGACTGGATTGTCGTGGTTGGAATATCGCACTATGTGAGTAAGGTAATGTCCAGCCAGCGTCCTCCTTCACAGAATGTAATGCAGACGTTAAATGGTTTTTTTTTATCGTTTAATATCTGTACACTCTGCCGCACTTCATATGTCGCAGTGTCAGAAATAACCTACAGTTTGGTTTCTTCTGGTGTGCAAGATCGCCCTAATGTGTCCAGTTGCATTCCAGGTGATCTGCTGGTGCTGCACCTGTCCGATCTGATTCGGATGGCCTTCATGGCTGCCACAGACCACAGCCATCAGCTGCGCATGGCGGGCCTGCAGGCTCTGGAGGACATCATTAAGAAATTCGCCTCAGTGCCTGAGCCGGAGTTCCCCGGTCATGTGATTCTAGAGCAGTACCAGGCTAATGTGAGTGTTCCTCTGTGCTTATTGTCACGTCACTTGGACTAGAACAGGGATCGTCATGGTAACACACTGAACCCATCAGTTACAAACTTCCATTCTGTGTTTGAGGAAATGTTTAAACAAACGGCCGCTGTGTCAAATGACAATAAAAAAGCTTAAAAGCAAAGTTTAATGATACCGAGGATGCAAATCAAAGAAGTGTCCTTTTTTAACATGACCATTAAAGAAGTGCCGAACGGGTCACGTGAAGCTGATTCGGTTTCAGAGGGTCAGAAGATCTGGATTTGGAGAGAAGATCAGATTTGGGCCGCTTTACCTGCTGTGTGAACGGAACCTTAGATTTGCCATAGATCTTTGGAAAAGTATTGTAGTCGAATTCAAATCATGTTTTAGCCTTTTATTCCTAAATCCATGAAATTGGAACCATCTTTGACCAAATTACTTTTAAGTTCTGGAAAAACAGTGTTGTGTTCTAGTGTGAGTATAATTATGGTCCACATGGTAAGAAAACCAGAAAAATAACTAAACCTCAAAGTAACGTTGTAGTTAAATTTATTTATATAGCACTTTTTACATTTGGAGCATTGTCTCAAAGCAGCTTATCTCTTAATAACTATGCCCAAGTTGACAAGCCTATGGGAAGATACCTTAGAAGGTCCAAGACTCAAAAAGGATCCCAACCTCCTTGGGCAGCCTAGATCTTATGTAAGAATTAAACTCAGTTACCCAATTAATAAGTCTGTAGTAACTGTTGGATAATATTGGATAAATGACGTCAATAAAATGTGTATTGGCATGATGTAGTCAATCTGGTTGGTTCTCAATGGTTGGCTGACTTGCAGAGTTCTGACCATAACTCCATCAGACACCTTTAAGATGAACTAAAAAGCAATTCATCTGGTTTGAATAAATGGGTACTACTTACATACCCACATAGTGTGTATGTCAGGCTGGTGTTTTTGCCATGGAATCAGGGGCTACAGCTGGATAAAATCCCTATCATCTGGTCAGCTGTACTGTCTTTCCAGGTGACAGGTTGTGTAAAGTAACACACTATGGGTTGCTTGTGGTACAGCGAGCATCTTTATGGTAACTGGTCCATGTAAGGCACGCTGTCTCTGTATCATTCATCAGCATTAAATAAATCTGTTTTTCTGCTGTCAGGTTGGAGCTGCACTTCGACCCGCCTTCTCCGCAGACACTCCCTCTGACATCACGGCCAAAGCCTGCCAGGTAAATATAGATATGCCACAACAGGCACTGCTGCTCTTTAAAAAGGCTCTCAGAGGCTACTTTTGGGAAGTGTACCTTTTGGTTAGAGATCGGCTAGACGTGCTCGGAGACATTTTCCTAGTGGAGAGACGTCGAGAGGGGGTGCAGCATTGGACTGAGACAAGCAGGATGGTCGTTTCGACAAATTGCCCACCCTCTGGGCTGTTCTGACCTAGGTGTTAGGCAGTTTTGGGGACAGTGTTTCTGTGAGGGCACGCATATACAGTGAACAGGCCCCGGACGGCCCAGATAGACCACCAGTAGAGAGGATCGTTTGATCCGTTGACAAGCACAAACGGCTCTCACAGTTTCGTTGTCCATCATAGTGGGCACCTTCACTACACACCCCGTCTCCATTTCCAGGTGCTCTGCAGAAGGAAATTTGTTGTCACAGCACCCATTATGTGTCCTGCCATTGATAGTCAGCCATCGTCACCTTTATTTGCAGTGCTGTCATGAACGAGAAGCCTGGACTGCTTCAGACTGGAACCATATCCAGGTTCTGTTTGGGATCTGACGATGGGGTTCGGGTTCGAGTATGGAGGCCTGATGGTGAGCTTCAATCTTGACTTTGCTCTGGAGCGACACACTGCTCCAACTGCTGATGTGATGATCTGGGGAGCCATCGCATACGACAGTCGGTCACCTCTTATAGTGATATAAGGGACACTAACAACTCAGCGATATGTGCAGGACATCCTCTTGTTGCCTCTGATGGCAGGGCTTCCAACTGGCATTTTCAGTAGATAATGCTCGTCCGCACACAGCAAGGGTTTCCCAGGAATGTCTCCGCCAGATTGCAACACTTCCTTGCCGTACCCGGTTGCCAGATCTATCGCCAAGCGAGCATTTATGGGACCAGCTGAGATGCCAGCTTCGCCAATGAGTGTGCAGGATCTATAGTCCCAGCTGCAATATCTGTGGGTAAATGTGCCACAGGATACTGTACTGAACCCGTTTGCTTCCATGCCCAACCGTATCTCATCTTGTATCATATTTCTAGAAAAAGGCTAAAAAAAATTGCAGTGTAGTGTATTTAAAATTCAGTAAAGCGTTCACGTGAAGAAGTGAACGTGGCCTTATGCAAAAGTGTAGGTGTCTTTGGTCAAGTTGCAGCTTTGTTATGTTTTTTTTTTTTCTTCTCATTGTATTCTGGGCATGGGCTTTTGGTCCAGAGCCTATGTAGTCCATCACTCAGGGCTGAGAATGGGGTTTCTCATGCTCCTCTCCCTCAGACATGGGGAATTATGTAAATTATTTGTGCAATTCCCGACTGTTACGGAACACGTTTCCAGCACTCGTACCTGGGTCACCACAGTCATAGTTTGTAGGTTGGTATGCAGTCCAGATGCCCGAATGTATTTATAGAAGTGCTGAGAAAGTGAGTTGACATACAGTGGGGTAAAAAAGTATTTAGTCAGCCACTGATTGTGCAAGTTCTCCTACTTAGAAAGATGAGAGAGGTCTGTAATTTTCATCATAGCTACACTTCAACTATGAGAGACAAAATGAGAAAAAAAATCTAGGAAATCACATTGTAGGATTTAAAAACAAATTTATTGTAAATTATGGTGGAAAATAAGTATTTGGTCAATAACAAAAGTTCAACTCAATGCTTTGTAACATAACCTTTGTTGGCAATGACAGAGGTCAGACGTTTCCTGCAAGTCTTCCTGCAAGTAAGCATTTAGCAGCAGATGCTCTTATCCAGAGCGACTTACAATTGGTGGGTTAAGGGCCTTGCTCAAGGAGCCAACAGTGGCAGCTTGGCAGAGGTGGGATTTGAACCCTGGACCTTTTGGTCCATAGTCCAGTACATTAACCACTAGGCTACCACAGTCCGTCTGTCTTCAGCAGGTTGGCACAAACTGTAGCTGGTATTTTGGCCTATTCCTCCATGCAGATCTCCTCTAGAGCAGTGATGTTTTGGGGTAACACGGACTTTCAACTCCCTCCACACATTTTCTATGGGGCTGAGGTCTGGAGACTGGCTAGGCCACTCCAGGACCTTGGAATGCTTTTTATGGAGCCACTCCTTCGTTGCCTGAGTGGTGTGTTTGGGATCATTGTCATGCTGGAAGCCCCAGCCACGTTCCATCTTCAATGCTCTCACTGATGGAAGGTGGTTTTTGGCTTTAAAATCTCATGATACATGGCCCCTGTTCATTCTTCCCTTAACACGGATCAGTCGTCCTGCCCCCTCTGCAGAAAAACGGCCCCAAAGCATGATGTTTTCCACCCCCATGCTTCACAGTAGGTATGGTGTTTCTTGGGATGCGACTCAACATTCTCTCTCCTCCTCCAAACATGGTGAGTTGAGTTTTTACCAAAAAGTTTCATCTGACCACATTGATATTTTCCCAATTCCTCTTCTGGATCATCCATATGCTCTCTGGCAAACTTCAGACGGGCCTGGACATGTACTGGCTTAAGCAGGGGGACACGCCTGGCACTGCAGGATCTGAGTCCCCCTCTCTGCGTAGTGTGTTACTGATGGTAACCTTTGTTACTTTGGTCCCAGCTCTCTGCAGGTCATTCATCAGGTCCCTCCGTGTAGTTCTGGGATTTTTGCTCACCGTTCTCATGATCATTTTGACCCCACGGGATGAGATCTTGCGTGGAGCCCCAGATCAAGGGACATCATCAGTGGTCTTCTATGTCTTCTATTTTCTTAAAATTGCTCCCACAGTGGATTTATTCACACCAACCTGCTTGCCTATTGTAGATTCACTCTTCCCAGCCTGATGCAGGTTTACAATTTTCTTCCTGGTGTCTTTTGACAGCTCTTTGGTCTTGGCCATGGTTGAGTTTGGAGTCTGACTGTTTGAGGCTGTGGACAGGTGTCTTTTATACAGGTAACGAGGTCAAACAGGTGCCATTAACAGGTAAAGAGTGGAGGACAGAAGAGAGTTACATGTCTGTGAGGGCCTGAAATCTTGCTTGTTTGTGGGTGACCAAATACTTATTTTCCACCATAATTTACAATTAAATTCTTTAAAAACCCTACAATGTGATTTCCTGGATTTTTTTTCTCATTTTGTCTCTCATAGTTGAAGTGTACCTATGATGAAAATTACAGACCTCTCTCATCTTTCTAAGTAGGAGAACTTGCACAACCAGTGGCTGACTAAATACTTTTTTACTCCACTGTAATTTGTCCCCTTTTAAGTTTTCTAAAAGTTGTTGGTAGATGGTACCACTACAGGTGAAGAGGTTAGTAGCTCAAAATCATTCGTTTCCCTAACGAACCCGTTTCTGTGCAGGTCTGCAGCACTTGGATCGGCAGCGGCGTGGTCAGCGACCTCAACGACCTGCGGCGCGTGCACAACCTGCTGGTGTCGTCTTTGGACAAAGTGCAGGCTGGCAAGGGCTCATCCAGCCAGCTTTACAGTGAGAGCGCCACCACCATGGAGAAACTGGCTGTACTCAAAGCCTGGGCGGAGGCAAGTAGCAGATGTAGCGAATACAATGCGTCTTTAAATGCTGTTACCCGTAGCATTTGGTCTTTTCCTAGAATACTTAAAGGCCAGCGCTGTTCCTGTAAACTTGCTCGCCTGCGTTCTCAGGTCTACGTTGTCGCTATAAAATTAAAGAAGGAGGCGGAGTCTAAGCCGGCGCCTCCCTCAAGGAATGCCGAGGACGACGAGTACGAGGACGTGGGAGACGAAGGAGACGTGCTTCCGGCGGACAGCCTGATCACACTGGTCCAGCCCGAGCTGCCCTCCCTGAGTCGCCTGTGGCTGGCGGCGCTCAGAGACTACGCTCTGCTCACACTGCCACCCGAGTTCTCCAGCCAGCTGCCCCCTGAAGGTACTGCCGGCACACTTGGTCTTTAAAGGAGGGGACCCCGGCATGATTGTAATTACGCCGCGGTGTATATATACTTTTAAGAAATGTGATAGTTGAGTAATCTATGGCTTATTAATTATTCTGTTTAGGAATTGCTCAGTTACCAAACAAGTCTTATGTAGCCAAGGACTTTCCTGCTTAGACTTAGTTTAGATAAATTAGTTTCATTCTTACATTTATCATCTAAGCCGCCCAAGGAGGTTGGATCCCTTTTTGAGTCTTGGTCTTCCCAAGGTTTCTTCCTCATAACGCTTAGGGAGTTTTTCCTTGCCACTGTCGCCCTAGGCTTCAATTTGGGATTGGCCCGAGGTATTAGCTGATGATGTAAAATTGGCTCCTTTGAGACAACGCTCCTTTTGTAATATTATAATCCAATCATACCGCCCAACCCTAATGCAAACCAGTGTTTCGCAAACTTTTTGAGCCGCGGCACGTATTTCACACTAGAAAACTCACTTTGCACACCCCCAAACAAAAATGTTACACACTATATTTATTGAAATATGAAAATCTAGTCTCACTTGACTCAGTGTGAAACCTGGGCCTGTTCAGTTGAACACACAGCTGATATCTTACTGCCCTCTGGTGGAAGAGAATGTAATTGTTCTGCCTTACACTACACGCCGCTCGCTTCGAGTACCAGTCAGGTGAAACTGGATAGTCTTCCATGGCACACCTGATTTCTCATGGCACAGTGGTTGGGAAACCCTGATCTAAACTCGTGTCTGTGCGCAGGTGGCGCCTTTTACACGCCGGAGACCATCGACACCGCCCGCCTGCACTACCGCAGCTCGTGGGCCCCCATCCTGCACGCTGTGGCGCTCTGGCTCAGCATCACTGACTTCGGCGCTCCCGATGGCCCCGAGGAACCCCAAAGCACCACCCCAGGACCTGCGACGCTTCCTCAGGGGCCGCCGGCCCCCGGCAAGAGCCACGATGAGATGGTCAGAGACCGAATGCATCTGCTCCTGGGTGCGTGTCTTAAAGGTTTATTGCTCAACCATGCTCAGAAGTCTTTGTGTGCCATTTTTGAGTGCCATCTTTTTTGTGGGCGCTCTGGTGGCGCGATGCCAATCCTCTAGCCCTCCGTGTGGGGACGGTTGGCTGTTTCGAAGTGATGGGACACCTGCTGAGCCCCGTCTTCATACGCCTAACCAATTCCGGGATAGGCTCCCCCTAGAAGAAGATTTGTGAATTGTACTAACTTCCTGCTGCTGTGTCACACAGGCATTAGTATCGAGTTCCTGTGTTTTCCGCGGCCCGAGGAGCCCATTGAACGGGTGATGTCATGCCTTCAAGCCCTCAGTAGTCTGCTGGAGTGCCCAAGGGCTCGCAAACACATCGCAGAAGACCAGGTGAGCCTTAGAACAGCATCTTCATTAACACTAATATAGTTATATACTCCATTCTACTCCATGATAGTGACTGTCTGTAGTGGCAAATGTCGGATTTCACAGCCTTTTGGAACACTTAGAACCCAGGTACCGATATGTGTATTGTGTGTAGTTGTTGCTCTTCTAAATAGAGCTGCTCTGTGATCTACTTCAGCTTTATTATGTAACCTTAAACACAATACCAACAATAATAATGACACCAGACGTGTAAACAGAGCTCTTGTATCTGTATCAGTACCGGCAGTCGTGTGCTGGAATGGGGTCGGAACTGAAAATCGCTGTAACATCTGCGCGTCTGTTGCAGCTGCTAGCCGTGGAGCTGCTGAACGTGCTGCACAGGTTGCTGTTGACCCGGGACCCTCCGAGCGTGCAGCTGCAAGTCACGAGCGTGGTGCAGGAGACCATCCGCTCGGCTCATGAACATCTGGAACAGCTCCAAAAAACCTCCAAAAGTGAGTTTTTCCTTGCCACTGTCGCCCTAGGCTTGCTCAATTTGAGATTGGACGTAGATATTAGGAGATAATCTGAACTTGTAATGCTGCTTTGAGACAATGATCCATTGTAAAAAGCGCTATATAAATAAATCTGCCTTGACCTGACAGTACGTGACGTAAGGAGTCATGGGCGGAGTGATGAACACTGGGAACTGTAGTGTTTAAATGCTTTTAATATGGTCTGTGCTATGATGTATACAGTATATATTAAAACCCTTGATTTACGGAAAATCCAGATGGATTTGTCGGGAACGTATCCCCGTTATGAATCAGGGAGTAGCTGTATATTAAGGAGTAGTTCAGGTGCCATGCTGTATGTAACGTTCAGGTGCTGATGAGGGCACGGAAAGCGATTCGACCCACCCTCTCGGAGAGGGCGGCTCGTCGGGGGAGCTGCAGCCGGGGAAATCTCTGGTGTTCGCCGCCATGGAGCTGCTGGTCTTCCTTTTGGTGCGCCACCTGCCCCAGATCAACGCCAAAGCGTCCGACTCGCCCAGCCACACACCATCCAAAGCCCAGCAGCTATCGGAGCATAGCAACCACCTACTGGCAGCCGCCGTCGGGATCCTGGCAGATCTGCCTGCGCTGTGCTCTCCAGCAGGTACACACACACACACACACACACACACACACACACACACACACACACACACACACACACACACACACACACACGATCAACAGCCTGATTCTCACATTCTCACCAAAGCCTGTCATGTGCTAGAGTCTCACACCCGCAGAACTCGGTCCAGTATGTTTAAAGCTTCAGATCATCAGAGCAGATTTATTGGAAGTTGAGATGGAAAGTAAAATGCAAACGAAATGCAAAGGAAACTGATTATGGTCATGGTTGAGTGTGCTGGGAATATCTGGAGCCTTTTACGAAATTCTTGAAGAGCAAGCAGGAGGGGATGCCAGTTCATTATTGCTCTGTTTGTGGCTGTGGTGTTGTTGCAGCCACATTCTGGCTCTGTGCTGTCTGGCATTCGGTGTAGTCTTTGGCGTGCTACCTGTTAAGGTGGTTGAATTTCTGCCAGATGAGCCAATCTTGTCTTTGCTAAAACTGCAGATTTCAGCATCTGCTCTGCAGGACTATTAGGTTTAGAGAATCCAGAGAAATCTCAGCGTGTAAAAGGGCCTTAAATGTGCATGGTCTTTATTCACTCAGGCAGTAGTGTGTTGATAACTGGCATTCATTCATTTTCATACACTCTTAATCCCAGGTCAGGGTAGCGGCCGGACAGGACCTAATTGGTAGCACCTGGTGCCAAGCCAGAACCCACTCCGGCAAGGTTGCCAGTCCAAAACTGTACGGATTCTATATATAGAAATATATGTAGTGTGTGAGACAATATGAGAGCTTCGTTAATAGGGCTATCAAAAATGTTTAATCCCATTAAACGTATCAGTTAGGTGGCATCGTGTTGCTGTTAGTCACATTTTAATTGCTGGTATTTGACACTGAAGAAGTCGTCTGTGCTTAAGCACTACACAGCCATGGGGTGGATGATATAAACGTGCACAGAATACAGTTCTTACCTTTAAGTAATTCAGTAAACACTGAAATCACAGATAAGAAGTTAACAGATCGATGACATGTTAATGCAAAATACTCATTTCTCTAACAGGTCGCACCTGTTTTATATTAATCAATGATCATTCGTGTTGATGAGTCATTTTCCTAATGTGTTGTTGTTCCTCAACCATGGCAGAAATTTACTTTAAGCTTTTTACCAAGGAGCACTGGTGCTCCCGATGAAAAAAATCCATGAGCACAAACTTACTTTTTTCCTACAGATTATTTATGTCCATCATTTATGTCCAGCTAAACGTGTTAAACCATAGATCTCATACAGAAGGGCTTACATTTTCCCTCATGTTAGTCCTCTTATTAGCTTCTGTGTACGTTTGATCTGTTCCTCTCATCACAGCTTGTCAGACATTTGCTTGTGTTATGTTAGTCCAGAAAGAATCCTTAAGGAATGATTCAAATTGCTATAAAATGGCAAAGACCAGAATCCAGACCCTTAATACCCAGGCCCAGACCCTTAAAACTTTCAGCTGTTATTGGTTAGAAAAGCTCTTTGTAAAGTACACCCTACATAGGAAGTAGGCAGCAATTCGCTAGGTATTGAGACAGACCCGATGAATAACAGCGCTGGCGCATTTTCAAAAAAATATTGCATTTGTGACCATTTTGGTCGCAATCAAGAGCCCTGTTGAAGTACTTTTATTGGAAACATGATGTGCAAGCTGATTTTTCAAGTGCCAGGCATGTTGTTAAACCGCACAGTGACTTTTTTTGTGTATTTATACCATGTTGCACACTAAGGAGCAAAGCCAGTGACCTTCATGAACAGCCTGTAGGCCACATAATAACTTCATGTGGTATGTAGGAAATGTTGAATAAGGGACTATTTTGACTGGAGTCCTTAGTGAGAACCCTCGTAAACACAGTGGTCGTTTCTCAGTACCAAAGTACGCGAAGTTAGTCTGGACTTGGTAAGGTCGACTTGCGAGCTCATTCTCCCGAGAATGAGAGGATGCAGTGTACTTCGCTATGGAGACAAGACAGTTTACTTTTTACACTTAGATAAAATCCTAAAACATGTTATATAAAGTCTGTCAGTGGTGGAAGAAGTGCTCAGATCTTTACAGTGGTGCTTGAAAGTTTGTGAAGCCTTTAGAATTTTCTGTATTTCTGCATAAATATGACCTAAAACATCATCAGATTTTCACACAAGTCCTAAAGGTAGATAAAGAGAACCCAGTTAAACAAATGAGACAAAAATATTATACTTGGTCATTTATTTATTGAGGAAAATGATCCTTATTTTGCATATTAGTGAGTGGCAAAAGTATGTGAACCTCTAGATTAGCAGTTTAATTTGAAGGTGAAATTGGAGGCAGGTGTTTCAGTCAATGGGATGACAATCAGGTGTTTTATTTAAAGAAACAGGGATCTATCAAAGTTCTGCTCTTCAATGGTGTGCATGGCAGGGTTACAAGGAGAAAGCCACTGCTCTCCAAAAAGAACATTTGCTGCTCGTCTGCAGTTTGTTAAAGATCACGTGGACGAACCAGAAGGCTATTGGAAGAATGTTTTGTGGACGGATGAGACCAAAATAGAACGTTTTGGTTTAAAAAGAAAAAACATTATGTTTGGAGAAAAGGAAAACACTGCATTCCAGCATAAGAACCTTATCCCATCTGTGAAACATGGTGTGGTGGTAGTATCATGGTTTTGGGCCTGTATTGCTGCATCTGGGCAGGACGACTTGCCATCATTGATGGAACAATGAATTCTGAATTATATCAGAGAATTCTAAAGGAAAATATCAGGACATCTGTCCATGAACTGAATCTCAAGAGAAGGTGGGTCATGCAGCAAGACAACGACCCTAAGCACACAAGCCGTTCTACCAAAGAATGGTTAAAGAAGAATAAAGTTCATGTTTTGGAATGACCAAGTCAAAGTCCTGCCCTTAATCCAATGGAAATGTTGTGAAGGACCTGAAGGGAGCAGCTAATGTGAGGAAACCCACCAACATCCCAGAGCTGAAGCTGTTCTGTACGGAGCAATGGGCTAAAATTCCTCCAAGCCGGTGTGCAGGACTGAGCAACAGCTACAGGAAACGTTTAGCACAGGGGGGTCACACCAGATACTGAATGCAAAGGTTCACATACTTTTGCCAGTCACTAATATGTAATATTGGATCATTTTCCTCAATAAATAAATGACCAAGTATAATATTTTTGTCTCATTTGTTTAACTGGGTTCTCTTGATCTACTTTTAGGACTTGTGTGAAAATCTGATGATGTTTTAGGTCATATTTATGCAGAAATATAAAAAACTTTAAAGGGTTCACAAACTTAAGCATGCACTTAAGCAGTTTGATTTTAGACAGGAATTTGATTCTGAACTTCAATTTATATCAGACAATTCATAGTTAGAATACAGGCTGAATAAATAATACATAATGCATCATAAATAAGGTAATAACTTCACGTCACGTCTCCGAAATCGTCAGAGCATTTTTTTAATGTAGGCTCTATCTTGATAAACTGATCGCATACTTGAATTTCAAACAACTACATTCTCGCCTAAAAAATGTTATAACTTCATTCCATGACACAATAACAGTCAGTATTACTTGAGAAATTATACATCCAGTTGGGAGTTCTCTCATCCGCCATTCCTGCGCTGACAATGTCTTGTGGGATGTTTCGCTGTCCAAGTACACACAAGTCTGCTCCGCTGCATCCTCGATAATATGGGCGGGGCAAGAACACACCGGGGATTTGGAGCGTACTTGGTTAGATGCGACTGATGATATTTCACAAGTACAGAAAAGTACGCATATTAAGAACCGGCCAATATTTTTCTTAACAGGGAGCATGACCATCCTGCCCACCATTCTCTTCCTGATATGTGGAGTGCTGAGGGAGACGGCTGAGAAGAGGCTGGACGGTACGACACCCCCACCCGTCTCTGCTGCCCTGCAGGCCATCAAGACCATCATTACGTCCCCGCTGGGTCAGAGAGAGGAGATCCACAAGCAGTGGACCAGCCTGGTGAGGAGCAGCTTGGCATCGGTGCTGGAATACTCACAGCCTGGTGAGGTCATCACTCACACACACACACACGCGCACACACACAGGCACAGTCAGTCTGTATGACATCAGTGGAGTAACGCTAGCCTGCTGAGATCATCACACGTACTCTCAGTCATTTTGTCTGAAGCATTCTGACCAACACTTTATCATCAATAAGCTTTATGTTAATGACTTGGCACATCTGTAGTGAAATTTACATTTATGTCATTTATCCAGAGCGACTTAGACTTGATACAATCTCACAACTTTGTGAGTTGTGGGTTAAGGGTCTTGCTCAAGGAGCCAACAGTGACAACTTACCAGAGGTGGGATTTGACCTGGACCTTCTGGTTCATAGTCCAGTACCTTAACCCCTAGGCCAGCGCAGTTTGGCAGAGACGACATCCAATCATATCTGATTTAGTTTTTTTTGGAAAGGCAGGACAAGTTGGGACACAGACGTTTGATTAGACCTTACAACTTTCCTTTGTTCTGTTTCCCATGAAACCAACTTGACAGTGGCAACACCTGAGAGAAAGAGGAGAGTCGATAAATTGGCGCATTTCTCATTTAATGACAATTAATACAACACTGTATGGAGCGACTATCTCCCTAAGACTACAACAAACTTGAAACTACATCTGCAGGCATGTCATCCTGAAACTGCGGTCAAGCTATTACTGTTCTGACATGCATTCCGATTTTGAATGTCAGCCACTTTGCTGTTGTTTGTACCACAAGGAATCCATTTTCACCATCTCTGTCCCTCTCTTTCTCAGATGAATCCAGACCCAGCCTGGATGAGGTCAGCATGCTGACAGCCATCACCCTCTTCCTGGTGTCCGCCAGCAACGAGCTGGTCGGGGTCACCAGCCTTCAGAAAGGCTGCATGGAGCGCTTCCGAAACGCCCTTAATTCGAGTGACCCGTTGGTAGGTAACACCATGTCCCCTCTCGGCTGTGGTACATGTGAATCCCTAAAAGTTCCTGTAGTCCTATTTGAATTCCAGTCCATGAGCAGGTTCTCTCCTGTGTGTCCGCAGGTCCAGGCGCGGTGTTACCAGCTGCTGCTGTCTGTGTTCCAGCACTCAGTCCGTGCTCTGTCCACTCCCTACATCCACTCTCTGGCTCCTATAGTGGTGGAGAAGCTGAAGGCGGCCGAGCACTCTCGGCCCAACACACCGGCCGAGCTCAAAGCCCTGCAGGAGGGAGTCAAAGTGCTGGAGGGTCTAGTGGCATTAGGGGAGGAGCAGAACCGTGAGTACAGACCTGCTTGTTTAATGTGGAACCTCCCTGATTCTTAGTCCTGCATTTTGAAGGAATATGGTGTTAAACTCGGGCAAGAGGCATGACACCGGTACACCAGGGTTTCTCAATGGACAACCCTTTGTACTATTTACCAAACGTACCAGTTTGTGGTTTGGCTTGTTGTTCAGCTCATTTCATGGTCCATTGCTCGGCTTCTTTCCTGATTCACTGGTTTGGTCTGGGCAGTTCATGTCTCGGGTCATGGCCATATTAATGCTTCGGCTCCTGACTCGGTTCATGGTTCTTAGTTGGCAGCTTGGTTCAGGGTTCTTGGTTTGTGGCTCGGTTCAGGGTTCTCAGTAGGTGGCTAGGTTCATAGTTCTTAGTTGGTGACTTGGTTCAGGGTTCTCAGTTGGTGGCTCGCTTCATGGTTCTTAGTCGGCAGCTCGGTTCAGGGTTCTTGGTTTGTGGCTCGGTTCAGGGTTCTCAGCTTGGTTCCTGGTTTTTAGTTGGCGGCTTCGTTCACGGTTCTTAGTTGGTGGCTCGGTTCATGGTTCTTAGTTGGTGGCTCGGTTCACGGTTCTTAGTTGGCGGTTCGGTTCAGGGTTCTTAGTTGGCGGCTTGGTTCAGGGTTCTTTTTTTGTGGCTCGGTTCAGGATTCTCAGTTGGTGGCTCGGTTCATGGTTCTTAGTCGGCGGCGCAGTTCAGGGTTTTTGGTTTGTGGCTCGGTTCAGGGTTCTCAGCTTGGTTCCTGGCTCTTAGTTGGTGGCTTGGTTCACGGTTCTTTTTTTGTGGCTCGGTTCCTGGTTCATAGTTGGTGGCTCAGTTCAGGGTTCTTAGTTGGCGGCTCGGTTCAGGGTTTTTGGTTTGAGGCTCGGTTCAGGGGTCTCAGCTTGGTTCCTGGCTCTTAGTTGGCGGCTTGGTTAATGGTTCTTGGTTTGTGGCTCGGTTCCTGGTTCTTAGTTGGCGGCTCGGTTCCTGGTTCTTAGTTGGCGGCTCGGTTCAGGGTTCTTAGTTGGTGGCTTGGTTCAGGGTTCTTGGTTTGTGGCTCGGTTCAGGGTTCTTAGTTGGCGGCTCGGTTCATGGTTCTTGGTTCACCGCTCGGTTCATGGTTCTTATTGGTTTGGTTAATGGTTCTCAACCCTTGGCTCAGCTCACAGTTCTCAGCTTGTGACTCAGTTCATGGTTCTTAGTTTGTGGCTTGTTTCAGGGTTATGTGTTCGTACTCAGTACTTTGCTCTCTGCTCATAGCTTGATGCGTGGTTCAACTTGCAGCTTGGTTCATGGTTCTAGGCTCGAGGCTCAGCTCATGGTTTGGCTCATCACTTGGCTCACGTTGTATCGTCATGCCTTGTGGTAGCACACCTTACTTAAAATAAGGGAAACACTGTAGTCATCAGTAATAATGGATAATAACTAGAAAGTGCAGTTCCTGCAGAAACTGCGAGTGTGTTGCGGCGGTAACAGGATCTGAGCCAGTGCATTTTTGTGATTATTGCTTGAAAATTGACACTTGACAATAACAAAATTTTAATTTCAGGACCATTCTGCCATTAGTTTAAATGGTAGACCAAGTACAAATCCGTGTTGTAGTCGCTAGAGCCCAGTCCGAGGCAAGACTGTTTTTTGATAAACCGTAGACTATTGAATGTTTTTTTATATACCACATGTTCGGTGTCTGTTTAGTATTTGCGCCAAACCACTAGAATGTTCAGTATAAATACAACATTTAATACACACGTGGTAGCATGTGATGTTTTCACATTTCATCTTTTTAAATTCTTAATAACTTTAAATATTCTTAATACACAGTCCAAATCACCAACTCAAAATATTTAATACTATTATGACTACCTGCAAACCGATTTTCAACCGTCTGCATGCAGCCATTCGCCAGAATTCACATATCAAACACAGCTGTCTGCCATGTTTGTTTACATAAACAACCACACCTCCCCAACTATTTTGCCTTTTAAAATATAGTTAGGATGTAAAATAACTTTTGATTTTGTTATAGAAAATTCACTTGCTGTCTAAACAACTCCATGATACTGTTAAACTGCAGATCAAATGTCAGTAAAGTCCTGTTTTAGCTTGCTCACGTCCTTTAAAATTCCATTCATTTCCAATGTAACTGGAGCTTCATGTTCTTTACCCGTGTACTCCCGACACAACGCGAGAGTCTGTATAAAATCCACTTGAGATTTCAGGGAGGGAAGGGAGGGCTCTTGTAAATCTTCAAGCTCTAATTTGTTCGCGATCCTCCTATTTTCATTGGTTAGCGGTTTGTGTCAGCCTGTCACAGATAGAGGAGCTCCACTGGAAGGGGGATCAGTCACTCTGCTCTCACACAGAGCCCACCTGCTGCTGTTCTCCCTAGTGAGAGCAGAGTGACTGATCCCCCTTCCAGTGGAAAGCAGACACCCAGAGCTTTAGAACGACACGTCACACGGCTTGCTGCGGCTCACAGAGAGCGAGGGGGAGGTGTTTATATGGCCAGCACACAGCTCACTGATAGAGGTGTCTTTTTCAGGCCGATTTATTCAGATAAATAGCAAAATAACTCTGGAATGTGACGTGATTTATAGTGACAGGCTTGTTTTTATTTGTATTTTTAGAGGTTATGAACAATTTTGAAACGACTGTTGATCAATACTAAAAAAGCTTTGTAACTCTTGAATACTTTGTTGTATCTGTTCCAAATTTTGGATTTAGCTTTCCTAGCATCCACACAGACATTTTAAACCCCCAAAATAAAATGCATTTTTTGTTTTTTCGAAATTTTTTCTGTATTTGATGTTCTTAAATGGAACCTAAATTATGAAACTATAAGCCTATATAAAGTCGTCTGAATATGGCAAACAACATAAATTCTACCCATTCTTATTATTAAATGTTGAAATATAATAATGATTCTGGATTTTGCAGACACGCTCAAGTAAAGCGAGCGGGTGAAAATGCACACTTGCATTCTTAATGTCAGACTTTTCAAAATAAAACTATTTCATTGATTTCAGTTTATACAGTGGAGAATAAGTATTTGGTCAATAACAAAAGTTCAACTCAGTACTTTGTAACATAACCTTGTTTGGCAATGACAGAGGTCAAACGTTTCCTGTAAGTCTTCACCAGGTTTGCACACACTGTAGCTGGTATTTTGGCCCATTCCTCCATGCAGATCTCCTCTAGAGCAGTGATGTTTTTGGGGCTGTCGCTGGGCAAACACGGACTTTTCAACTCTCTCCACAAATTTTCTATGGGGTTTGAGGTCTGGAGAATGGCTAGGCCACTCCAGGACCTTGAAATGCTTTTTTATGGATCCACTCCTTCGTTGCCCGAGCGGTGTGTTTGGGATCATTGTCATGTTGGGAAGACCCAGCCACGTTCCATCTTCAATGCTCTCACTGATGGAAGGAGGATTTGGCTTAAAATCTCACGATACATGGCCCCGTTCATTCTTCCCTTAACACGGATCAGTCGTCCTGTCCCCCTCGGCAGAAAACAGCCCCAAAGCATGATGTTTCCACCCCCATGCTTCACAGTAGGTATGGTGTTTCTTGAGATGCACTCAGCATTCTTCTACTCTTCTTCCTCCAAACACGGCGAGTTGAGTTTTTTACAAAAAAGTTTTATTTTGGTTTCATCTAACCACATGATATTCTTCCCAATCCTCTTCTGGATCATCCATATGCTCTCTGGCCAACTTCAGACGGGCCTGGACATGTACTGGCTTAAGCAGGGGGGCACGCCTGGCACTGGAGGATCTGAGTCCCTCTCGGCGTAGTGTGTTACTGATGGTAGCCTTTGTTACTTTGGTCCCAGCTTTCTGCAGGTCATTCATCAGGTCCCTCCGTGTGGTTCTGGGATTTTTGCTCACCGTTCTCATGATCATGTTGACCCCACGGCATGAGATCTTGCGTGGAGCCCCAGATCGAGGGAGATTATCAATGGTCTTGTATGTCGTCCATTTTCTTTTTTGTCTTAGAAAACATGTCTTAGAAAAAAGTCTCAGAAGGTATCATATACAGTGCAAAACCTGCATGTGCGTGAGAAAGTAACTGTTACAATTCCAAATCGTAACAAGTCTGTTAGAATGAAGTATGCATATATTGTTGTATCTATGTTTATGGTGGTTACACCTCTAAAGCAAATGGTCATAATGCAGAAAATATTTTACATTTCACTTAAATGAAATTATTTTGTGGGAGATTTACATGGCACTCTGTGGGAGGAATTTCAGTACGTAGTCCCGAACATAATTCAAAAAGCCATGTATTAAACGTTTTGAGGATTCATGAAGGGGAATTATCACTGAGTTTCTATTAATTGAGTTTATAGGTAAAAGTATAACGATTTTAAACAAGGTTGTTCAGTGAAAAAGTGAACTAATCCGATACTCAGTCAAAGTTAGAGTGTATCAGGGGCCAATTTTCATGGCTTTAGATCGCAAACTGACTGAATTCCAGTCAGTGCCCAGCCAGGGGCCTGTGAGCCCTGCCAGGGATGTCAGGAGCCCTAAGGACATTGCATGTCACCTCAAAGTGTATCTGGGACCAGACCTACCTAATATTGTGTCTATAGGTCGAAAACTAACTGTATTACATTCAATACCATGCCAGGGGCCTCTGTGCCCTACCAGAGACTTCGGGGGATCTAGTGGCATCAGGGGCCGAAGAACAAAAGCTGGGTAAAAAGTGACACTCGTCCTTGATTCTTCTTTCACTGAATTTTTTTGCACGTTCGATAGATTTACAGACAGCGGCGTCTCGCTCTCGCCACAACTTGGGCAGACAAAAATGGACTAGAGTGGCACAGCGTGTAGAGCGCCGGTTCCCACTGGTGCCAAGTCAATGCTTACGAGTTGTGTCCATGTACCGGTGTCAGGTTCCTTTCCAGTTCCTCTCTGTCCATCTGGGTCTCCTCCAAACAGGAGATTCCCAGTTTCAGGAATCCCTTGGATGTCGATGCTGGGATTCTCCTACTTGACTAGTCTATGGGGCCGGCGTTGTGACCATTGGGACCTTGTTTGGACTTGGAGTTAGTTAATAAATAAATACACAATGCAATTTTTGGCAGGGTTTATTGTTTTTTAATTGTTCTTATTTTTGTTTACATATTACCCTCATTCTTTTAGCTGCTGGACCTCGGAGCCCCACCACCATTCCCCCAGTCGGTTGAGGCGTGCACTCTGTACCCCGTATGCCCAGGTGCACTGCCTCCCTCCTGTCCTTCTGTCCGGGGTCCAGCCAGCTTCCTCTCTAGGCTTTGATGTTGTAGTGGGCGGGGCCTCTGCAGAGGTCCGTCTCATTAATATCACCTGTGCAAACGAGAAAATCATTCAGAATCAAAACATCAATGTCTAGACCAAGAGAGGGATTACAATATAACAGATGAGCAGGGTTCTTACCGGTGTTCTTTTTGTAGTGAATTTTGCGCCCACGCCCTCTGGTCCCTCTCCTGACCTGCTTTTTCTTCTGGTTGGGAACCTGTTCGGGCGTAACGGGCGCGTCATTCAGCTCCGTGATGATGCCTTGGGCTTTGAGGACGGTGATTACTGAAGCGTCAGTTGTACCTGGAGGATCTCCGGAGGCTTCCGGCTGAGCTCCAGCTCTAGCGGTCGCCTCTGCCAGATCGTCTAATCCGGCTTCAAAAATATCAGCGCTCACTTCTAGGTATGCATTATATATTTGTCATATACAGTCCAACATTTCTGAAACTGGACTCACCTTGGTTGTGCTTCCTGTACTGTATTTTATGTTCTCGCCCTTGGGTGCCTCTCCTGACCCTCTTCCTTTTTGGATCTGTAACAAACATCAGTATGAACAGCCGTCCAGATTTGGCATTACAAATCCTGAATACACCCGAATTGCTTGCGGGACTCACCTAGGCGTTGGGCAGAAGAGTTCGGGCCATCTCCGTGGGCGTTCTGGATGTTCCCCACATCGTCAGCATCAGCTTCAGCACCAACATCCACGGAGGTATCATCTGAAACAAGCAAATAGGTTTAGAAAAGCTGCTTTTTCTCATGAAACGTGAGAACCATATTTATTTCTTACCCTGAGAGCCAGAGGGTTCCTTCTTAACATGGTACTCCACAATCGCTGGATCATCCCGCCGGATGTCCCAGAGTTCTTCTTTAGGCTCAGCTGCCACCTCCAACCCTGGATCATCCGGCTGGATGTCCATGGGCTCTCTAATGAGCCTGGGAGCTTCAGCGTCCGCTTCAGCTCCAGCTTCACTGGTGCTATGTCCTAATTGAGTAGCAGAACAATTCAGGAAATCGCCTTTAGACGGGAAATTATTTGCTTGAAATTATTTGTTTCATTGCTCATTAAATCCTTACCCTGGTAAGTGGAGATTTCCTTCTCTGGCTGGGTGTCCTGCAGGGCTTCAGCTTTGTCCTCCAACTCAGGATCACCCAGCTGGATGTCCTCCTCTCCCTCCTCTAACTGTGGAACATCCAGCCGGATGTCCTTGTCCTTCTCCTGCTCCTCCAACTCAGGATCATCCAGCCGGATGTCCTCCTCCTTCTCCTCAAACTGAGGATCATCCAGCTGGATGTCCTCCTCCTCCACCTCCACAGTGTTATTTCCTGATTGAAGCAAGAGGAAGCAGAATAGGTCCTCCTCTCCCTCCTCTAACTGTGGAACATCCAGTCCGGATGTCCTTGTCTCCTGCTCCTCCAACTCAGGATCATCCAGCCCAGCCGATGTCCTCCTCCTTCTCCTCAAACTGAGGATCATCCAGCTGGATGTCCTCCTCCTCCACCTCCACAGTGTTATTTCCTGATTGAAGCAAGAGGAAGCAGATAGGTCAGGAAAAACACCCTTTAGACGACGGGAAACTATTTTGCTTTTCAGGCCATAGTGTCATTTCTAATAGAATCCCTACCCTGGGAGTTGGAGACTTCCCTCTCCACCACAAGAACATCCAGGCCGGATGTCCCTTGTCCTCCTCTTCCACCCAATTGAGGATCATCCAGCCGGATGTCCTCCTCCTCCTCCTCCTCCTCCTCCAATTGAGGATCATCCAGCCGGATGTCCTCCTCCTCCAGTTGAGGATCATCCAGCCGGATGTCCTCCTCCCTCCTTCTCCTCCTCCATCCAGTTGAGGATCATCCAGCCGGATGTCCTCCTCCTTCTCCTCCTCATCCAATTGAGGATCATCCAGCCAGATGTCCTCCTTCTCCTCCTCCTCCTCCTCCTCATCTAATTGAGGATCATCCAGCTGGATGTCCTTCTCCTCCTCCTCCAATTGAGGATCATCCAGCCGGATGTTCTCCTCCTTCTC
This sequence comes from Ancistrus triradiatus, assembly GCA_025084515.1. Taxonomy (NCBI): domain Eukaryota; kingdom Metazoa; phylum Chordata; class Actinopteri; order Siluriformes; family Loricariidae; genus Ancistrus; species Ancistrus triradiatus. The sequence goes on along the minus strand of JAJAGP010000356.1, from coordinate 364,738 downwards.
CTCCTCCTCCTCCAATTGAGGATCATCCAGCCGGATGTCCTCCTCCTCCTCCAGTTGAGGATCCATCCAGCCGGATGTCCTCCTCCTTCTCCTCCTCCTCCAATTGAGGATCATCCAGCCGGATGTCCTCTTCCTTCTCCTCCTCCTCCTCCAATTGAGGATCATCCAGCCGGATGTCCTCCTCCTTCTCCTCCTCCAATTGAGGATCATCCAGCCGGATATGTCCGTCCTCCTCCCTCTCCTCCTCCAATTGAGGATCATCCAGCCGGATGTCGTCCTCCTCCTCCTCCTTCTCCTCAATTGAGGATCATCCAGCCGGATGTCGTCCTCCTCCTCCTCCTTCTCCTCCAATTGAGGATCATCCAGCCGGATGTCGTCCTCCTCCTCCTCCTTCTCCTCCAATTGAGGATCAATCCAGCCCGGATGTCCTCCTCTTCCTCCAATTTGAGGATCATCCAGGGCCGGATGTCCTCCTCTTCCTCCAATTGAGGATCATCCCAGCCGATGTCCCTCCTCTTCCTCCAATTGAGGATCATCCAGCCGGATGTCCTCCCTCTTCCTCCAATTGGAGGATCATCCAGCCGGATGTCCTCCTCTTCCTCCAATTGAGGATCATCCAGCCGGATGTCCTCCTCTTCCTCCAATTGAGGATCATCCAGCCGGATGTCCTCCTCCTTCTCCTCCTTCTCCTCCAATTGAGGATCATCCAGCTGGATGTCCCTCCTCCTCCTCCTCCTTCTCCTCCAATTGAGGATCATCCAGCTGGATGTCCTCCTCCTCCTCCTCCAATTGAGGATCATCCAGCTGGATGTCCTCCTCCTCCTCCAATTGAGGATCATCCAGCTGGATGTCCTCCTCCTCCTCCAATTGAAGATCATCCAGCTGGATGTCCTCCTCCTCCTCCAATTGAAGATCATCCAGCTGGATGTCCTCCTCCTCCTCCAATTGAGGATCATCCAGCCGGATGTCCTCCTCCTCCTCCTCCTCCTCCTCCAATTGAGGAACATCCAGCCGGATGTCCTCCTCCACATCCATGGTGTTATCTTCTGATTGAAGCAAAGATTAAGCAGAATGGTTCAGGAAAACACCTTTAGATGGGAAATCATTTTGCTTTGCAGACCAGAGTGTAATTTCTAATCAAACTCTTACCCTGGGAGTCGGAGATTTCCCTCTCCGCCTGATCTTCCTGGATGTTATCCGCTTTATTTACCACCACAAGAACATCCAGCCGGATATCCTTGTCCTCCTCCTCCTCCCACTGAGAATCATCCAGCCGGATGTCCTTGAGTGCTGCAATGGCCAGAGCCTCCTCCTCCTCCACCTGTGGATCATCCAGCCGGACATCCACGGTCGCTGTAACAGGCACGGCCTCTGCTTCACTCTCCTGAGGAAAGCTCTTCCAGCCTCCTTCAGGTGTTTCAGGCTGCTTTCCTAGATCCATCTTCCTCTTCCTCCTCCACCTAAACCTCCTCTTCCTCCGCACTCTCTTTTTCTTGCCCCCTCTGGGCTCCTCCTGCTCGGGTTCCGAGTCACTCTGCTGGGCCTTGGGCCAGCACCACAAGAGACAACTCATATTGCTGCTTCTCTGTTCGACGTCTCGATCCTCTCTGAGGTGAAAGAGGAATGCGCGTGCACGCACCTGCAGCAGCTCATTATGACATCATAATCAGCAGCCTGTACACTGTAACGTGTCATAGAGACACCCTGATGCCCTGCTGAAGCCACAGCACGTTAACAAGCCCAGGGCTTCACAGACTTGTGTCCAATCACACCTTTCAACAGCATTTATCGATCACACGTTCATCAATCAGATCAATATTTAACATCAGCATTAAATAAATCACACGTCTAATCATCAGATCAGGAGTTATCCTTAATTATTTATGTTTAGTCCAATAAATTCACAGTTTAAAGTGTTTAAAGTGCTACAGAAACACTCCAGTTTCTCACTTTCATAAGCATTTGATTAATATCTATTAATATAAACACTTTCAGATTAACTTTTTAATAAAAGTCTCCATGAACGTTTTATCTGATATGAAGGTACTGATTAAATGCAAAACACAAACCATGACAGTAAAAACAAGGCATGTTTTATGAACTTGATTTGATATGAGCATGTAAATAAACTCAGACATAATTATAATAATATTAACTGTATTTAAAAAAATAATATCAATAATAGAAATACTACTGTATTAAACATTTTTAATGTCAATAATAAAACACTACATAATACTACTTTTAAATAATAACAGTAATAATAATAATAATAATATCAATAATAGAAATACTACTACACATAATATTACTTTTAAATAATGACAATAATAATGAAACGTCATCAGCCGCAACCCAAGTACTGATTCATTTCTAACTTCTGCTCGGACGATTTCGGAGATGTGACATAAAGTTATTGACGTATTTATTATGCATTATATTTACTATTTGTTCAGCCTGTATTGTAAATATGAGTTGTCTGATATACGTTGAAGTTCCGAATTAAATTCCCTTCTAAAACCAGACTTGTTTGTTGCTGGCTTGTGTTTGGGAAGGTTTTTATCGATGCTTAAATGCGATCAGTCTGTTACACGTACATTAACCTATTCAAAGGACGGTAAAAGATCGTAGCACGTGCTGAATTACTGACAGGCTTTATACAAGATGTTTTAGGATTTTATGTAGGTGTAAAAAGCAAACCGTGTTGGCTCCATATCCAAGTACGCTGCTGTTCCAATTGCACTGTTCCAATTCCAATCGAAGTGCATCGTCCCATCATCTGGAGAATGTAGTCGCAAGTGTAACTTCCTACTCCAGACATAGGAAGTATGCAAGTCCGAGCTTGGCGTACTTGGTATTGAGAAACGTGTCATCTTTATTGCATTTTATATTAAATCTCTACATTATTCTGTCATGCCGATGTACTAAAGCGATCTAGTAATGATCAAGTCTTCAGCTGTCACGCATTTCCGGGTTTTAAACGGAACGGAGAGGCGCTGCAGCTCTGAAAGCTGTAAAGTGATTTAGCGCTTTCGTTTTTAGATTTTCCGCTGTGGTGTCTGATTTTGTGCTGTCGTATTAAAGATATTGATGCAAATCCATACTAATGTCTCTAATTTCAGTGCTGAAAAGCGCCGTCTTTCATTGCGATCTGCTGTCCGTGTGTGGGCGTGGCCTGCGTGTGTGTGTGTGTGTGGGGGTCAGACAGGCGCCTGTGAAATCGTCACAGCCGTAGAATCTCTGTTTCAGACCTCTCAAACAAACGGTCATAACTCCACAAATAACTAAACAAATCTGAAAAGCTTGTGTGGGAGAGGACCCCTTGCTGATCGCTATGACATAAAATAGTGTGGATTGATGAGAAAGTGTCAGAGTTATGACACGTTAAAAACACCTGGAAATGTAGAAACAGCGAACTCACAGCTCAGGCAAATTTAATGGCAGTCAATGAGAGGAGAAGTACCTAGTCGTGAACAAATCGTCATAACTCGAAAAAGAATTTGTTTACGGAAGAAGTACTTGGATGATTTATGAAGGGGAAGTATCTCTACCATTTGCAGTTTAAATATCAGGGTTGTAGACACGTTTGTACAGTGTAAAAGTGAATTAATCGCTTTTGACTTCAAGGTACAGTGCCACACTCTACCATGGGCCATAGAGAATGAGTGATATTAAAAGAGTGATAGAAAGTGTTCAAAGAGGGCAATCTGTGCGAAAGTTGACCTGAGGGTTCTTGGTGAATCCAGGTCCGAGCATGCAGAGTTTCGTGTTTGTAGCTCAAAAATTGACCGAGTTACGGCAGTTTAAAAAAAAATCCCATGCAAGTGAATGGGACTTTTTTTCGCACAAATGCGAGTGTAGCGTGCGAATGCAACAACATTTCTCTTAGCTATGAACAAGCACACTTCTCCGGAACATCCTGGACATTTTGGTGTTTGTCCCGTGTCGATATCTCGAAAACTGTAGGAGGAGATACGCGCAGAAATTTTGGTGGAAAAATAAAAATCGAAGAACAATAGTGTGTTGCTTGTGCAACACACTAATTAGAATATTCAGCAGACTGAATTGCTAATGCATGTGCTGCATTTATGAAGTTGGTCTTTCGTCATTAAAAAAAAGTAACAGAATTGTAGTTCTTAAGCAGAAGTTTGTCTGTTGGCTGTGTTTTGAACCTACATTAAATCTCTCTCTCTCTCTCTCTCTCTCTCTCTCTCTCTTTCTCTCAGGGGCTCAGTTGCTGGCTCTGCTGGTCCCCACCTTGATCTCGTACCTGCTGGATGAGAACGCCTTCTCCAGCGCTCCTCCCACCTCTAAAGCGCTGCATGAGTTCGCCCTGCACAACCTGATGCGCATCGGCCCACTCTACCCCGCCGCCTTCAAAACCGTCATGGGGGCCGCGCCCGAGCTCAAGACCCGGCTCGAGACGGCCATCAGAGCCAATCAGGCGAACAGTAAAGCCAAGGCCGCAGCCAGACAGGCTCAACCTGCTGTTCAGGCCACGCCCACTATCAAACTCAAGACCAGCTTCTTCTAGAGTGCTTTCATGTGGGTTGGTAACTTTTTGTTTTGTTTTTTTGCTTCTCAGAGAAAGTGATGTTCTTGTAAATGTACTCAAGGCTTTCAATATCAGTGTGAAATTTGAACGCTAGCGATGGTACGGGACGTGGTTTTGGAGGGGCTGGGTCATGAGGACAATGTGGGGGGAAGCTGTAATGTGGGAGTATCCTCATCTGTGCCATGCGTCAGCCAGTTCCAGAATCAGCGTTGACACGTTGGAGCCTCGGACCTTGTGGTGTCTAGCACTTGCAGTACCAGAAACCATACTCATCAGAAACTAGCGCTATTTGGCGACTAACATGAAGTTTGCGTGGTGCCCTCAAATGTGCTGTAGCAGGAAGTTCTGGGTTTAATCACACAGGCTTGACTCCCCCCATTGGAGTGTTGAGACATGGGAGCCTCCAGCAAGGCGGGATACATGCAAACATCCAGACTTCCAGTGCTAGGAGACCATATGTTTGGAATAATAATCTGATCATAGTAGGATTTCTGCAGTTCTCTGATTATTCAAGTGGTCATGTATATAGCATAGTCCGATCTAGAAATCAGATTAAGATGTCCGATAAAGAGAGCTGGACTTTACTTCGGTAGTCTGATTTCTCATAGCATGTATACCAGTTATTCAGTTTCGATTGCTTTTCTCAGCCCGCCTACTAGCGCAGAGCAGCTAATGGAAAAATCGTGGTTGCCAGGTCTGCATATACTTGGAGATTTAGCTTTTTCTGAGCTTATTTATTATTATTACATAGACCAGGTGGGGGATTACCTCGTCATGTCTGGCAACCCTGCAATTCTACACAGCACTTGCTAAACGGCCATCAAACACTTTGTGGAGACTCAGAAACGCAGTGTATACTTAAGAAAATGAAGAATTTGATGAGTTAATACTAAAAATTGATATTTACCTCACATTATTCTTAGAGATATTTGGTTGGTTGCAAAGTAGAAATTCGATTATTTCCCAAGTCCTGTAAGCTTTCCCGGAGCGTCCCAGCTATCTGATTACTCAAGTGCGTGTGTAGTTCTCGATCAGATTACATTTACATTTACAGCATTTAGCAGACGCCCTTATCCAGAGCGACTTACAATTGATACAGTCTTACAATCCAAGCAATTGTGGGTTAAGGGTCTTGCTCAAAGACCCAACAGTGGCAGCTTGGCAGAGGTGGGATTTTAATCCCTGGACCTTCTGGTCCATAGTCCATGGTCTGTAGTCCAGTACCTTAACCGCTAGGCTACCACAGTCCCAGATTACCGACAAAATCGGATTTTCTGCTGTAATTGGATTAAGTGCATGTAAACGTACTCGCTGACTCTTAACTTTTGGAGGCGGGAGACTGAATACAAGTGAAGCCTCACCTCATCTGAGGCGGGATACGAACTGGCACGGCTCAGAGTTAAAGCGCTGGTTTAGAGTACTGAACCCCCCCTGGTTCGTATCAAACCACCGCGGGGTTTCAGTTGCGTTTAAAAGTTGATCTCAGTCTCCTAACATGGTAAAGTCCAGTTTGGTTCCTTGACACCAAAGGTTCAGGTGTACGGTCGCTGCCGATCTAAGCCGTCTGGTCTCCTGGCAGCACTTCATGTTGCACTTCGTCGGTTCTGGATACGTTTCCCAGATGTTTACACCTTGTCGCTGCAGGCTGGTTCTGTGCGAGGCGTGATGCAGACCTGGGGTGCCCCCACATTACAAAATCTCTCCAGGAAAATGTGCAACAATTTCCGCTGCACCCAGCAAATTCTAGGGTTGCAAAATTGATGAGTCTGTATCACCCAGCTTTAGGTTGTATATATCATGAATGTTTGTCACCATTTGGTGTTACTGAAAAAGGTCGGTCATGGAAGCTGGTTTTACAGGTGTTTGTGCCTCAACGTCACTTCGCTCTCTTTCCTACTAAATTTATTTCTGTATTGCGTCACCTCTCTGTTACTAATTGTCTGATCTCAAAGGAAGTGTCAAGGGCTGCACGCAGGCGTTAGTGTAGAGTGAAATAGGATTAATTAATATGATTAATAATTAATGTTGATAACAACAGGGTTACAGCGTAGAAATGAAAGCCCTCAAAGAAGTGTCAGGCTGCGGGTTAAGAAACTCTGCCTTAAATTTCTTACTTTCCTGGATCATGCATTCGCTTCAGTTTGACCACAGACCAGTTCTGTTTTTCAATGCTTCTTAGACTCCAGAACTGTTCATTCTAGAGTGCATTCATTTACAATCCTGAAAAACAAACATTGATGTTAATCTGATACTGTGAAGATGGACCAAACCAGGGTGAAGGTTTGGGAACGTGGGTCATAATGTTGATTCTTGAAATCAGAAGAACTTCTCAATTGAAGTAGGGGTGGGCAATATGTCGATATTTTATCGTATCGATAGCCGATTTGCTTTTCTGCGCATATTGAGGATATTGTCGGTGCTTAAAGAACACTGACCAGCTGCATGTTTCATTATAGTGTAATTAATTGGATGAAGTGCAGAACATTTTGACTTAAAATCACTTGACTTGGTATGAGGTAATGTTTCATTACTGATGCATTTTGTCTGTGTTCACATTGTAGCGTGATCAATATCTGGTGTCAGGAAAATGTCTTTTAAATATTGTGTTATAATATTTTTACCATATCGCCCACCCCTGATCTGAAGGGAACTTGAATACGAAACACAGTCAAACCCAGGCGTCAGATTTAACGATATAACATATGGAGATGTTAATCCTTCTCCCCTCTATCCAAACCACTAACCCTCTGTAATGAATGACAAAAGTCAAATTCTGTACCGAGCGAGTGTGTGTCAGTGTAAGGTAACTGGTTTAGATCTAGTCCTCGAATGGTATTTTGCCTCTACCTGCACCTTCCACTTTCTTTGCATCAGGGTTCATACAGGGATTCATTAGAAGATCGATTAAAGAGGACCTTACAGAGATGGACTGAAACGTGCGCACACAGAGGCTTTTAATGTTTGTGTAATGTTTGATTTTGGTCAAATATATGTGTTAAAATGTTTTATTGAAGTTCCATCCAGAGGTCAATTGAACTTCATGTTGAACTCTTACAAAAGGCTAAACACCGATCGGCCAAAACATTACACCACTCTCAGACTGAAGATCAGATAAAATTATGGCGGCATGTTAAGCAGTGGGATATATTACACACTAGGGTACAGTCTGTTCTCGTAGCGGACGTGTTGAATGTCGGACATTTCACAAGGGACAAATTATGGCAACATGACTCGGTCGGAGCATCTCCTAAACGATAGTGTTGTGGTGCCCGAGGCTTATCGATACAACAAATCCTGTCCTGTCTGGTCCAAACACACTCAAAAAATAAAACGCAATGTCGGATTGCTGAAAACTGCTTGGAGTTACGTCACAGGCAGATATATAAATGATTACAGGTGTGGTCTGGCTTAGACACTGGGGGGCATAAAAGTGCTTAACCTGCTCTATAATAAGGCTCTGAGGCTACTTTTGGGTTGTGTACCTCTTGGTGAGGGTTTGTTTGTTTATTGATTTATTTAACATCACTATCAGCATCAGTTGCCATGTTCAGCGATACACACAAGGTCACATCTACGCACAAGGTTCCTCAAGACAAGTCACATGTATATACACTCAAGTCAATGTCAATTTAGTGTAATCAATTAACCTAACATGCATGTCTTTGGACTGTGGGAGGAAACCATAGTACCTGGAGTAAACCCCGGGGAGGATATGCAGACTCCACACAGAAAGCTGTCTACCACAGTCCCAGACTGCTAGACATACCATGAACCTCTGCTCCCAACATCTCGGCCCAGATGGCGGCAATTCATCAATAAAACCATCCTGCTTCTCTCAGTCCAATGATACATCACTCAAAAGTCTGTCAGCTGGACAAAATGTCTTCGAATGCATCGTAGAGGCATGTCTAGCAGTCAATGATCTCTCACCAAGGGGTACACTACCCAAAAGTAACCTCCGAGGGCCTTTTTTTTCGTTTTGGTCACATACTATGTGCTGCTTTTAGGCATTTTAGTATGCAAGTAGTATGTGGTGTGCCATTTCCAATTCAGCCACAGTGGTCACTCTGCTAACTCCTCTTCATCGCCAAAAGTGCCTACAGTATCAGAAGAAGGTGGTCACTGTTAGCTGGGGAAGTGATGACACCAGGATACACTGTGCTGGTGGAGGGAGAGTGGCCCTGGATCTGAGCACTCGTGGACGTTCATTTGACACACTGACCTAACATTCATAACCGGCCAGGGGGTTTTAATGTTTTGGCTGATCGGTTTGTACAGTCAAATGATCCGTCACCTGACTCTGGATTGATCTGCACTTACATTAAGCAGTGCGTTAGTGTGTAAGTTATTACTTGTCTGCAATAAACTGAACGCTGCATTCACGAGTTATAGTGATGATGCATTGTGTTACCAGGTCTTCATTTGCGCTCCTGTTTCGGCATTTCCTTGAGTGGTTTATGTCGGTATGATGAATAACAAAACCCTGATGAGAATGTACAGTCACTTTCAGATCTTAGTGTGTGAAATCATGTTGTTCAAATAAATTAAACCAATACAGCCAGGCTCTCACGTTGTGTTCCTTGTGGCATTGATGGTTGTGTGTAAATAGAATTGTTTTGTTTAGATCATCTTTTTGGCAGTTTGCTCAAAATGTGATTATTATCCTTGGACCAATGAATGATATTTCGAGTATCGCAATAATTGAAATTTAGGGCAAATTCGCCTAGTACGTTCTATAATGTTCCATTGCCTTGGCTTTTTTTATATACAGTTGGAGTCAAAAATATTCAACCCTCCAAGAAGGTTTAACAGGATTTATCAGTTTGTTTTTTTCAAATGGCAAGATTCTGCTTCGGATGACTTATTTATGAAGTTAGTGATGCATAAAATCAGAACAGAAAATGCATGATGTAGTCTTTGTGTGTACAGTATATTGTTAAGATAGCAATATACTGCAATATACAGTATATTGCATGTCACATTTATTCAACTCCTATATAATATTGTTGTTTTTAAAGCTTTCTGGCAGTTTTGAAGGACTAAAGTGTAGTTGAAACATAGAGAAATTAAGCCTTTGAGAACTTTACAATGATCCTTCCATTTGCTTCAGCTGTGATTCAAGGTGAGTTGCAATCATGGGAAAGACAAAAGAGCTTCCACAAAAGCTGAGAGAGGGGATTATTTTATCGCACCTAAAGGGCCTTGGGTATAAGATTTCCAAAAAATCTAACATTCCAAGAGACACCACTGGGAGCATTATAAGGACGTTTAAAACTTATGGAACAGCTGCAGACCTGCCTGGCCGTGGAAGAAAGCCCAAAAAAGGGCCCTTAGCAACTTAGTCAGGACAACTAAGAAAAACCCCATGAGAGTGCAAGACACCTACAGGATGACCTGATGAAGGCTGGAACAAGTGCTTCAGTAGCAACTATAAGACGTGCACTGAATAAACGAGACGCACTCCACTCTTAACCACAAGGAACATCAACAGACCACTAGAATATGCCAGGAGGAATTTGGATAAGGCTACAGAGTTTTGGGAGACAGTTCTATGGGCTGATGAAACCAAACTGGATCTGTTTGGACATATGGACCAGCGGTATGTCTGGCGTGCAAAGGGTCAGGCTTATGACCAGAAGAATACCATCCTCGCCGTCAGGCATGGACGTGGGTCATTGATGAAGTGGGGCTGTTTTTCTGCAGCAGGAACTGGCATTCTTGATTGTGTACCTGAAATCATGGATTCTCAGAAATACCAGGCTATTTTAAAGAGGATCCCATCTGTTGACAAATTAAACCTTGGCAGTCATTGGACCTTCCAGCAAGACAATGATCCAAAGCACACCTCCAAGTCAACCAAAGCTTGGTTTAGAAAAAGATCCTGGAATGTCCTGGAGTGGATTTCTCAGTCACCAGATCTAAACCCTACTGAAGACCTTTGGTGGGATTTAAAGAAGGCAGTTGCCATCAGACATCACTGAACTAGAGGCTTTTGCTCGTGAAGAATGGGCCAAGATTCCAACTGAGGTGTAAGAAGCTTGTTAGTACTTAGCGAAAACGTTTGTTGGAAGCTATAAAAGCTAAAGGATGCTCCACGAAGTATTAAAGCAGGTGGTTGAATAATAGTGCACATGCACGTGTTCAAAGAGTTCCATTTTTCTTTTGAACTTCAAAGTTAAGTCAACTTCTGTCATCAAAATAACTCGCATATGTATTAATAAATACTGTTTGTTGTTTAATGAGGTTTTTTTTGTCATTTATTGTCATTATCTTTCATCCACATCTCTATAATGTCTTTGGACTTGAGCGGGTTGAATATTTCTGATTGCAACTGTATGCATGGCTTTATTTTTAAAAAGCTGCATGAATATAAGCCACAGAAACATATCACCAACTGATGGTTTCCAGTCAGGCAGGCAGTCGTAGCTTGCTGTGGTGATCCAGCATTTTGAGCCACTGCTTCTCTTGTGTGGATGTGGGTGTGGGTGTGGATACTGTTATCACTGGATATTATTTAATAAAAAATTTGATTTGAACTCTCTATTCCATTCAAATGAGACCATCTGCTTGCGTGTAATTGTTTCTTTAACGTCACATCGGTATCGGTGGCTGTTTGTGTTAGCAGCAAGGCTATATCAAAACGAGTCAAACACGCTCACACTGGGGCAAATCAGAGCGACCAGTTAACCCGACGCATGTCTTTGGAATGTGGGAGGAAACTGGAGTACCTGGAGTAAATACACGTGGACATGGGGAGAACCTGCAAACTCCACATTTACATTTACAGCATTTAGCAGACGTGACTTACAATTGATACAATCTTACAATCCAAGCAATTGTGGGTTAAGGGCCTTGCTCAAGGACCCAACAGTGGCAGCTTGGCAGAGGTGGGATTTGAACCCTGGACCTTCTGGTCCGTAGCCCAGTACCTTAACCACTAGGCTACCACAGTCCACACAGACGGAATCCCATCTCTGGAGCTATGTGGCGATCCTGCTAAACCCTGTCACCCAGAGTTACCCCAAGAGATCCTGGATTGTTTTGACTGACTTAAGCAAATAACGTATTTTTCAATATACAGTACTGTGCAAAAGTCTTAGGCCACCATTAGATTAGATATATCAATTGTTTTAGTCACTTTGTGATGACTATATATAATCATTTATCAATCTCTTTATGAGAATACAACCAGAAAATACAGGAAAGATGTGTGCAGTATTAAAAAGCTGAAAAGAATCAGGGGAAAAGAACAGCTTTTATAGGCTACAGCAAATATTTAGTCTGCCCTCCCCTTACACTCGGGCAATAGCAGCATCCGGCAGCTTCATCGGGATGAATGGGCTTGGTCAGGAATGGTCTTTTTGGATTGGTAGCAGCCATGAAACCACTTTTTCAGAAGGGGAACTGGGTAAAAAGGCTAAGATATGCTAAAGCTCACAAGGATTGGAACGAAGGTTGGTGGAAAAGAATATTATGGTGAGACATATTCAAGTTTTTGCTAAAACAACAAATAACAAATGCTATTGTACTGTAATAAATGCCGAAGTATTACAGTACAATAGCAATATTTAATGAGCTGAATCGCATTGATTTGAGTGCATGTTAGGAAACGCCGTGCTAGGCCTTTATCATCTAGAAGACTACATATCCCGTGATTCTCTCTCGGCATAGGCGTGGCTAGAGGGGTCCTTAGCGTCAGTGAGTGACAGCTGGCTGTCAGAGAGGAATGAGTTTTTTCTGTCGGTGGACGGAACCGATCGAGTGAAAACTAAAAGCGGTGTTTGGACGGATTAAAGGGGCCGAGCAGGTGTTTTTGGAGGACCCGAGCCGCGGCCATGGACGAGCATGCAGGGCCCGGCGTGTTCTTCAACAACAACAATAACCCGGTCATGCCGAGCGGCGGCTCGCCGAAAGGAGCTGCGGCCGACGGAGGGAGCGCCGAGGCGGGCAGAGCTCAGTACAGCATCCCGGCCATCCTGCACTTCCTCCAGCACGAGTGGGCCCGCTTCGAGCTTGACAGAGCTCAGTGGGAGCTGGAGCGAGCCGAGCTACAGGTTTGTCTAAATAAATGTTTTCTTACTATATGCTTACAAATGAGTGTTTTACGGTTATATGCTGATTTAAGCTAGCTGCCTGGGTTAGCTGCCTTTAGCTGCAGTACAGAGCCGAGATAGCGTCGCAAAGCGCATACTAGCGTACTACATAGTAGTAATGACGCCATTCGTAACGCATTGTGTGTGCATACTAGTTAGAATTGTAGTAGTAGCGGTATGTCCGCCTGATTAGGAGCAGAAATGAGTGTTTTCTCGTACAAAAATAGCGAGTTTTTAAGTGTAATTGCAACACATATGAAGTTTTAAATGTTTATTGCTGGGTTTACCCTTTTAAAATGTTTTTCCAGACCAAAAGTACCCAGGCTTGGGTCGTAATGTCGGTGTAGCACAATCACTCTATACTACATCCCGTTGAACCTTTTCAGGCAAATGTAAAAATGTGTTTTCTTTATCGAAGTCATTTGTTAAGCAATACATAAAATAAGGAGGTTCCAAGTTACCGTTGTCTTAACATCTTTAAAAAGTGCACTTGAGGGAAAAAACTATTAAACTCAGCAATATAAAGAAAGAGTGACAGAGGTATAACTGCAGCTTTTTATTTGTGTGCTGCACAAAAACACATTAGTTTTCCCTCATACAGGTGGGTTATGTACGAAAGTTTAAAGTATTAATGTTATTTTGACTTCTTTTTAACAGCGAGTGTGTATCGGTGTAAGGTAACTGATATAGACAGTGTCCGAATGGCAGTTTGCCTCTACCTGCACCTTCCACTTTCTTTGTATCAATAGGAAGCTACTTTGCCGAGCTTGAGATTTATCAAAATAAAACGTTTTCTTATTATATATTCACCTAGTAGTGTTTTAAGGGTATATACTGGTTTAAGCTAGCTGTTTTTAGCTGCAGTACAGAGCCGAGGTTGGATCACAAAGTGCATGCTAGTGTACTACGTAGAAGTAATGACGCCATTCATAATGCGTTGTGCATTAGTAGTAGTATGTCTGTCTAGCAGCACTGGCGGCAGGAATTGGTGTTTTCTTGTACGAGTTTATGTGTGTATGCAACATATCTTAAGTTTTAAACATATATTTTTAGTTTAACTTAATTTTTTCAGGCTGAAAACCCAGACTTGGCTTGTAATGTCAGTGTAGCAGATTTACTCCATACTATGTCCAGACTTTTTGCCTGGACCAATATGGCTGACGTGTCATGTATCGCAGCGACGAGCCGAAGCGGCTGGCTTGTTTGTGTCCTTTGGCTTCGAAGCTGAAGTATTCCCACACAGCACTCCTGCTTTCGTTGCTAATTAAGACGCGCTGCAAGCACTCTGATTGTGCTTCAGCTGCCATTTCAGCACAACAAACCTTTCCGTGCGCTACGGAAGCCTGGGTGGGCCAAACAAAAGTGATTTTATATGAACAGAATTGATTCTGAGTATTGTACTATTTCAGACTGTAGAGCTGGTCCTCGCGTGGTGGCCTCTGTTCCCCTGCAACCCTGAATTTTATTAATGAATAACAACTGAATGTAGTAAGTGCTCAGGGGCTACCACCCGGGTTCGATTCCGAGCGGTGCCTTCTGGCAGGGCCATGCGTCATGTGCAGACGTGTCTGAGGGTAGGGAGGCCGGTTGAGGGATCTGAACCAGAAAAGCAGGGTTCATTTTTGGAAAAGACAATGTTTGTGGCTTTGTGATCTAATGCCCTGGTTTACACCAGGTTTGAGTTCTGGTGGTGCCTTCAGACTGGGCTGGGTGCCACATGCAGGCACGGTGAACCGTGTCTGAGGAAATAATGGACATTCGGGAACCCAGTCCATCCTGTGATGGTGTTTTCCTGGGATTGGTACAGTACAGGAAATAGTTGTTGAGATGTATGAGAGTATTCCTATGCTCTTATAATGACGTGCATCTTGCGGTGAAATGACTCACCTGATTAGGCTTGGGCGTGGCGGTAGGTGTGCAGGTAAGCTGATGGATATCTGAGTTCTGGCTGACCTATTTGGGTGGTGCCATTTGTCTTCCCGGCATTTAATTCTGATAAAGCGTCCACTCGTAAATCCATCACTGAATGAACCAGCGGTTTTATGATCATACACCAGCTATTGTACAAATACCAGCCAAGTCCAATTTATTTATATAGCGCTTTTTACAGCGGAGAATTGTCTCAAAGCAGCTTTACAACTGTCTAGGAACAAAGCCCTGATTGAGCAAACCTAGGGCGACAGTGGAAAGGAAAAACTCTCTAAATGTTACAAGGAAGCACCTTGGGAAGATCCAAAAAGGGACCAAACATCTGAATTTTTCTTCCATCTTTTTCATCTTATTCCACATTTTTGTCAGGCTATCAACTGTTGCGGCGTTCGAGATATCGACCCCGTTCCCGTGCCAATGCGTCCGGTCTGGTCGGGAATGGTGTGCTTGTATAGGGCTTTTCGGTTGGACTTCGAAATCAGAAATTTTCCCATAGGAAATGAATGGGCCCAAAGTTAACGAATCATAACTCAGAGTCAGTTTTCGATCTACGGCCACAAAATTCGGCAGGTTTGGTCCCAGGTGCCATCTGAGGTGACTTGATGCCCATGGGGTCCCTGACGGCCCTGGCTGGGCACTGAGGCCTCTGGCGGGTCAATGACCATAATTCGGTCGGTTTTCGACCTACGGCCACAAAATTCGGCAGGTTTGGTCCAAGTTGCAATCTGATGTGACGTGATGCCCATGGGGCCACTGACGGCCCCGGCTGGGCACTGAGGTCTCTGGCGGGTCAATGACCATAACTCGGTCGGTTTTCGACCTACGGCCACAAAATTCGGCAGGTTTGGTCTCGGGGGCACTCTGAGGTGACATATGAAGCCCTTAGGTACGCCCAGGGTCGACCATTGCAAGGTGGCAGTCACACTCGCATTTTTTTCAGGAAATGCACCCCTCTAGCTATTTTTGTGGTGCTAGATTGTGAGAATTGTGGCTTGGTGAGTAGAATCAAGAAGGTTCAATCCCTGAGTTCTTCCTGTATGGAGTCTGCATGTCCTCCATGTCCGCGTGGGTTTACTCCCGATACATTTACAGCATTTAGCAGACGCCCTTATCCAGAGCGACTTACAATTGGTACAGTCTTACAATCCAAGCAGTTGAGGGTTAAGGGCCTTGCTCAAGGACCCAACAGTAGCAGCTTGGCAGAGGTGGGATTTGAACCCTGGATCTGATCCATAGTCCAGTACCTTAACCGCTAGGCTACCACAGTCCCCACAGTCCCCGGTACTCCGGTTTCCTCCCACAGTCCAAAGACATGAGTGTTAGTTTAATTGATTCCGCTAAATTGGCATTGGAAATTAATATAATTTTTAGAGCATTCTTCAGAGTCTCCCTCACACGTCCCTGACCCAGCCCAGCGGCGTTCCCTGTGAGCTAGCAAACGTGAGTGGTGTTTCTTAATCGTGTGATTAATAATCGTGTTATACGATGTAACAGAGCCTCTCGTTAGCTTGTCTGTTCTCATTATGAGACTGCGAGAGACTCTTCAGATTGTCTTTTGGTTTGGGGATTCAGTTTCAGGATGAGTGATTTAAGTTTCCGAAGCTGATTGCAGAATGATGGTCTGCTGCACTCACCCCTCATGCCGAAGCAGCGCGGCGCAAAAACCGAACAAGAGAATGAGAATCCGACCTTCTCATCGTACAGCTGCTCACGGTGCAAAGTGTGCAGTGGATTAAAACTGATGGAATGCCACTGTTTATGGTCCTCAGCCATGACTGGGACGTCATATATCTGGGTTAGGTTAAGAAACATAATAAACAACTATAATAATAATAAGAGATATGAAGAAGATAATAACAAAAATATTAAGAATATATAAGAAAAATATTAACATCAAATATAACAACATTTATCAGTAATAAGATTGTCAAATATAGTATAATAATAAAAAAATGTAGCAGTAATAAATATTATAACGTATATCATATAATACATACACAAAATCAAATATATGAATTATAACAAATTTAAAATATTTGTTATATTAATAAGAAATGTTATAACAGCAAATGCAGTAACAAATGAAAATAAAAAAATTAATGGTAAAAATAATAACTAATAGAATAGAATAAAGAAAATATGAAAATAGTGACAAGAACTATAATGTTAACAATAATAATAACAACTAGAATAAAGAAATATAATAGTAATAACAAATATTATATCAATAATCACAAATTAATTGTTATATTACTTAATAATAACAAAATAATAATAATAACGCAAATAAATAATAATAACAGCAAATAGAATAAAAAAGAAAATATAATAATTATAGTTACATTAAACTCAAATATATTAATAATAATAAAAAATAAGGACATTTATGTCACTTAGCAGATGCCCTTATCTGGGGCGACCTTTGGGTAAGGGCATTGTTCAGGACCCAACAGTGGCAGCTCTGCAGAGATGAGATTTGAACCCTGGACCTTTAGGTCTATAGTCAAGTACCTTAAGTGCTAAGCCACCACAGCCCACTCCTGTGGTTTGGAGTAAGAGCTGAGCTACTATAAACAGCAGCTCGAACCATGAATGTTGGGTCCTGTTGTCGCCTGTACCCAGTTTTCTGAACTGTCTCATAACTTCCTGTTCAACTTTTGCAGTATATTTGTGTAGTTTTGTGTTATTGTGTAATAACAGAAGATATTGGAGGACCACTGGTTTGAGGGCGACTCTTTTTAAATAAAACTTTTTGTAATTTTTAAACAGGCGCTCCTCAAAGTTAAAGTAGGCATGATCTACAGAAGAAAAATCTGCATTTCCCTGTAATTCCAGGAGGACTGGCAAAACAATGTTTCTGTCCTTTTAAACCCCCCCAGTGACCGCTGGAAGAATGTAACCTACTTAGTGAAAGTGGAAGGCTCCCAGGCTTCAGCATGCTGCTGAAATTGTCTTAATGGATGCTCGAACCACAGCCTGAAGGAAAACAGATCATCAGTGCTGCTTCTGTTTTTGTCAGTCCCATGTTTGACTGGTTTCTGTCTGTGCTGAAGCTGAACAGGGAAGAGTCAACACTGGGGTGTCTTGTGCTTGTTCACAGAAGCGTTGAGGTTAGGTGGAGGAGTGTTATTTAGCTACAGTAATCAGTGGAATGAATGGTAGTCAGTGGAAAGTCCTCTGGTATTTAATATTGCTGTTTAATATTGATCGAGGCTGCAGAATATATCAGATACATGTTGTTGTGTTCCGAACATGCAGTAGTCGTACCTCAGAAAGGCTGCCGCAGTTAAGATGGGTTTGGATTAGGGTTTGTACGATACTATGGTTTGATCGTCCTGTGTGATCGGGCACTGCTGCGTTACTGTCTTAAACCTGATGTAACTTTGTGTCTGGGCAAAGCGTAGCACCATCAGAGGACATGCAGACTGAAGTGACCCAGATGTCTCCACCTGGGATCGAACCCAGGACCTTCTTGCTGTGAGGTGACAGTGCCGGCCACCGTGCCGGCCATGCCTATGATGTTACAGTACACAGTACTGTCCTGAACTCGAATTAAATGCATATAAATATAGAAGTAAATGCATATATACAGTATGTATATTACTGTGTCTTCTATAAATGTTGCGAATTTCCAAATTAAAAAGGACTCTTGTTTTTAATGGTTTCTCTGAAGTGAAGTGCTCCAAAACATGTCAGTAATGTTAGTGACACTAGCAACAAAACCATCAGTCTTGGTTTAAAAGAGAAGGTAATAAGACTGCACAAAGGAGGAAATAGCGTACGCAAATGCACGAGATCTCGGGATGCACTGTACATATTTCGAAATGCAGGATTGTAGTTATATAAAAATGACAAAGGTAAGAATATCAGTACAACACTTGTACAGGACTGTACTAAATGCTTTCATGCTGTGTTTTAATGAATAATATTGTTTAAAATAAAACGCTACGTGCAAAGTATCATTTCTGTCGACGTCCACTTTCACAGAGAGTTACATGTGTACATCTAAAGGCTTGAACTCGACGTTGTTCTGCACACGCAGGTCGGTTCCAGGGCGTGACCTGTTCAGACTGCCTGATACAGGACACGTTCCCGATAGAAAATGTGAACGATCTAGCAAACAAGTGCATTTGAGCAGTAAATCAGATTTGGCCCACTCTTTCTGAAATGCCGGTTTGTAACTGGATGGGATTGAATCATTTTCAGGTCTGATCCACTTAAATAGTTTGTGTAAATCCAGTGACATGGGGCTGCACAATATCATTTGTTAATCCGCCTCACAGTATCGGGCTGATCAGGAGTAATATTTGAATCAAAGCTTCAGCAAAGGGTAGCACCACCAGAGTGCGTTGCATTATAGTCATAATGTGCTATTTTTGTCCTGATCAGGCAGCCGTACCATGGAAGTGGGTGATATTGACAGACAAAACACAGATGCTGCACGTGATTTCCAGAGACATTGTCTTGAAAGCTTTACTTTAATATTATGACTGTAATTGTTGGTGTGTGGAGTTGGGTATCGTTTGCATTTTAGCAATTCTGATTCCGAATCTTCTTATTGATTCCAATTTTCAGTTTCTAAATTGTGAAAAAAATGTGCTAAAGGCCAAAGAATATATGAAAGAAAAAAAAAAGAAAAAATATATATATATATTAATTATTATTATTGTTATTGTGGCCGATACCGATGTTAAAAACCGATAATTTAACCTTACTGCATTTAAAAACCGTTCACATAAAATTCATTTTAGCCATAATAATAATAATAAGCAATCAAACATGATGACTACTGTGAACATAAGGTGAGGTTCACTCAAAGGAAACATGGTTTCATTCCATTTTATTTTCTGTCCTTGCTTTAGAAAGGTAAGAATATTTTTAGCAACAAGAACAAAGAACAATACAGTCAGCAACATCAGATATTTTGCTTAATGAGTAACAACCAAAAGAGAAAAGATGTAGAAGAAAAGAAAGAAATATAGAAGAATATAAGAAGAAAGGAAAGAAATATTCATATGTAAATATATAAGAATTATCGGTTATAATATCGGCTAAAATTCTAATATCAGATCGATAACTGAAAAAAATACATGCGTGTGTGTATATATATATATATATATATATATATATATATATATATATATATATATATATATATATATATATATATATGGGCAAATAATACATCGGCTGCCAATATATCATACATCACTATGTATACACACACACATACATATACACACACATATACACACACATATATATATGTATGTATGTATATATGTATGTATGCATGTATGTATGTATGTGTATATATATGTATATATGTGTGTGTATATATATATATATATATATATATATATGTATGTATATATATATGCCTTTTATTTTCTTCCCATTGAAACCTAGTATAAGTAAAAAACTTAAAGTATTGACCTAGGACTTGGTGATCTCTCTACTGATGAACATGATCAGTTAAATAGGTTTAAATGGGAAGGAAAAAAGCTTAATGTCAAAATGATCCCTTTCCTTTTGGATCACAGGTTCATCATTTCAGCAGTAGAGATTATTTATCAATAACAATAGCTGAGAGAAGTTTGCTTTTCCTAGGACATAGTTTGCGTAGCTGAATTGAATTGCGGCTCGTTGTGTTTTTGAGCAACGTCTGCCATGGATGTGGACTGTGAGGCTGGTGATGTGTGTGTTTTGTTACGTGTGCGGCGTTTCACATGCAGTGTGGCCTGAATACTCAGATGTTGTGTGTTGTAGGACTGTTGAGTACGATGCTTTGCCTAATTGTTGCATAACCCACGGTATTTGTAACCACTTCTGCTTTCCCTAAGACTGTGATCATCCCTTCTAAGAGCCGGTGCCAGCTGGTTTTGTCTTTGAATTCTTTCAAGTGGGACTGTGGAGGTCCCGCGTACCGTGTCGCCGTCGCCCATCGTACGGCGCGTCAAGTGCGACCGAGCTGTACCTGTCTGCGCTTGCATTTTTTGTCGACGTCTGCACAGCCGTGCAACTCTGCTCCCTCAGCAAAAGCAGAAACCCAGCCGAAAGCTCTTTGCCGATTAGCCGATACGATTGTGCCGCCAAACATGAGCACCAGTCAGCATCCGAGCGCTTCCTCCCACCCACTTCCTCTCATAGTAAACCACAAGCTTCAAAAACGTGCTGCTGCTCATTGCCTCACTGTGCGGGCACTGGTGCGCGAGTGCTGCTTTAACAAATGGAGCGCAAAGACGAATGCATGTTTTAAAGAAGTGCATCAAGTGATCTTAGAAAGATGAGAGAGGTCTGTAATTTTCATCATACACTTTCCCAGAAGCTAAATGTACCTCTGGCAGGTATTGTGCATCTCTGAATCCAGCCACAGTTCTTACCCACCAGTCCTGATGTTCTCTGGACAGTAGTAGAGCCGACCACTGCAGGGGTTACAACAACTGCAAACCGAAGTAGACTGTTCAGCTTTTTAATAGTTCTAAAAACTGTTAAAGCGCCATCTTTCTCACGTGTTCACACCGCAGGAACTGGGGTCGGTTGTAGTTTTTAAATCGCTGTATACTTTATTATCTTTGACTTCAGGTCCTTTGCTCAGTGCGTAGGAACCCTGCGTGACGCAGGTATGCAATGACTGGTCCAGACGCAAGTGCCTATGTAGAGGGCGAATATACTTGTACACTGTTGGCCATACAATAGACTGACAGTGAAGTCCTGACTTTACTGAGTCTACGTGCAGGGTACGAGCTTGAGCGTTCCTTATGGTGGTGCAGATAGGAACCAAAAAAGTCCCGGAATGAAGGTAGAGTGGTACCTCAGTTCACGTCATTAATTTATTACTGAGCAAAGAGTATCGAGCATGTAAAAATAAAGAAAAACATGATAAACACAGTGCAGATCTTCACTGAGAAAGAGCTGTTGTGAGACTGAATCACTGTGTTCTGAATCGTGAATCGAGTTTCAGCTGAAACGAGTCGTGCAGCTCGACTCATAACAGCTTAAGCAAGTGCGCCGAGTACTGACAAGTTCCAAGGTGGTTGAGAATTGAGGTACCACTGTAGTTACTTCCAAATTAGTCCCTAGAACCATTCGGTGCGAAAGCGCCCATTGCCTCCTGTCTGTATGTGACAGTGCATAATATACTGCTGATAGACCGTGAGAAACCATATGTACTGTAGGTTTTGGGAAGTAAAACAGAAATGGTGTGTGTTGGTGCACTTTTTATGTGGGATATTGAGATCAGATCTCATCTGTTCACCCTGGGGATGCGTTTTTGTGACAAGTCTAAACAGAATGCAGCCAAAAATACACTGATTGACAAAAAATAACTCACCAAGAAGTTGCTGGAATCGAATGAAACTTTATATGTATGAATGTAATGATGATATGTGTATGTGATTACAATATTATGGCAGAGGATACTTTTACTGGGGAAATGACAATTGGAAAGGAGGCTCTAGTTACCCTGTTGGGCCGCCTCTAGCCTGGATATAAGATGAGATTCTGTTGGGAATGGAGGTATACAGGTTCTGTACGGTATCCTGTGGCACACTGCCCAC
Source organism: Ancistrus triradiatus (assembly GCA_025084515.1). NCBI lineage: Eukaryota > Metazoa > Chordata > Actinopteri > Siluriformes > Loricariidae > Ancistrus > Ancistrus triradiatus. The sequence continues at coordinate 342,602 of JAJAGP010000356.1, read as the reverse complement.
AGATGTTGCAGTTGGCCTGTAGTTCCTGTACACTCGTAGGTTGCTGAAGTTGCCGTCCCAGCTGGTCCCATAAACGCTCGATTGGTGATAAATCTGGCAACCGGGCAGGCCAATCTGGCAGAGGCATTTCTGGGAAACCCTTGGTGTGCTTATCTTGAAAAATGGCATTTGAAAGCCCTGATGTGGGAGGCAACACGTGTGGATGTCCTGCACATATCACTGAGTTGTTAGTGTCCCTCGTATCACTACTAGAGGTGACCGACTGTCGTGTGCGATGGCTTCCCAGATCATCACACCAACAGCTGGGGCAGTGTGTCGCCCCACAGCAAAGGCAGGATTGAAGTGCTCACCACGAGGCCTCCGGATCCCAAACAGAACCTGGATTTGTCGCTAAAGACTGGATTTAAATGTCTTGAGCTCAGCATGCAGATTATGAAATATTACACCACTGAGGATGTAAACAAGCACAAACGGGTTACGTGTTTCATCACTGCATTATTAATGGAACCTCACGTTAGTTCATGAATAATGAATATCTAATAAATACCAGGGGAACGACGGCAGCGTACGTCTCTTCACTCACGAGCCTTGGTGTAGGCGAGGGTGTTTGGTCCTAACACCTCATAGGTTAACACCATAACGTGTTTGTACAGGGATTGTGGGTAATTAGCACAGTTTCAGTCAGTCCTACAGTGCCCGTGTTTATAATGTGGGGAAATTCCTGCACATATTCACTAATATCCAGAAATAATAATCATAATAACAAGTTCTCAGTTCTGGACTTTATCTCAGTGAAACTGTGTCCCAACCAGCATTCTGTCACACTGTGTGGTGTTCAGAGATAAGACGCCATTGGCTTTATGCTGTTTGACGCACTATATTGTATGGATTTGAATTGGGACACAGCTTGGATCTGGCTTGCTGATTGGTCAGATTGCTGCTCCGGAGTCAGTTTGCAGTTTATCTTGCCGGCACATATTGGCTTTGAGTGAAGAAGCTTTTCTCATCTCTATTCTTTTTGAGATAAGAAGCTTCTGTAGTGTGAATGCACTCTAGTTATGGACACTGACACTGAGGAGGTAGCGACCCGAGTCTCACACCAACCCAATTTCACACATTTCCGTTCATTTTAGTTCATACATTTTAGAAATATTTTGGAAAGCAAATTCATGCAATAAAAGTACAGCCCCACGTTTATGGGGGCACCCCTGGTACATCATACAGCTAGGCATTTAGCAGACGCCCTTATCCAGAGCGACTTAAGATTGATACAGGCTTAGCTGTTACAACTGTTAAAGTCCGAGCAATGGTGATTTCAGGGTCTTGCTCAAGGTCCCAACAGTAGCAACTTGGTGGAGGTGGGATTTGGTAGTGGTAGCCTAGCGGTTAAGGTATTGGACTATGGACCAAAAGATCCAGGGTTCAAATCCCACCTCTGCCAAGCTGCCATGGTTTGGTCCTTGAGCAAGACCCTTAACCCACAATTGCTTGCATCAATTGTAAGTCGCTCTGGATAAGGGTGTCTGCTAAATACTGTAAATGTAAGTGGATTTGAACGCTAGACCTTCTGGGCCGTAGTACCTTAACCACTAGACTGCCACACTAAGTGGTCTGTAATATGTGAATGCATACCCAGCCCTAATCCTTGGACATACTTGGATGACCCCCCGGTAAGGATTAGAGGCAGCTTTTGTCACATTCTTACACTAGACCCATGGTTTCCAACCTGGGGTCTGGGCCCCTTCAGGGGGACGGCAAACATTACTGTGGGTGCAACGAGGCTTGGTGTGTTCTGAGTTGCTCTGAGTTTGTAAAAATACATTTGCACGTGTTGAATACAATTAAAATAACATACTCACTGAGAAATATCGTCTATGTAAACTTATTTAAAACATATATAAGCTTGAGTTTGATTGTAGCTAAATGTGTAGCTGTCTTGAAAAGGGGAAAGGAGACAGAACGGGGTGGAAAAGTAAAAACAAACTATAAAAGGATCCCAAAAGAAAAAGGGGAAAAAAGCTATAATTTATGTTAATGTTTGCCAATAATGATTTGCAATTAAATCACAAAGGGTGCAGCTTTTCTTATATATTCGAGGGGACCAAGAGAAGAGTCTGGTGCAAAAATATGGGCTGGGACACCTGACAAGGGAACAGAGAAGGTACCCAAAAGGTTTGATACACAGAGGAGCATGGCATGTGGAGGACAGATTGAGATGTTTTTCATGAAACTAAACAAAGTAAATTGTATTGTATTTACTTTTGTTTTGACATACGATTGAATTCGAATTTTAAAAGTACTTTTTAAGTTGTGAAAATTCAATTTACTTCAGTGTTATTTCCTGCATCCACAAGAGGGCGCCTCAGGGTTTAAATTGTCAATAATTCAAATGGAAAATGGTATTATTTTTATTGTTATCAGCGTTAGGAGAAGCCAAGTGATTCCATAGCTCACGGAACCCTGATTGGGAACATGTTGTTTGAAGTGTCTCCATCGAGTTTCATTATCGGGAGGTAGGAGTGTGCGATACTGGCAAAAAAAAGATTTTGTCGATAACGATAATTATATCATACTTTGGCAGTGTAAATTTAGTTTGTAAAGTATTCGAAAAGTTTTGTCCCCGTATCTTTTGTGATCATTTGTTTCGTCTTACCATCTGTTGCTTTTCTTGTTGTAAGGCACTTTTTTGCCGAATGATTCCTTTATGGTTTGCTGAGTGTGTTTTCATGCTGGTACCTTCTCTGGTCATTGACAGTTTTCTCCTGAAGTTTGTCAGTCTTCATATTCTGGTAGGGTTGGGAATCGTTTGCATTTTATTTATTCTGATTCTTTCAGCTCTCTGCCTCGCTCTTTTTCGATCCAGCTTATTGCTGCGCTGTCATTAAAATGTCCTTCTGGTAACCCATAATGCACCTCCAGTGCTAATAAAAGCTGCTGCGTTGAGCACTCATCGGCATAAATAATGGAGTTTATATCTTCAGACTTCAAGTTTCGTCTCTAAAGAGCCTCCATGTCCAAAGAACGCATTTATTCTAATGGACTTGGCCGTATGATCTGTAACCATGGCTGAATTCACTCCCGTGCCCTTAGTGTGCGTGCTTCAGGTTTCCTGCGCTCCAAACGGAGGTTCCTTCAGTCCCGGCGTACGACTGCTCATCCTGCCAGGCTCACGTTATTCCGTGCTCTTTGAGTCACACACTTCCTGTTTCCTGCTGCTGTGCCTTTCCTGAGTCCACACACACATTTGTACTTGATCCTTGTAGAAAGGGTGGCTGAGGTGCTAGTCAGAGTGCTTGTACATGCACCTAAAGTTAGGGGTCGACCGATATGAGTTGTCTATGCCGATATATTGTACGATATTGACCGATATATAATACCGATATTACATTTTAATTTGACTCCTGATAAAGCTAAGAATAATGAACGAGATACAAAATTGCTTGATTTAAATGAACATATTTCATCTATAAATGCGTCGTCTCTGTTTGCCCTCTGTCAGGTATCGGCATCTTCTTGTTACCTGCTGCTCTAACATTTATCAGAGCAGCAGGTAACAAGAAGAAAAAATATCGTCTTTTTAATTTTATCCTCAGTTGAGCAGCAAGTGGTAAGTTTAATAATGAAATAATGACATTTTTCATTTCCTCGTGCCTATACTGTGTTTCAGAGTCTACCCAAAAAAGAGTTTGGTAGCATTTTCACAGATGCTGCGTTTAATTCCAGTAGTGGCAGATCCCTGTGAGAAAAACAAGCACTAGGTCTATGGAAACAAGCCCAAAAGAAGTGGAAATTTGCAGAATAAGCTGGCCTGGCAGCTATGTTTTTCTGCTAGCTGCTTCCGCAACAGCTCTATGTGCATGTCAGGACTGAGGTAACCGATCGAAATCAGAGCAAGGGTGTATATGTGCTCAGAGACCCGAATACTGAGCTGAAATCCAGCTCTCTTTTGGACACCTTTGGTCCTGGCGTTCATGTGAATGTTACTTTGACTCGTACCACCTACCCAGACATTGTTGCAGACTTGCAGCAGGATGATGCCACATTGCAAACATTGTTCAGGAATGGATTTGGGGACACTACAAAGACTCTGACACGTTGTCCTGGCCTGCAAATTGCCTAGATCTCATTTTTTTTAAAGTGTCTGTGGGATGTTCTGGACAAACAGGTCTGATCCATATAGGCCCCACCTCGAAACTTGCAACTTAAAGGATCTGCTGCTAATGTCTTGGTGCCAGACACGACAGGACACCTTCAGAGGACTTGTGGTTAAAAGTTGTGGCTGGTGTATGTATCAGTGAGTGTGTTAGCAAGCATTTAATAATCCGATAAGTGCAGAAGATCAGATTTAGTCAGTAATTCGATGTTTGTGTATTGAGTAATCAGATAGTGGGAAACCTCGGGTAATAATCGGATTTCTACTTGCCACTAATCTCACAGAAATATGTGACATAAACTTAAAAATTTAGTATTAAATAATCAAATTCATTTAATATTCATTTTCTCGAGTATGTACTGTGATTCAGAGTCTCCACAAAAAGATTTGATAGCCGTTTTGCTGCATTTTATTCCTAAGTTGCCAAATCCTGCGAAAAGTAAAACGCCTCAAAAACGAGTCCAAATGAAACCAAGTCTTTAGAATAAGCGGATCTGGCAAGGCTTGAGAGCATGCGCAGACCGAGAAAACCGATTGAAGTCATGTCACTGGTATACATGCTATGAGAAATCCCATTACTGGAATAAAATCCGGCTCCATTTATTGGGTTTCTTACTCTGATTTGTAGATAGGCATGTGCTGTATGCATGACCACTTGACTAATCAGATAACTGCAGAAATCCAACTATGATGGGATTATTAAGTCCATTCACCAAAACTAAATGGTTTTGTGAACATGTCAAAGACTTTGAGATGTTGCCCTGGCCTGGTAGGATGTGCTGGACAAACAGGTCAAATCCTAGAGGCCCCACCTTCGCAATTTGCAACTTCATGGATTTTTTGCAAACGGCTTGGTTCCAGATACGACAGGACACTTTTCGAGGGCTTGTGGAATCCATGGGTCCGGACCTTCATAGGCAGGTGGTTTTAATGTTATGGCTGATTGGTGTAAGTATCAGTTTAAGAATCTCTTCTCATGCTGTTCTGATTTAGTCAGCTGTGTGTTGTGAAACTTCACACCCTCTTACACAGCTGAAATCTGAGCCACTTGAAGGACGTGCAGTTGATCCACCCACCCCTCCTCCAGCATGTGTAACCCCAAACTCTGGAAAGCCGAGTCAGATTCAAGCTTGTCGCCACATCCTTGATCTCACTCCTCTAACCAGCCCTGCCAGTTGAGCTCCTGCGGCATGTGATGTGCATGTAGCAGCAGGCGCTGAACTGTAAACATGCGTGTTACGAAAGCTCTGCATCTTGGTCGTGCCCTGAGAGTAAAGCCAGTAAAGGAAATGAGCTCGGTTTGTGCCTGGTCCCCTCACAGGTTATGAAAAGCAGCAGAATGCAAACGAGAGGCTCATGAGGGCCCATCATTTGTACAGTTGGAGGATGCCGTGCTCTCTCCGCTCTGTGCACACAGCTGAGTGGTTCATGCTGATAAGTTCTCGTCCTGCTGCTCACTGAGAGGCGGTGTGGGTGAGGTGTGACCTCGTGAAAGGTGTCGAATGAGGCGCACTTCCAATCTCTCGACTCTCGCAGGATGGCGATGGCTTATTAGAGACCGCCTCAGTGCAGAGAGTGGCTTTAACCTTTTATATTGGTTTTGTCTGTGCAGTGGATGGCGGCGGACATTGAACCATAGCTGGCTAACAGGATGCTCTTGAATGCGAGTGCATGACTCATGGTATATCCTATTTATCCTATTGTTCGGTCCACAGCGTTATAGTGAAGCTGTTACGTGACTGGTTGCCAGTGAGAACCCCAAACAGACTGAACATTTCACAAGGATGCTGTGTTTATTATTCCTACTTGATACACTTGTAAATTTAGGTTTTTTTAGATCAGGATTTCCCAACCAAAGACATGTGGTTTAAAGCGTTGTAGGGGGATTTTGTCAGTAATCTGATCAACGAATGTACATGCGCTTGAGTAATCAGACAATGGGGAAACCTCAGGGTTTACATGACTCAGGCGGTAATCGGATTTCTACTTTGTTACCTGCCAACAATCTCAGCGAAGGTTGTGAGTTGAACTTCAAATTGTAATATTAATTAATAAAGTCCTTCATTTTCTCGAGCATATAATGCTTTTCTCCACAAAACATTCAGTAGCGAGATCTCTGCGTTTAATTCCAGTGTTGCCAGATCCCGCATTAAAAATAAACCTCATGTCAATGGGAAAAAGCCCAGTCTCTTGGAATAAGTGGACATGGCAACCATGAGGGGTTTCTGAGACTGAGAAAGCCAATTGAATGTTTACATTAATCCTTAGAGGACAAATTCTCGAAGTACTCGTCATTATCGGCACTCGACGTGCCTTCTGGAATGAATTAAGGTACCGCTGTATTCATTTCATACCAATGTTCAGAGCGTAGGGCAAAGACAGTGTTCGCACTACAAACTACAAGAGGCCAGGTCTGATTTGCCTCTTCAAACTGTATTCACTTTCACTTGGCCTAACCAACTTGGAGGTTGGTTGCTATAGTAACAGTGCTGGCGTGTCTGTGCTGAGGATCGTGCAGCAGGATAAGGATAGACGGTTGGCAATAGTAATGTGGATATTCCACAATGGATTATTATTTATACAGTTTACACAATCAGCCCCTGATTGTGCAAGTTCTCCTGCTTAGAAAGATGAGAGAGGTCTGTAATTTTCATCATAGGTACACTTCAACTATGAGAAGTGGAAAAATCCAGGAAATCACATTGTAGGATTTTTAAAGCATTTAATTGTAAATTATGGTGGAAAATAAGTATTTGGTCAATAACAAAAGATCAACAAATACTTTGTAACATGACCTTTGTTGGCAATGACAGAGGTCAAACGTTTCCTGTAAGTCTTCACCAGGTTGGCACACACTGTAGCTGGTATTTTGGCCCATTCCTCCATGCAGATCTCCTCTAGAGCAGTGATGTTTTGGGGCAACATGGACTTTCAACTCCCTCCACACATTTTCTATGGGGCTGAGGTCTGGAGACTGGCTAGGCCACTCCAGTTCATTGTAGCAGTGATCTTTGCCCTTTCTTTTCTGTGCGTCGTCGCTTTAACCATCCGCCATCTTCCCTTTCCCCACATCCGCCACTTTTCACTACACTCCACTTTTTATTATGGCCGGCGTGCCTTGCACGCTTGCGTTCGTTAGATGGCAGGACTCCCCCGCTGACATAGGACCACTCTCACAGGTCTCCCAACCGACCTCCTTTTTGCACCCCAGCCCCCCCCAACCATTTTCCCGCTTTTTACACGGAGCCATGAATCCTGCTCATCGTTCTGCCCCTCCCCCCGCATCTCCCAACGATGCTTCTCCCGGCTTGCATGTTTGGGACTTCCATTGCTCATGTCCTGGGATTCACGGACCTTCCCAGTTACACCCTCTCGCTGCTCAACCTTTTCACCCAATTGCACTCTCCCTCTCTCTACTTTTTGACGCGGAAGGACCCGGCTTTTGACCTCCTAAAATTGTCACGACCACTCTCCATGGCCCCCCGTTCACTCTTCCCTTAAACCTATACGGACAGTACCGTTCTCCTTCATGTCCCATCTGCCAGAAACAAAAGCCAGTCCCCCTAACCCCTGACCCCAATTAATGCTATTTCGATTTGCATTTCTCCCACCACCTCATGCTTCACAAGGAGCGTATTGCGCGTTCTATTGGGCATTGCTTTTAAACTCCGCAATTCTACCCATCTCACTCTCCAAAGCGTCTGCCACACGTTGTCAGTCTGTTTTTCGTACACCAAAAAGTTATTGTTTGCGTTTCACATCCACCCGAGACCACACTGACCTATTCCTCTCATGATTCCCTACCACCCCCCACCCATGCGATCTCATCCATCATGTGCGATCCTTTTGGACACTATTCCCCTACATATAAGACATACGGACCACCCTGGACCCCCCACCTGCTACCCCGGCTTACAAGACTCGCCTCGCAGGCCCCCCTTGCCGCCTCCCACTCCCCGCCAACTAGCCCCCTTGGACACCATGCAAGGAACTATTGTTGTATTACCCCCCTCTTCCTCTCCTTCCCTCTCTCGCCGCCGCTTAGCCCCTTCTGCTGTTTTGTCTTCCTCCCCTTGATCGCGACAGCTTCCTATGCCCCTTATAGATTACGGCCCTCACACCTTATGCCTTATTTACTTTCGCTCTATGGTCATTTAACTTCCAGCTGCTCCCCTTCCCCTCCTCGTGTGGTTTGTCCCATCTCGTCCGCCCCCCCGTGCTTTTTGCTCACACCACACTGTTCTCTCTCATGATCATTTTGACCCCACGGGATTTTGAGCTCTGCATGGAGCCCCAGCATTCCTCCTTCGTACGCGTCGTTTCTTTCCCTCCACCGCCCCCCCCCTCCCCCCCCTTCCTTCCTGCCTCTCCCCTTATCCATACTTCGCGCCACTTGTATTGTCTTCCCATTATTTTCACCATTATCCCCTCTTCTCCCACCAGTTGATTTACCTTTATATTCAAACAACGGTTGCCTATTGTTGATCCCCCTTTTTTCACTACTTACTCCCAGCCCGCCTGCCAGGTCTACAAACTAGTTCAACCTTGGCCTGACCTCTTCGGAAGACACGATCATGTTTGGTTATTGGGGCCATGCGTATTGCAAGTTTGGAGCTCTGGATCTGTTTGATGTGGCTGCTGGACCACACCGGTCCCCCTCCCTGTCCCTTCCCTGTTTTTATTAACAGCCCATGAAAACAACGGTCCAATACAGTGTGTCCCATTAATACCCCCCAGGCTCACACGAGCGGACCGTATTAATACAGGTAACGAGTGGAGGACAGAAGAGCTTCTTAAAGAAGAAGTTACAGGTCTGTGAGAGGCAGAAATCTTGCTTGTTTGTGGGTGACCAAATACTTATTTTCTACCATGATTTACAATTAAATTCTTTACAAATCTCTTCAAGCATTCCTGGCCCGGCACGGTACGGAGTGATCACACTGGTGAATCGAACCGTGCTTTGGGGACCAAACGTGCTTGGGCATGGCAGCTCACCTAGTGTGAATACGCCTTTGATCCTCATAACATTTACGTCAAGAAGGTTGTCATCTCTGCTGTGCTCGTTTGTGCTCTGGACACCGTGTAAATCTGCTCTGTGATCATCTTCTAGTACTTGTAGGTCATTAACTGCTAATCTACCCTAGCTCTATTTGTTTACAGAAGAAACTGTCTGGCATTAGGTATCCAAATAGCAGCACGACTGAAATATGCTGAATGCATGGCTGTTGCATTGTTTCAGGAATGCTGCCTTTGGCTCAGGCAGATCCTGTGGAGTTTTTGAAGCAGTGGGAGTATGGTACACTCTGAAGTGATGAGTTGTGCGCTGTGGAAATGGAATGTTCTATCCTGCCTCTACCCACAAGCTCTTACGCCCGCCACCGATTCATCATCGCTCCTCTCGCCAACGTGACAGTGGTGTTAGAGAACATGGAGAACTTGTCTGGAGAGTGGCCACTTGGACAGGATGTAACAGTTAGATCTGAAAGTCTCTCTTCTTTTTTTTTTTTTTTTTGTACTGTATTTGATTACAATACTGAGTACCCCTCCACATCATTGTGGGCTATCCCAGAATTATTTGGGTGCAGGCGAAAGTTGTCCTTGGTTGGAAAAAAAGCAAAGACATCTTCTTTACAAAAGCTTCTATTATACTTAAAGCGGTGGTAGCAGCATGGGATGCTGTCTTGAGAACCATACATACACAGCTAATCTCTAGGAATCTTATAATGCTCACCTTTGCTTTGACTGCGGTTCCCTAAATCTTGGCAGCTATGATGTTTTGGGTGAGACTAGGCCACAGGCAGAGGTATATTATCTGAGGCTTCTCTCCACACCCACACGTCTTAATGGGTAATGGCCTGCACTCTGGAATGCCTGGAATCCTCTTGGCTGTTTATCAAAGCCACTGATCTTAGCACTACTGTGATCATGCTAACTGTGAGACTAGTGTTTACAGAACAGCAGCTTTCGAACATTTTCAACTGGAGAATGTTTCCCTTGCCTGCCAGGTTCTTGGATGGATGCAACCGGGGGCTGTGTAGAACTGTGCGTGAAACTCGAACGTTGCTGTGGATGAGCTTGCCAGTATTAAGGCTTCTTAAAGGCTGATCTTCAGTAAGGGATAGTCATTTTAAGGGACAGTCTCTTAAATGATTGGTTTTCTTTAAGGATTGGTCTTCTTAAGGGCTGATCTTTACTGGATTTAACAGGTTTCTCTTTCAGGGCTAGTCTCTTTAACTGCTGACCTCATTTGTGGACTGGTCTTCATTAAGGGCTGGTCTCATTGTGGGTCGATCTGATTGTGAGCTGATCTCACGGTGATATGAGGGTTGAGAGCTGGCCTCTTTAAGGGCTGGTTTTGTTGAGAGCTGGTCTCTTTACGGGTTGACCTTCTTTAAGGCCTGGTTTCCTTGTGGACTGGTCTTCTTGAGAGCTTTTCTCCTTGATGGTTGGTCTCTTTAATGGATGATCTTGTTGAGAGCTGGTCTCTTTGAGAGCTGATCTCATTAATGACCGTTCTGTTTAAGGACTGGTCTAGTTGAGGGTTGGTCTCTTAAGAGGTGGTCTCGTTGATCTCTTTAAGGACTGGTTTTCTTATGGACTGGTCTTGTTGAGGACTGGTGTCTTTGAGGGTTGGTCTCGTTGAGAGCTGGTTTTTATAAGGGCTGGTTTTATTCAGAGCATTTCTCTTTAAGGGATGGTTTCCTTATGGACTGGTTTTCTTGAGCACTGGTTTCTTTGAGAGCTATTCTCCTTAAGCACTGGTCTCTTTGAGAACTGATCTCCTTAATAGCTGTTCTATTTAAGGACTAGTCTAATAGAGGGCTGGTCTCTAAGGACTGGTCTCGTTGAGGGCTGGCTTCTTTAAGGACTGGTCTCTTTAAGAACTGGTGTCATTGAGAGCCAGTCTTGTTGAGAGCTGCTCTCTTTGTAGGCTGATCTCATTGAGGGCTGGTCTCTTTAAGGACTGGTCTTGTTGAGAGCTGATCTCTTTGTAGGCTGATCTCGTTGAGGGCTGGTCTCTTTAAGGACTGGTCTTGTTGAGAGCTGATCTTTAATGGCTGGTCTCATTGAGAGCTGCTCTTTGTAGGCTGATCTCGTTGAGAGCTGGTGTCTTTAAGGACTGGTCTTGTTGAGAGATGATCTCTTTAAGGGCTAATACCCAGATCAGCATTTACCCGTAAATAGTCGAGAGGTATCTCCGAAGCAGTAGATAACATCAGGACAGTTGTGCTTTAAACCATCTGACAAAATGTAGATTTATAGGATTTTCCATTATCTCTCCTGCTACCCTCATCAGAATAAGCATGGTTACAACAGCCTGATTCTGTCCACCACCTGCTGATCACTTATGCTGTCTGGGATCTTCAAATCCAGCCAGACCAGCCTAGACTGATCTTAATAGGGGTCAGCCCAAGTCGAGAGAGAGAGACTGAGAGCCCCTTATCCTCTCTTACTCTCAATAGTGCCGTCAGTGTCCTGCTGGAATAGAACATGTCCTGTCCTCAGCCTGTGTGGACGCATTCTTCACCCAGCTTAATATGTAATGCTGAGCACTGAGACTGCTCTGTTTATGGAGAACACTGAGCTCTATGGCAGTAATGCTCATATCTGGATATATAGCTTATGATCGGATGTGAAGATTGTTTGATGTTGTATTTACTGGTATGTCTGTATATGAAGACTGACTTTAGAAATGTGTACCAGGGATTTGGCTCTACAAAGAAATAAAGCTGATTTTCAGGATGTGTAACGGAAGTACCTGCCTATTTTGAGTATGTATCATATTTTGTGCAAAATACAGGCACTAAATGATGAGGACCTGTGCGTTGTTACTCAGCAAGAAATCTGGGGCTGTTTTACCTTCTGCTTCATCAGATTGAGAAGAATTTGACATGAACAAATGGGAGCGTGTTACTTTTATTTGGTTTGTTTATGGGACCGGTGCTGACGTATGCTAACGATGAGGAAGCGTTGGTTCTCGGCTGTGTTTTGAGTGCTACTTGGTCAACTAAAAAGTCTCTCTCTGTATAGTGTATCGCTAATTCATTACGAAATGAATTTATTCAGCGTGGAAGGTCTTCAGAGTGTTCTCTGTATTTTGTTTACTGATGCAGTTTGTTCACTCATTTTTAACTTCAGTCATGCACTTTTAAGTAGAACGCTAGCTTGACTTGTGGAATTAGCATGCTGCATACGCAATCCTACCTGGCGATGTGACGCTTTGAATTTGTGAACTTTTTTTTGCTAAGTGAGTGCTGCACTCAATGTCAGCTCGCACGCCAATAAAACAGCAATAGGGATATGATTGTATTTATACATAACACATCCCTAGTTTTAAATAGCAGAGATTGTAAATAAGGAATTGCGGGACAAGTGAGAGGAATCAATAGTCCGGCGAATGTGGCTGTGAGGGAGTCCGGGCCGAGTCTGGGGAATGTGAGAGAGTGAGTAAATTAGATGAACATGCGAAGAATGATTTTAATGGTAACAAAACAGTGTTTGGTTCCTTCAGCAGAGTGCTCAGTTTTAGCAGCAAGGCATCATTTCATGATTTCCAGAAACATTCGACAAGTTATCTACAGTGGTGCTTAAATTTGTGAACCCTTTTTAGAATTTTCTATATTTCTGCATAAATACGACCTAAAACATCATCAGATTTTCACACAAGTCCTAAACGTAGATAAAGAGAACCCAGTTAAACAAATGAGACAAAAAAATTATACTTGGTCATTTATTTATTGAGGAAAATGATCCAATTTTACATATTAGTGAGTGCCAAAAGTATGTGAACCTTTGCTTCCAGTATCCCCCAAAGCCCCCCACCCCCCCCGGTCCCTCCCTCATGCAGCAATAACTGTAACTACACGTTTCCTGTAGCTGTTGATCAGTCCTGCACACCGGCTTGGAGGAATTTTAGCCCATTCCTCCGTACAGAACGGCTTCAGCTCTGGGATGTTGGTGGGTTTCCTCACTTCAGGTCCTTTTCCTTTAGAATTCTCTGATATAATTCAGAAATCATTGTTCCATCAATGATGGCAAGCCGTCCTGGCCCAGATGCAGCAAAACAGGCCCAAACCATGACACTACCACCACCGTGTTTCACAGATGGGATAAGGTTCTTATGCTGGAATGCAGTGTTTTCCTTTCTCCAAACATAACACTTTTCTTTTAAACCAAAAAGTTCTATTTTGGTCTCATCCATCCACAAAACAAACTGCAGACGACAGCAATGTTCTTTTTGGAGAGCAGTAGCTTGTCTCCTTGCAAACCGTGCCATGGCAAACCATTGTTGTTTTCAGTGTTCTTCTGATGGTGGACTCATGAACATTAACATTAGGCCAATGTGAGAGAGGTCTTTGCAGTTGCTTAGAAGTTACCCTGGGGTCCTTTGTGACCTCGCCAACTATTACACGCCTTGCTCTTGGAGTGATCTTTGTTGGTCGACCACTCCTGGGGAGGGTAACAATGGTCTTGAATTTCCTCCATTTGTACACAATCTGTCTGACTGTGGATTGGTGGAGTCCAAACTTTTTAGAGATGGTTTTGTAACCTTTTCCAGCCTGATGAGCATCAACAACTTTTTCTGAGCTCCTCAGAAATCTCCTTTGTTCGTGCCATGATACACTTCCACAAACGTGTGTTGTGAAGAGCAGACTTTGATAGATCCCTGTTCTTTAAATAAAACAGGGTGCCCCCTCACACCTGATTGTCATCCCATTGATTGAAAACACCTGACTCTAATTTCACCTTCAAATGAACTGCTAATCCTAGAGGTTCACATACTTTTGCCACTCACTAATATGTAATATTGGATCATTTTTGTCAACAAATAAATGACCAAGTATATTTTTGTCTCATTTGTTTAACTGGGTTATCTTCGTATACTATTAGAACTGGTGTGAAACTCTGATGATGTTTTAGGTCATATTTATGCAGAATATAGAAAATTCTAAAGGATTCACAAACTTTCAAGCTCCACTGTATGTAATGTAATAAACTGTCTCTCTTCGTGTGCACTTTGAATATATTTTTGTTATTTGTCAGTTAGGAAACACGTATTCTGTTATTTGTTCAGTGTGTTCAAGAATTATTGTTAACTGCACAGCCCTAAATCCTTAAATATGTAGCTTCCTAAGCTTTGCTCGCTGCTGGATAAGTCTCCTAAAGTCTGGTGTATCATAACCGAGCCATTCCTCGTAAACAGCAGGAGGTCAGCTTACCTACATCTGTGTCAGCTGCTGTTTGATGAGAACAAAAGCAGGATTACCTGTTTAGAAAAGGGTTAGCTTGACAGGTTCTCGTGTCCTGACTCTGCAGCTGTCTTTATAGAGATTGATGGCACTCTTTTGTTTTCTGGGTGAAAAGAACCAGCGTGTGGGCTTGTGTTACATTTCTGACTCAGTCTGTGCGTCAGCTCCTGTCTCTCCATGCTGAGAGGAGAAGAGGGGGGGATCCACTAATGAAGGAAGTTAATGAGTGCTTTGGATGCTCTATAAAAAGGGAACTGTCTGTAATGAATGATAAGAAGTGTCGTAAGTAGGACTTGGTAGGATTTGGAGCCAGTGTATTGTCTGAGTGATTCAAGAGGTTTCTCATGCGCACGCCAAACGCATCGTTACGCTAGTGATGTGCTGATCTGATATTCTGCACCGATTCGGAACAGACACTGACCTTAGTAGTCCTTAGTAATCGATAATAATCGATTATTAAAAGTGTCGACAACGAATTTCATTATCGTTTCGTTGTGTTGCATGATTTATGTGTCCCCCGCCTTCTCATATCCGCTTACGTTACTTGCGGCACTTGCTGTCAGCGCTGGAAAAGAAACATGAGCGACTGAACGGAGCGAGGCGGAGCCGGTGCAGACGCGGAATCTTCAAAATAAGTTAGCATTAAGGCTATGTCCACACGTACACGGGTATTTTCTAAAACGGGGGTTTTCAAATTCGTTTATAAAAAACATCGCGTCCACACAAGCACTGTTTAAACAAAAAACTTTGTCCACATGAAAACGCAAAAACGCACAAAGTTGCTGTCAAGAGCAGAGCCAAACCAGCAGTCCTATATGCGGGCGAAGCAGCTCACTCACCGACACAGCAACGTCCTATGCATACGAACATTTTCTCGCCATTGTTCTTCAATAACCACTTCGTTTTGAAAGCTGTCCCACCAACGAGAGGCCCGACCGGGTCTCGTCCCAAACCGGCGACGCTGGGGGCGGGAACTGCTTCGTGGGTGTGATGGATATAGTAGTGACCTCCGTAGCGCATTCTGATGCCTCTGTTCTTCAGTGTAATGAAAAAGTAATAATTGTAAATGTATTTGTAGATTTGTAACAAGTTCGGTCAGCAGTGTTACAGCTGGCACTGTTTTGGCTACGTCCGCTATTGCACAAAATCGCCTCATATAAACAAAGGAGATAACGGCGCACAAATGACGTTACAAGCAAGAAACTCCCCACGACAACGCTGAAAACGGAGTTTCTGAAAATCTTCACCCTGGAAGGAGTTTTGGAAAAAAAAGTACGTTTTTGTGTGGACGAACGGTCAAAACGCATAGAAAAAGCTACGTTTTGAAAAATTCCCGTGTTCGTGTGGACAGGGCCATAGTCTCTAAAAAGAGAGCCAGCTTTAGCCAAGAGCATGTAGACATGAAAACATTTTTGGATTGCAATGCAAAGTTCCTAAAGAAAGGGAGTGAATGAGTTTGTATGTAGTGTTTGCATCAGAGATGCACTTATTTTTCATTATTATTGAATTTGTTATTTTAATTTATTAATAAATAAAAAATTTTTGTTATTCATTTATTGTAAGCACTTATTTGCTCTGTTATTTAATGTTATATTTCTGAATAAAGACATGGAAAGGTTTTTTTTTTTTTCCGATTAATCGATTATTAAAATGATCGTTAGTTGCAGCCCTAGACCTTAGTAAACAAATCGGACACGTTAGACATCCGGTACAGTCGCTCTTCGCTTGAAATGTGTTATAGCAAACTAATAAAGATCAAAAAGACTGTTTTTGCTAACAGAACAGAAACTCACCCATATCATTATTATGCAGGGTTGGGTATCGTTTGCATTTTATCAATTCTGATTCCGAATCTTATCGACTCCGGTTCTTATCGATTCCAAAACGTTTAAAAAAAAGTGCCAAATGCTTATGTGTAAAGAATTATTTCTTTTTTGTATTTCAACTTCAAAAGCAATCACACTGCATTACTGTTGTCTTCCGATTAAAACCTATTAGAAGTAAAAAGCGTAAAATGTTCTAAAAGTAGTGACCTAGGAACACCAAACTTCAGTTTCTACTGATCATAAGTAATGCTGAAATGATGAACGCAAGTAAAATAGGTTTAGATGGGAACAAAAAACCTTTTGGATCGCAGGTTCATCATTGCAGCAGGAGAGATTATATATCATTAGTAGTAACAGAATTGCACTGAAAGGAAGAAAATTCTTTATTTTTATTGTTTTTACTAAGAACAATTCTATTTGAAAAAAGAAACAAAGAAAGAACTAGAAAAGATGTCTAGTGAGGGGAGAATTTTTATTTTATTTTTGTATTGTAGTTTCTCCTTTTCTACCTCAAAAAATATTTATTTTCCTAATGTTAAGGCAAACTTTTTGTTACTGTTCCTTTATTTCTAAACAAAAATATTGATTGTGATAATAAAGTATTTTGTTGTCACGTACAATGTTTGGCGAAATTCTATCCTAGGTCTTTTGAACCCTTTGGATCTATGAAGCTTAAATATTAAAAAGGATCGGTATCGAGTATCAGCGATACTGGCCCTGCATTTACTTTGTATCGGATCGATACCAAAATTCCCAGTATCGTCCACCTCTACACACCAGTCCTGCCAGAGAGGCTTCCTTAATAACGGCTGTGTTTTTAAAGCATAAAATGCATTCGTAGGAACCGATATGTGGAGTGGAATTCTAGGAATTTTCGAACTGGTTCTGAATCTGAAAGATCACGTTACGTTTAAACTTCATCTCGCACCATTTTCGTGCTGCAGTGCGACAGAACAAACCCCCGTGAAGGAACTTTTCCCTCCAGAGTTACTGTACCAACTTTTCCAGCCCACGACTGTCATACTTTGCATTATTATTAAGTTCATGCAGCTAAAATGTTCTAGTTAAATCCAATGAGAATGTTGTGGTTAAATCTGAAAAGAGTAAAAAGGGCCTCATGTTTGATGTCCACTACCAAGATGAGCAGCGCCGTTCATGCTGAATAACAACAAGCACCTGCAGTTAGGAGCTGCAGCAGGGCCACAGCAGGGCAAATGAATGAGCACTGCTATGCTACACAGTAGAAATTGCAGTTTTGTGTGAATGTTTAAAATTCACAAAAGACACGCGAGTGTGTGTGGTGGAAGAGGGGGCTCGGAGGCGACCAAGAAGCCACTGACAACTTGGAAGGACATACAAGTCTTTATAGCTGAGATTTGTGTGACGATCTCACAAGCTTTACACAAATCTGGCCTGTATGGTAGGGTGGCAGGGAAGAAGCCTCATCTGGAACTGTAGCAAAAGGTTGTTAGGTCACTGGTGGTCCAACTGAATGATGAGGTAGTACTTGTGGGGCGGCACATTTCATTCGTGGTTGTGTTTCTTCGTTCTCTGTCTAGGCGCAGGTGGCGTTTCTGCACGGCGAGAGGAAAGGTCAGGAGAACCTAAAGAAGGACCTGGTGAGAAGGATCAAGATGCTGGAGTACGCACTCAAGCAGGAGAGGTCTGAACGCCACCCACTTTGTGTCTCTTTGCACTTACAGTCTTCTCTCAGTTAGTTATGAGAAGTTTCAGGGTGTGGTTAAGCCATGGTTCATCTGCTGAAGTCTGTCACCTTACTGTATGGCCAGCAGATTTGTTTACAGTCGGGTCTTCAATGGGTGCGAGATGGGAGCAGTTCCTGTGTGTGCTGCACTTTTATTCAGAGGGGTATCGCCAGGGATTTAATTTACATTTACATTTATAGCATTTAGCAGAAGCCCTTATCCAGAGCGACTTACAATTCATACAGTCTTATAATCCAAGCAATTATGGGTTAAGAGCCTTGCTCAAGGAGGTGGTATTTGAACCCTGGACCTTCTGGTCCATAGTCCAGTACCTTACCCGCTAGGCTACCACAGTCCCATATTAGGAAAACAAATCCAGGAAATCACATTGTAGGATTTAAAAAAATGTTTATTGTAAATCATGGTGGAAAATAAGTATTTGGTCACCCACAAACAAGCAAGATTTCTTCTTCTTTTAGAAGCTCTTCTATTCTCCACTCGTTACCTGTATTAATGGCACCTGTTTGACCTCGTTATCTGTATAAAAGACACCTGTCCACAGCCTCAAACAGTCAGACTCCAAATTCAACCATGGCCAAGACCAAAGAGCTGTCGAAGGACACCAGGAAGAAAATTGTAGACCTGCACCAGGCTAGGAAGAATGAATCTACAATAGGCAAGCAGGTTGGTGTGAATAAATCAACTGTGGGAGCAATTGTAAGAAAATGCATACTGTAAGTAAGGCATACAAGACCATTGATAATATCCCTGGGGCTCCATGCAATATCTCATCCCGTGGGGTCAAAATAATCATGAGAACGGTGAGCAAAAAATCCCAGAACTACACGGAGGGACCTGATGAATGACAAAGGATTGGGAGAACATCATGTGGTCAGATGAAACCAAAACAGAACTTTTTGGTAAAAACTCAACTCACCATGTTTGGAGGAAGAAGAATGCTGAGTTGCATCCCATGAACACCATACCTACTGGGAAGCATGGGGGTGGAAACATGCAGAGGGGACAGGATGACTGATCCATGTTAAGGGAAGAATGAACGGGGCCATGTATCATGAGATTTTAAGCCAAAACCTCCTTCCATCAGTGAGAGCATTGAAGATGGAACGTGGCTGGGTCTTCCAGCATGACAATGATCCCAAACACACCGCTTGGGCAACGAAGGAGTGGCTCCGTAAAAAACATTTCAAGGTCCTGGAGTGGCCTAGCCAGTCTCCAGACCTCAACCCCATAGAAAATCTGTGGATGGAGTTGAAAGTCCGTGTTGCCCCAAAACATCACTGCTCTAGAGGAGATCTGCATGGAGGAATGGGCCAAAATACCAGCTACAGTGTGTGCCAACCTGGTGAAGACTTACAGGAAACGTTTGACCTCTGTCATTGCCAACAAAGGTTATGTTACAAAGTATTGAGTTGAACTTTTGTTATTGACCAAATACTTATTTTCCACCATAATTTACAATTAAATTCCTTAAAAATCCTACAATGTGATTTCCTGGATTTTTTTTCTCATTTTGTCTCTCATAGTTGAAGTGTACCTATGATGAAAATTACAGATCTCTCTCATCTTTCTAAGTTGGAGAACTTGCACAATCAGTGACTGACTAAATACTGACAGATGACATGGGTCCTTAGTGAAGACAGCCAACCAAAAAAGAAAACCGTGAGAATCATGGTAACGCTTAATGCATTTATAATAAATGATAGAGCTTAATTGATTTTTTAAAATAAACTATAGCGCTTAATATATTTATTATTAACAAAAGCTCTTAATGCATTAATTATAAACGATAGCGCTTGTTTCCTGTTTGTATTTTTTGTGAAGTCAAATTTATTTCTATAGCGCCTTTTTGCAAAGGAGCATTGTTTCAAAGCAGCTTTACAATTTTAGATTATCTTCTACTATCCAAGGCCAATTCCAAACTGAAGCCTAGGGCGACTTGAATGTTACATGTAAGAATTACATTTATCTGTCTAATTAACAAGTTCATAGTAATAGTTTTTAAATACACAGAAACCACATAAATATTAACAGAGAGAACATATTTAAAAATATAGTAATTCAAATTAAATAGCAGGTAGACCAACATTTTGGAGAAAATGAAATATGAAGAGTACCATAAAATAGAGAATATAAAAGCTGTAGCGTATAAGCCAGTAAGGAAAAGAAATATTGAAAAGAATAATGTAAAAATATGCATATCGTAATTATTTAGTTTGATACACAGAGGGACTTTAGTATCTCCTGTCCTTGGCGGGAACGATTTGGTGGTTATGCCCAGTCGACCAGAGGAGGGAGACAGTTGGTACCTTCTGTGGTCTGAGTACGGTGGGGCTGGAGTTGATGACGGACGAACAGCTTGGTGTGTGGGGCTGGAACTGGCATTTTTGTCTTCGTGTGTGTGTGTGTGTGTGTGTATATATATACACACATAAAGTGGGGCAAAAAAGTATTTAGTCAGCCACTGATTGTGCAAGTTCTCCTACTTAGAAAGATGAGAGAGGTCTGTGATTTTCCTCATAGCTACACTTCAACTATGAGAGACAAAATGAGAAAGAAAATCCAGGAAATCACATTGTAGGATTTTTAAAGAGTTTCAGCCGAAACTCTGTTCATGATTCACAAGTCATGATTCAGTACACAATGATTCAGGTTCACAATAACCCTTGCTTAGAGAGGATCTCCCGTTTTTCTTTATTTTTGCATCTTCATTACTTGGTGCAAATAGGTCTCAATAGGTCCTAAAAAGGTTAGTTTAGTAGAGCCAATTGAAAGCAAAACAGGAATTGAATTCTCTAGAACACAGGCTGCAGTTAGTATTGGAAGCTGTTCTAGTGCCCGGAGTTCACCAGTAGAGTAAGTGTTTTGCTTTTACTTTTCACTTTCAATCCATTAGTCACTAAATTACATGAGATTTTTCAACACTTTATTATAACATAAGCTTTGTGTTTGAGTTTGGCCGTCTGTAGGTTAATGTTAAGTATTTTAAACTTACAGTATAGACGCTCATTACATTCATTAACTCATCGGTTCATGATACATTTATCTTATGATGGATTTGTTGAGCAAACCCCCATCATAAATCAGGGAGCACCTGTGCAATACAACTCCATTAATGCATATAATGCCTCATACAGTGTGGAGTTTCTGGGGGTCAGTGTGGACATTCTGGAACAAATGAATGAAGAAAACCCGAGGTATCACTGTACTTTTGTCCATAGTGAATAACAGCTCGAGAACTACTTCATTGCTTCGCCCACACTTTATTTAGGCCATAGTACTCTTACACAAGTGTAACAAGGTTGAGGTTTTGAGGAAGTTCCCAGATCTCCTTCAACCATCACAGATCTGTTCATTCCACGACTGCAGCTCATTCTGAACCGACCGCTTCTCCATGTAAGAATAGTTCTGTGTCAGGAGGCACGCCACAAGTGCAGTCTTAAACAGATAGCCATTTTGTCCAAACCGAGCGTGTTTCAACTTGAATTTCAACTTCAGTTTAATTCTTGGCCAAGCCTGTTCTGTCGCAACAATGATTCAGTTACGCAGGGTTTCATTGTGCCCGGCCCTCTTTGTGTTTCTTCTTTGCCTCGATCTTCTCAGATAAGAGGCCATTCATCGTCTTAAAGGGACTCTGTTTTGACCTTGATCCCTCTGACTGCTATGGCAACACGTGGTGGCTCTCAGAACAGTGACATCACCGCTTACATCCTCTGCCATGAGTCACTTGTACAGAAAAATGGGGCAGCTTTACAACTTCCTGTCTTTCCCCTTTCTGTTTGTGAGGCAGCCAACAATGTGTAGACGCCGTCTGAGGCCGAGGCCTGTGGCACGCTCGTGCACTCGCCATTGCTGCTTGTTCAGACGTGCAGTGGGGTGTATGTGCATCCACTGGCATTCGTTTCCTGTAGCATACATGGTTTTATACTGGATTAAAAACTGTGTCATATATCCAGACATATAGAGGAGGGCTGCAGAAGCTAGAGTGGAGGTTCCGTCCTGTTTTCCTTGGAGCCCCCCAGCCTGAACACACAGACCAAAGAATAAAGTGATTCACTGTAAATATTTATGGCCAAAAAACACAAATAATAGCTCATTTTATAGCTTTTTTCAACTCTTTTTTTGGCTCCTTTTCCCTATAAAACTCAAACATAAGCTCCCAACAGAGCAGACCTGCACACATCCTTACAAAAGATTAATAATGATTCACTGTGAGTGTAATAAATACAAAATAGTCCACTCTTTGAGTGAAAATATCTTCAGTAACCAGATTTTTTCCCGCGAGTGTGTCATTTTAATTGATCTAAAATGTACAAACTGTATGTTGACAAACTTGGAGCACCTCACAACAGATGAAAAGACGTTTTAAGCTAAGTTATTTCTCTCTTGATGAGCCCAGGAAGCAGGTACAAACAACTTTTATTATGTAACGAGCAATAGGGCGGAAACGATGTAAAATCCATCTTTTCTGCCTAATTGCTGATAACTAAGGGTGTAACAATTGGGACAGTATGCATCATCGAGCTGGATTGTGCATTCTTGTGTATTGCACCATCTAATGCAATTGCATTTTTGAACACCAGAGGGCATCAGAGACTCCTAATTATGTTACTTGCAGGGGACTAAAGATTCGTTTAAATTTCTTGATACAAGAAAAAGTACACACTTATTTTGAATTATTCCTCAGAAACATAAAAGGAATGATTTAACTTGATTATTTAAAATATGGTGAAGCTACAATAGAACATTTTGTTTAGAATTGTAATCCTCTGTTTAAATGCAGGGGACTATTTTTAAGTTTTAAAGGCGTGCACAAGCCTGCCTGCTAACGATCTGAACCTCAGTGCATTTTCACTGGAGGCCTTCACGCTTCTCATTTTATGCTGACCTTAGAAGGACGTCCTCTTCACAAACACCAAAGGCAGCGAGGCTGCTGAGATCAGCACGTCTCTTCACAAGCCACCGGATTGTCTCCTGACCGTCAGGGTTTAATTATATCTGATGTTTTGGTTGGTGCAGATATCTGAAACAGCATCACGAGGGTTTAACTGAGGTGCCATTAGAACTAACTAAGGACAGCAGCCAGTGGGTTGTGAAGGCGGATTTATTTTGACTGCACTGGAACTGAACGCATGGAGTGGAATATCCTGGAATGCACTTGCCCTGGACAGGACGCCACATCACCCAGGACTGTGAAGTGTCTGATCACCGGAGTTCTGACCAGACGTTAGTCTTCAGTACTAGTTTAGATACTGTGCACATAGTGTTTTATTTTAAACAGTAATATTAATCAAAACATTTAATACAGATCTGTACTGTATAATACAGTCATTCTTGTCTTTTATGATATTTGAAACTCTCTGAAGCACCAGTAATAAAAACAAAAGAAGTGTTACCTTGTTGTTTTTTGCCTTCAAGACATGCATTTCATTTTCTGCCAGCAGGTGTTGCAAGGGTTCGCTCCTACTGTTTTTCTGTCATTCAGACCTGCATTATATGTATACAAGACAGATTTTCGTACGTTAAAGTGGACAGACGTTGATAGAATGGCGCATACCTGTATTTATAATAAGAGTCAAATTTCTGTTATTTTAACTTTAGCTTTCAGTCGTACCTCAGTTCTTATCGTTAATTAGTTCCAGAAGGCTTGTTGAGACCCAAAAGCAACGAGTAACGAGCAAATGTTTCCCATAATGAATAATGTAAATTGAATTAATCTGCTCCGTTCTGTTCCCCCAGAAAATCCACCCTGTATAAGGTATTACGGTGGTGCTTGAATGTTTGTGAACCCTTTAGAAATTTCTCTATTTCTTCATAAATGTGACTTAAAACATCATTTTATCAAATTACATATTAGTGAGTGGCAAAAGTATGTGAACCTCTAGGATTAGCAGTTAATATGAAGGTGAAATTAGAGTCAAGTGTTTTCAGTCAATGGGATGCCAATCAGGTGTGAGTGGGCACCTGTTTTATTTAAAGAACAGGGATCTATCACAGTCTGCTCTTCATAACACGTTTGTGGAAGTGTATCATGGTACAAACAAAGGAGATTTCTGAGGACCTCAGAACAAGAGTTGTTGATGCTCATCAGGCTGGAAAAGGTTACAAAACCATCTCTAAAGAGTTTGGACTCCACCAATCCACAGTCAGACAGATTGTGTACAAATGGAGGAAAGTCAAGACCATTGTTACCCTCCCCAGGAGTGGTCGACCAACAAAGATCACTCCAAGAGCAAGGCGTGTAATAGTTGGCGAGGTCACAAAGGAGCCCAGGGTAACTTCTAAGCAACGGAAGGCCCCTCTGACATTGGCTAATGTTAACGTTCATGGGTCCACCATCAGAAGAACACTGAGCAACAATGAACGGTTGTTAAACTTATAACTAACCTTTTTAGGACCCATGGAGACTTATTTGCACTAACAATACAGTACTGTAGATGTAAAAAAGAGAAATTATTTAAAAATAGCAGAGATCTTCTCCGATGCCAATTGTGTAACTGAATCACTGTGTACTGAATCGTGACTCGTGAACCAAGTTTCGTTTGAAACTAGTCGAGTGGCTCGAGTACCAAACGATGAGAACCGAAACAATTTTTTTCTATTCAAAATGAGTCTAAATCCGACAAATTCCAAGGTGGTCAAGAAACCGAGGTACCACTGTACATGATTTGCGTTTGGTGTGTCTGTAGTTTTGACTGTTGCAGTATGTTTGGGATTTGTATTTATGATCCATTGTTGTACTTTCTTTTAGGGCGAAGTACCACAAGTTAAAATACGGAACTGAGTTAAATCAAGGTGACATGAAGCCGCCGAGCTACGACTCTGGTAAGATCTGATTTACTTCAAATGAGAGGAAATCAGCTCTGTATTAATCTGAACTGAACTGTAAAACATCGACCTGCTCTTCTGACATTGTCACTTGCCTGTAAGAGCAGCTATATCACAGATTTAATATTTCTCATCATCTCTAGTCTGTTTGTATATATGGCAATGTGGGGGCACCCCTGGTCTGGCCACACTTCACACAGATTTCGCCCTACACCAAGCAGTCTTAAAACTTGGGAGTCTCTGGTCAGGTGGAAACATTTATGGAACATATCCTTAACAAAGGACTTTCTGACTTCGGAAACTGTATACCAAAACTTACCGGCACCAGGAGACAGAATGCAGCTGAAACCTCACCTCACGAAGTCTGTGACTGGTTTGCAGTGCTGAAGCACCGTGGTTTATATTCCGCCTCTACTGAGGATTTGTGTGGTGCTAGATTATGGCCCTGGTCCTAAACTCCTGTTTAGGGAGTTTTTCCTTGCCACTGTCGCCCTAGGCTTCCTCAATTTGGGATTGGCCCTAGATAATAGAAGATAATCTAAAATTTACATTTACAGCATTTAGCAGACGCCCTTATCCAGAGCGATTTACAATTGGTACAGTCTTACAATCCAAGCAGTTGTGGGTTAAGGGTCTTGCTCAAGGACCCAACAGTGGCAGCTTGGCAGAGGTGGGATTTGAACCCTGGACCTTGTGGTCCATAGTCCAGTATCTTACCCATTAGGCTACCACAGTTTAAAATTGTAAAGCTGCTCTGAATTAGTGCATCCACTTTGGTAGGGTTATAATGTGAGTTATTTATTTTCTACTTTTTAGGGAACTTGCTTTTTACATTAAAACTAAAACGTGTAAACATGTTTTTCATGTGTGCCATGAATTCAGTTGGTCAAAATATTCAAGAAACAACCATAAATAGTTAATTGGTGTGTGTTTTCTTCTCATGTGATTTTAAAACCACGACGATATGCAATTATTATTATTATTACTAAAAGTCCCAGCTCTAAGAAGTTGATCATACATTACCTGGCCCAAAAAAAAGGTCACCACCTGGATTTAACTAAGCAAATGGTTAAATGAAGAGCCTCCCATCAGTTAATTATTGTTATTTTGTGCATTTGGTGATGTTGTTTCAGCTGGCAACAAGTTCTTTAACCCTAACTGATACAGTGAGGAGCTTCTCATTTGTTAAACAACCATGTCCAAAGACCCATCCTATGGTCGTGGAAAAGATGATGATCTGTTTCAGAAGGGTCAGATTGTGAAAGAGTGGTTCAGGGAGCATGAGCCATCATTATCACACATGGATTGGCCACCACAGAGTCCAGAGCTGAACCCCATTGAGAATTTTTGGGATGTGCTGGAGGAGACTTTGTGCAGTGGAACAAATCTCCCATCATCAATACAAGATCTTGGGGGAAAAATGAATGCAACTCTGGACAGAAATAAATGTTGTGATATTGCAGAAGCTCGTGGAGACGATGCCACAGCGAAGGAGTGCTGTAATCAAGCTAAAGGCGGTCTGACAAAATATTGTGTGACCTGTTTTTGGCCAGGCAGTGTATTTACAGTACAAAGTAGGGGTGGGTATTGTAACGGACGTCACGATACAATTAAGTCACGATACATTGCGATACGATGATTATTGCGACATTCCACAAAGTTCACTGAAAATATAACAACAGCTGAAACAAGTTAAGGTGTACAATCTGAGTCGTCTTCATACATCACATCACACTGATAATTCAGTGGACATATTGAGTCAAAACACTGTACTGCGACACCTACAGGAGCACTTTCAGAGCACAAGCCTCTGTCCTTTGTAAGGCCTTTGTAAGCTTAGCTATCTGAGTTCGTCGCCGCTCTCTGACTCTGTCTGACGTTGACGCCCAGGCCCTTTTTATTTTATGTTTCTTTTTCTTTTTTTGAAAGACTGAACGTTCCCTTTCTGACCCATCTCAGAATCTGATTTTCTTTTTTATTCTCACAATTGGTAAACATGAAAGGACGTGACTCCTAAATAGCAGAAACCATTTAGTTTGTTGTGTCAGTTTGATTGAGCTTCTTTGATACGTTTGTTTTCATGCCTGTATGTTTCTCCTTCTCTTTCCTGCTGTGTTTTAGATGAAGGGAATGAGAAGGACGTTCCTGGCTCCCTCAACAATCAGCTCTCGTGGAAGCAAGGCCGCTTGCTCCTCAGGCAGTGAGTACTGCTCGTTTTGTTTAAATGCACAGAGACCAGGCTGCCCTCCTGTGACCCCTCACCATTGTTTTTCCCTAGCTTTGGGTTTAGATGCTGTTTTATAACAATGTCTTGACACCGTCTTGGTGTGATCTTTGCAGGACACTCACTGTCCTAACAGGGCTGAATGTTTTTCATTTGCGGACAGATGGGTGCTGAGGTTGTGTCATCAGAAAATGAATTCACAAGTCTGTAGAAGAACATGGTTTCTGGAGCTGAATGGATTGTGCACCAAATGAAACCTTTAAGAGTCAACATAAATAAAATGATTGCTGATATAAAATCCGCGTTTTGTAAAACCACTCGATTTTTACAGCTTTCAAAAGGAAGGGTTGAAAGATACACTCAGTCAAGCCTGCTCAAATTCAAAAACAAAAAAATCCCAGTCAGCTCTGGACACCACTGGCAACCAGACTTCGCTTATGAAGTGATATATATATATATATATATATATTAAGTGTTTCGGAACATCAAACCAATTTAAATATTAGTCAAAGACAACACAAGTAAACACAAAATGCAGTTTTTAGACAAAGGTGTTTTTTATTAAGGGAGAAAAAAATCCAAACCTACATGGCCCTGTGTGAAAAGGTGATTGCCCCCTAAACCTAATAACTGGTTGGGCCGCCCTTAGCAGCAACAACTGCAACCAAGCGTTTGTGATAACTTTTACAGCGATGAGTCTTTTACAGCATTGTGGAGGAATTTTGGCCACTTATCTATGCAGAATTGTTGTAATTCAGCCACATTGGAGGGTTTTCCAGCATGAACGGCTTTTTTAAGGTCATGCTTTTACATTTACAGACTTACAATTGATACAGTCTTACAATTCAAGCAATTGTGGGTTAAGGGTCTTTCTCAAGGACCCAACAGTGGCAGCTTGGCAGAGGAACCCTGGACCTTTTGGTCCAGAGTCCAGTACCTTACCCGCTAGGCCACCACAGTCCCAGCATCATGCTACAGCATCTCAATAGGATTCAGGTCAGGACTTTGACTAGGCCACTCCAAAATCTTCATTTTGTTTTTCTTCAGCCATTCAGAGCTGGACTTGCTGCTGTGTTTTGGATCATTGTCCTGCTGCAGAACCCAAGTTTGTTTCAGCTTGAGGTTACAAACAGATGGCCGGACATTCTGCTTCAGGATTTAGGTAGACAGCAGAATTCATAGTTCCATTTATCACAGCAAGTCTTCCAGGTCCTGAAGCAGCAAAACAGCCCCAGACCATCACACTACCACATCCATATTTTACTGCTGCTATAATGTTCTTTTTCTGAGATGCTGTGTTACTTTTACACCAGATGTAATGGGACACACACCTTCCAAAGAGTTCAACTTTTGTCTCGTCAGTCCACAGAATGTTTTCCCAAAAATCTTGGGGATCATCAAGATGTGTTCTGGAAAAATTGAGACGCGCTTTTCTTTTTGCTCAGCAGTGGTTTTCATCTTGGAACTCTGCCATGGAGGCCATTTTTGTCCAGTCTCTTTCTTATGGTGGAGGCATGAACACTGACCTTAACTGAGGCAAGTGAGGCCTGCAGTTCTTTGGATGTTGTTGTGGGGTCTTTTGTGATATCTTGGATGAGTCGTTGCTGTGCTCTTGGGGTAATTTTGGTCGGCTGGCCACTCCTGGGAAGGTTCACCACTGTTCCATGTCTTCACCATTTGTGGATAATGGCTCTCACTGTGGTTCTATGGAGTCCCAAAGCTTTAGAAACGGCTTTATAACACTTTCCAGACTGATAGAGCTCAATTACTTTTTTTCTCAATCAGGCAGGTTCTATTTAAGTGATCTGGGTGTGGTTAGAGACTGTGAACTCAGGTGTAATAAACCATAGTTATCACGGTTTCACACAGGGCCATGTAGGTTTGGATTTTTTTTTCTCCCTTAATAATAAACACCTTCATTTAAAAACTGCATTTTGTTTACTTGTGTTGTCTTTGACTAATATTTAAATTGGTTTGATGTTCCGAAACACTTGTGTGGCAAACATGCAAAAAATTAGGAAATCAGGAACACTTTTTCATGCCAATATGTATTGGCTGCTGCTATATCGTGCATCACTAATTAAAATGTGCAAGATTTTTACATTTTCTCCCTGCGAACGTACCCAAACATTTGCAGAACACTATATGCACCTGCTGTGTGTGGAGTGTAAATGAGTAATAATAATAATACCTGACTTCTGTGCTCGCTCCTGACCCTTTGAAAGCACCATGACATCACTTTTGTATTCACTGACTACACTGACAGCCGGTTCAGACCTGATTCTGCTCTTTGTCCTGCTCAGTGAGAGTACAGCTCAGTGGCTCCCTCTTGTGGATGCACTGCAGCATAAGCTCCACTCTCGGCATGCTTTTCTCACACTGACGTACCACAACCTCACGGCTGTTCATTCAGGACTGTGTGCTGAAGTCACACCCCCAAACGGTCCTTCCTTCGTTCCAGCCAATCAGACCCCTCCGTTAGTAGATCATGGAGGGCTGGGCTGAGTGGGCGTCTGTAGTGTGTGTGTGAGTGAGTGACATAATCCGTACATTATCACAGACACAAAGGGCCGATGTTACACCTCGAGCTGTACGTCATCGGAGATGATAAACAATCTGATCTGAGAGTGCCAATGTAAGCTTGGTTGTGTATTTAATTTGCCTGGGGGTATACTGCTTTGGTGTATGGAGGACAAAATGGGACAAACCAACAAGTAAATAAGTAAATAAAAATAGGACATAAAAGAATAAATAAATAGATCTACAAATAAATGAATAAATAAATAGCAAAAATGTAAATGTGGCATAGATGTAGGAAATTAGAAAAGATCTTGACACAGGGCAGGTAAATGAAAGAGGGAAAAGATTTTGATAAATAACTTATTATTGTTGTAAATCAGTACTACTTGTAACAAAAGTACAAAATGTTATTGTTAATTTTTGATAGATAAAATCAAATGTATAAAAATAAAAAGTCTAAATCAGACCCTTTATAACCTATAGAGTATTCCTACTAATGAACATTAAAAGGACATGGTGTGGACCTGCCGTATGAAAATCAAAGAGAAACTATAAATAAAATAATCAAAGCCAGGTATATTCATTGACTAACCTCCTGAACTGGCATCGTGCTCTTCATAAGGCACGTTTATTGTAGAATGATTACTCTAAGGCTTGCTGAGTGTCTTTTTGTGCTGGTACCTTGGCTGGTTTAAGCCTGTCGTGGACAGCTGACTCTCAAAGTTCTTAATTTTCAACTTCTGCACAGTGATTACTTTGCAGATGGTGAAACAAGTTCGTTGTTGAGCTATCTTTAACCGCGACCGATTTCCAACATAGTCAGCGCGGACGTGTTGAGAACGTGAGACATGTTCATTTGAATTCTGTGATGAGTGTGTATGTGCTGTAAGGTAGATATTATACTCAGAGCTGCAGGGTTGCAGGTTCAGGACTGTCTTACTCAGAGCCCTCTATCCATGCAGGTATTTACAGGAGGTGGGATACACAGACACCATCCTGGACGTCAAGTCTCAGAGAGTGAAGGCACTGCTGGGACTGATTGGGGACTCCAGTCGGACCAGTCGGGAGCCTCTGATCAACGGCACGGACACGGCACCTAAAGGAGCCAACACCGGGTGAGACCAGCGAGAACGAGACCAGGAACAAACCAACATCAACATGCTACTTGGTGATGGAGAATGAAACTGCAGGACAGGGCTCAGGAACACCATCAGACCCTAATCTGTTGCCAGTCTTATTTATCCTAACCTAAAAATAAATACATAAATAAATATGTTATACATTATAACTACATTTATAAAGTATATAATTATACATTAACCCATTACCCTGAACATTATTTGTGTATTTATTTTTTCAAATTCTCCTTTCATTTTTACCACAATTATAATCATGTTTGAATATTTATTTGTTTTGAACTAATACTACTCTTTTTTTTATCGT
The DNA here is from genome assembly GCA_025084515.1 of Ancistrus triradiatus. Lineage (NCBI taxonomy): Eukaryota > Metazoa > Chordata > Actinopteri > Siluriformes > Loricariidae > Ancistrus > Ancistrus triradiatus. The sequence continues at coordinate 311,634 of JAJAGP010000356.1, read as the reverse complement.
TTTTGTTTGTACATTTGTTTGTTTTTATACTAATGCTGCTGTTTGTTGTTTTATAATAGTAGTAATAATAATAATAATAATAATAATTATTATTATTATTATTATTATTAAGTATATTATTAGTAGTACATTTGTTTATTTATTTACTTATTTATAATAAAATATTTATAAATAATGCCGTTTATTGTTTTGTTAGTGTTGGTAGTAGTGGTAGTACTCATAATAATAATAATAATAATAATAATAATAATAATAATTTTCTGCAATTAATATTTATAAATACCACAGTTTATTTGTTTTTTTTGTGGTGGTGGTGGTAGAATTACTAATAATGTTTTATTATTATTATGAAATAGTTATGATTAATTTCTGCAGATGCTCCTGTTTATTATTATTATTATTATTATTATTATTCATTACGTGTTTTCTTTTGGTTGTTTTTTTGTGAATTTTGTACCAATTCTGCAATTAATACATTTTTTTTCTTAGTTCTTAGAGGCAGTTGGATATACCATTAAATAACTAAATGGTGTAATATTTTAAAATGTAATTTTAAATTAAAACCACCTTGAAACAAACTTGCAGTGTAAACTAATGTAAGAGCATTGTCCAAGTGATAAATATTGTAAATAATGAGCCATATTTGAGATATCTGTTTTAATAATTATGTCCACAGCTTTTTTTTAGGTTGAAATGTTACATTTTAGTTATTTCTTTGCTCATTGGTGTAGGAAGGGGGAGCTGTCCGAGTCGAGTGCCGTGCTGGAGGCGTTTAAGTTCATCGAGAGTGCAGCTGCGGAGTTCAGCGACGAGGACGATGAAGATGATAGCGACGATAAAGAAAAGACGATTGTCGATTCACGAACAGTGAGTGTTCCAGAAACACCTGAGCTTCAATGGACTGTGTTGGCCTTATTTCACTCCAGAGACATTAGATAAGAGATCTGTAATCACTGATACCATGAGCTGTTGATAAAATTATGATTTATTCTGTATGCCATTAAAAAATAACACAAAGAATAACACGAATTAGAAAAACAAGCAAAGCTTTTGGGTTCAGATTTCAGCTCACTATGTTAAAAATCAACATCAAGCATTACACACATGAATGGAGTTCATGAATAGAGTATAATGAACTGATGAGTTTAATATAGTCTGTACTGTATTATAGCGGAGCGGACCTTACTGTTTAAAACACTTAACCTACAGTCGACCAAAATCATTAACACAAAGCTTATTTTATAATGAAGTGTTGAAAAATCTCATGTAATTTAGTGAGTAATGGATAGAAAGTGCAAAGTAAAATCAAGACATCAAAACTCCGGGCGCTGCTAAGCTAACTGCAGCCTGTGTTCTGGAGGATTCAGTTCCTGTTTACCTTTTCATTGGCTCTTTATAACTAACTTTTTAGGACCCATGGAGACGTATTTGCGTTAAATAGTGCAGCACTGTAGATGTAAAAATCAAGAAAAAACCATAAACACAGCGCAGATCTTCACTGAGAAAATGCTGTTGTGAGACTGAGTCACTGATTCAGTGAATCGAGTTTCGGCTGAAATGAGTCACGTGACTCATTTACAGCATTTAGCAGACGCCCTTATCCAGAGCGACTTACAATTGGTACAGTCTTACAATCCAAGCAATTGTGGGTTAAGGGTCTTGCTCAAGGACCCAACAGCGGCAGCTTGGCAGAGGTGGGATTTGAACCCTGGGTCTTCTGGTCCATAGTCCAGTACCTTAACCGCTAGGCTACCACAGTCCCCAAATGTATTTAGTCATTTACAGCATTTAGCAGACGCCCTTATCCAGATCGATCTACACTTGATACAATACAAGCAATTGTGGGTTAAGGGCCTTGCTCAAGGACCCAACAGCGGCAGCTTGGCAGAGGTGGGATTTGAACCCTGGGTCTTCTGGTCCATAGTCCAGTACCTTAACCGCTAGGCTACCACAGTCCCCAAATGTATTTAGTCATTTACAGCATTTAGCAGACGCCCTTATCCAGAACGACTTACACTCGATACAATACAAGCAATTGTGGGTTAAGGGCCTTGCTCAAGGACCCAACAGTGGCAGCTTGGCAGATGTGGAATTTGAACCCTGGACCTTTTACCCACTAGGCTACCACAGTCAGCCACAGTCGTACAAGTTTAAGCAAGTGCGGCGAGTATTTTTAGTCAAAATGGTTTGAGAACCGAATTCGCTGAGTTCTGAGGTGGATGTTGGACTGCTCTGTGGATGTTTTAATCTTCATATTTACCAATTTCATAAATATTTACCTGTCTAATATTTACTAATGTCGTCGTTTCAATTCTACATGAATTATCCTTTTTGTTCCTGCTCCTGCTGTTTGTGCAGATTGTAAGGAAGAAGCCGTCGTCCTCCTTCTCTCCTGCACACGACAGGGACGTGGACGACGACCTCGACACGGAGGACGCCCTGAAGGACTTTGATTTCCTGTCCAACACCGAGGACATGGACACGTCACCCGAGTCCAGGAGCGCAGGAGATGGAACCGACTGGGGTGAGACTATAAAGTCCCGGATTGAGGACTAATAACATGTTTATTTATGTGTATTGATTTACAGGACTGCATAGAATAAACGAAAGCGTCTGGTTTGGTGCCAAAGACCGCGGACAACTCGCAGTGTTTATTATTAATGAGTTAATACTGTTATTAATGAGTTAGTACAAGCTGGAAGCATTCTCTGTTCAGCCAGTGTGATCTCAAAAAGCTTAGTAAACAAACAAGTTGAGGGACTGGAAATATTTATAAAATCAGTCCCACAATCTAGAATGGATTTACTCCGGTACTCCTTCATCGCAGGACTGGGTGGAAGGACCACTGCTATCAGAGCGTCCTGGAGTAATAAGTCAGTCCACAATTATCTACTATATCTTTGTGTTGGCCCAAGGTTGGGAAGGACGGTTGCAGAAAGCATTGTCTTGCCACAAGCAGTCTGCCATGTGCCAGTTTAAAGGCGTGTGCCAGCCTATGACTTGTGAAATGTTGTGTCTCGAGGACTTGTTTTTGGGATACGATTGCAGATCATTTTTAATCCTGCTATCTGGATTTTTTTCTGGGATTTTACCGATAAGGATCATTAAATAAACTTGCGTTGTATTAGCTTGCTTTTCTTTATGGTCATGTCTTATCATCTGTTGCTTTTCTTGTCATAAGGCACTTTTTTCCCACAGTGATTCCGTTAAGGTTTTGTGTTTTTGTGTTGGTGTAAGCCTGTCGTGGACAGCCGACTCTCGAAGGTTGTCATAATCTTCATATTCTGTATGGTGGTTAGTTTGGAAATGAGGAAATAAGTTAGTTGTCTTAAACAGCAACCGATTTCTAGGGTTGGGTATTTTATTGATTCCGATTTTGCTTATCGATTCCAAGTTTCGATTCCAAAATAGTGAAAAATGTTTAAGTATAAAGTATATCTTTTTTTTTTTTTTCTTCAACTTTAAAAGTAATGATTTGTACGTTAAGCTTTTTCTTCCCATTTAAACCTATTATACAGTGGGGCAAAAAAGTATTTGGTCAGCCACTGATTGTGCAAGTTCTCCTACTTAGAAAGATGAGAGAGGTCTGTAATTTTCATCATAGCTACACTTCAACTATGAGAAAAAAAATCCTAGAGGAGATTATCAATGGTCTTGTATGTCTTCCATTTTCTTACTGTTGCTCCCACAGTTGATTTATTCACACCAACCTGCTTGCCTATTGTAGATTCACTCTTCCCAGCCTGCTGCAGGTCTACAATTTTCTTCCTGGTGTCCTTCGACAGCTCTTTGGTCTTGGCCATGGTTGAGTTTGGAGTCTGACTGTTTGAGACTGTGTACAGGTGTCTTTTATACAGATAACGAGGTCAAACAGGTGCCATTAATACAGGTAACCAGTGGAGGACAGAAGTTACAGGTCTGTGAGAGGCAGAAATCTTACTTGTTTGTGGGTGGCCAAATACTTATTTTCCACCATGATTTACAATTAAATCCTTTAAAAATCCTACAATGTGATTTCCAATGTGATGAAGTGTAGCTATGATGAAAATTACAGACCTCTCTCATCTTTCTAAGTAGGAGAACTTGCACAATCAGTGGCTGACTAAATACTTTTTTGCCCCACTGTATGTCTGACTTGTACTGGTGCTGATGTGACGTTAAAGCAGCTGGAATGGAAGGTTGCGTATCTGTGTGTATCATCGCTGATCGAAATCACAGCTGCTGCATTCATTTCCCACCACTGACCATCATCCACGAGGGAATTGAGAATCATCTCTGTTTGTCATTTGTGACTATGTTAAATTGTGTTTGTTGTGACCATTGCCTTGTCCTGTGTCTGTTTGTCAGTCCTTGTGGTAGAGCCCTAGTGGATTTTCCAGGAACACTTCAGGTTCAGAACAGTGACTGAAACTGGGATGGATTTTAACATACAAGCCATTGGGATCCCCAGATCACAGTTAGCGAGTTATGACCTTGCCAGTTTCAAATCGAGTGCACAACCGAGGACTGCTTGTATCTCACCACTGTTCAGACCTTGCGTTAAAGATTACAATTTATTACAGCTGTAACATGAGAGCACAGTGAACAGCGATTCATTATTAATTAATAACGTTTTAATAAAGTCGTTCCATAGCCATGACATACATTTAGCTCAAATAATAACAGACGGAATAGAAAAGGAAGTTGACACAAACTGTGCAGATGTTTAGGCTGTCTACGGGGTGGTCGGGTGCCTCTACCCCACTGCTGCAGTGACCCACCAGGTGGAGACAGTTGCCGGTGTCGGTGGGACTGGAGGTCGGTTTCCCGGCTTTAGTTTTGGTGCTTTTTATCCAAATGTCGGATAGGTATGGAGCGCGGTTGCCACGTAACTCCAGAAATCCCCGGTTAGATCTCGACCTTGGTGTGGAGTTTGCATGTCCTCTCCATGTCTGCCTTGGTTTACTCTGGGTACTCCGGTTTCCTTTCACATTGACATGCGTTAGGTGAATTGGTCACTCTAATTTGGCTCTGTATGAATGTGTCTGAATAGTATCGATGAAAGCTTGCTCATGTCACGAATAGACATTGACGCTGATGCGATAAACAAAGAGTAGAAATGCCCAAGGTACCAATATATGGGTCAGTTTGAACACATTCCCCTTAAAACGTCCTGAAAGACATTTTATGGAAGATGTCTCTCAGCCAATCAGATTGCGGGGTCGGAACGAACTGTGGTATAAACATACAGTAATAAGAAGTGTTGGTTCAGTAAAACCAGCTCTGGAGCCCTACCGAACCCGGTGCTGAACCTGGTGCTGCTCTGTGTCTTGTCCCTGTGTAGAGAAGGACAAGCAGGCCTGGGATGTGGACCAGGGCCTGATTACCAAACTCAAGGAGCAATACAGAAAGGAGCGCAAAGGCAAAAAGGGGGTGAAGAGTAAGTGGACCTGGCCACCTCTCTCTCTCTCTCTCTCTCTCTCTCTCTCTCTCTCTCTCTGCCTTTCTCTGCCTCTCTTTGTAAAGACTGGGTCTAAACAGTCAGGAATGCCTTACCTGGGAATGGTTTCGAGCTGCTTCACGCAGTTTCTTTGCAGTTGCTTCTTTTCCCTGAGCTAGCTCTGTATGAGGCGGATGCCTGCGCCTGTCTTTGTCTCTCGTCTCTGTGTCTCCGTGCTGCTCTGACTGTAGATTCTTTCTTTGTCCTTGCTTCGTGTGTCATGTGGCACTCCATCTGTCCCTGTTCTTCACACCACTTCAGTCATCCCGGCTTCCTTTTCTCCCTTTTGCTGCCTTCCATCTTTACTTTGCTCCACTTCAGTTGTATTTTTCAGATCAGTTGGTTTGCACTTGTTGTCCTGTTGCGTCTTCGTTGTTCGGTTTTGCTCACATGCTTTCAGTTTGTCTGAGATCTGTTTTCCCACTGCTTTCCCTTTCTCTCTGTGCTCCATTACAGTCATTACACACATGCACAGCGATCCCTTATTTTCACTCATTATGACGTCAGATAAGACCTGGTCTTTAATATGGGCTGGGAGAATAAGCTTGGCTTGAAATATTTACACATGGGGAACTACAGTCAGCTGTACCTACCATAGACCAGCAGTGTCTATGGAGTATACAGTACTAGATTATCATCTTCCATTTTTTTTGTACTCAGTGTCTAATGTAATAGTGATGCTGCTGGAAACTTAATTTCCCCGAGGGAAAACTCCCAAAGGGATCAATAAAGTTTTGTCTCATCATATCTCTTATCTTATGCAAAAGTCTTAGGCCACTATGAGATTAGATATAACATTGTTTTAGCAATGCCCTAAAGACCGTACATAAATATTTCTGAGGCTGTTTATTAGAATACAACCATAAAATACAGGAAATTTATATGCCGTTTTTTAAAACTGAAAAAACTGCTTCTATAAGGTATAATGGCAAATATTTAGTGAGACCTCCCCTTACATTTGAGCAATAGCAGCACCTGGCATGTCAAGTTGACCCTTCTACAGTCTGAGGAAGCTTGATCAGGAATGGTCTGTTTGGAAGGCTGAGGTCAGTGGAAGTTTTATGGAGTGACAATTTTCAGTTATTGTATTGTACAGATATTGTAGGGACTGTGGTGGCCTAGCGGTTAAGGTACTGGGCTCTGGACCAGAAGATCCAGGGTTCAAATCCCACCTCTACCAAGCTGCCACTGTTGGCTCCTTGAGCAAGACCCTTAACCCACTTGGAGCTTGGATTGTAAAAACTGTACTGATTGTAAGTCGCTCTGGATAAGGGCGTCTGCTAAATGCTGTACATGTAAATGTCAAATATTGTTGAAACTTTTGCGTCCAATCGGTGACAATATATTATATGTGGTCATATTGCTAAAACATCAAATCTAATGGTGGCCTAAGACTTTTGCACAGTACTGTACAGCCAAATTGCAAGCCAAAAGAGGGTTCCAGGGTTATTCTAAATAACAGGTCTCATAAAACTCCAGCACACAGAACACTCGTCTTTCTTCCCACAGCTTCCTATCTGTTTTACTTGCTCATTAATGCCCTCTCTCTTCTTCTCTGTGCTTCTCCATCAAACTTTGGTCATTTCATCTCTCATTTGTTGTACTTGTCTGTCATTTTCTCCCTCTGTCTCACTCTTTCTTTTCCCTCTCTCCCTCTCTCTCTGTCATTTCAGGGCCGAACCGCTCTAAGCTGCAGGACATGTTGGCAAACCTGAGAGAGAACGAGGAGCCCAGTCCTCTGCAGTCCTCCATCACGGCAGCATCACGGTCCAACGCGAACCGCTTCAGTGAACACGACAGCAGCCACCCCGAGGAAGGTGCTCGCTTATACCAGTCTTTGTTGTAGGATCACTAGGGGGGTGTCAGCAGGGTCTTTGCTATTTCCCATTCACATATTTCCCAGATGTGACACGAGCATGTGTTTGTTACAGTGGATGCCATCACCTTCCCTCCGTCCTCTGGGAAGTCCTTCATCATGGGAGCAGACGATGCCATGGACACGGGCGAGCTGGGGCTGGGAGAGCTGGCAGGCCTGACTGTGGCCAACGAATCCGAAAACCTGGCTTATGATGTAAGTGTGAGGCTACAGCAAAAAGTTTGTGAGAAGGACGTTGTGTGTGGAAAAAACAAACTACTTGAGCTGAAAGGTCTGATTATTTAAAGATCTTTTTAGCACAGATAATTAAGCGGCTAGTTCTTCGTCAGTAATTTGACCTCCTTTGTCAGTCTGATGAGCTTGTTTTCCAGAAAAGGCCGCCAGTCTGAGGGCTGGGTAGGAATCGCTGTTGCATTTACATTTACAGCATTTAGCAGACGCCCTTATCCAGAGCGACTTACAATTGATACAATCTTACAGTCCAAACAATTGTGGGTTAAGGGTCTTGCTCAATGACCCAACAGTGGCAGCTTGGCAGAGGTGGGATTTGAACCCTGGACCTTCTGGCCCATAATCCAGCACCTTACCCGCTAGGCTACCACAGTGCCAGTCGTTCCTGTGTAATGCTCAACGTAGCGCAAAGCCATTTTTTGGACTCAAACCCACATTAAGGCAATGGTGGGCAAGCAAATTGCCGCTGCACCACTTGAAACTGCAAGGTTATTGGGTAGAAATGCCTCCTGTAGTGCAGTGAGAGTTCACTAGCCCACCACCGCAGGGATCTGGGTTTGAGTCCCAGTGGTTCTGTCACACAGACCTCTAATAGTTCATATTACAGATTAGAGGGAGGGGAGTCTGGAAAGGGATCCTCCTGATGGTGCCCACTGGGAACCCCGACCAGAATAATACTGGGGTAATCAAATAAAAATGCATCTGGTACTGTATGAAGTCCAGCATGCCAGGCATCCTAACAAGATTCCTAGAGTCTCTAAAGGTCTAGAGGCTATAGAGATGCGCCATTCGATTCAATTGATGATATTGAGTCCATGATTTGATTTTCTCATGATTGATTTTAGATTTGACAAAAGACATGTATTTCTGTAGAACAAACAATGAAAACAAAGTGCATTTTCTTGTATAAGTTTAAACAATAGAACTCCGTCGCAATTAAAAGGAATGACTTGAAACTTTAGGTTTCAAATTGTAAACAAAATGCCCTATTCTATCAGTGCACTACCTCTTTTATTCAGTATTTCTTTTTAGGATATGTATTACATATCAGTGCAATACTAATTCTTAAGTGCAAAGTATTTCTGTGTTGTTGTGTAAATGAAACCTGTTAAATTGAGAAACAGTTCAAAAGGCCATCCTGACAAGTTGCTCAATAGTCATTTGTTATGAAAGTTTTAATGAGCTCGGGTAGCGCCCCTATGTTATTTTATCCGAAGTAAATCAAGCATACACATTTCTTTGGAATTCTGGCTTATCATTGACCTTCAGAAAGCTTTAAACAAAGGCCTTTCTACCAGTTTCAGAACATGACTCATTTGTAATAATGAAAAGATCACTCTAGGTTTGTTTACTCATTAAACAACAACAACAATTAAACTAGTTATCATGTTTGTCTTAATCTTATTCTGGTTTTGTGTAGAATTGCACTCATCTGGATCAGCAATCCTAATTTCATTTTATTGTACAATGACAGTGAAGGCATTAAATTATCTTACTGTAACTTCACCATATCTTAAATAACCGAATGAAAGCATTCCTTTTTTATTTCTGAAGAATAACCATTCAAAATAATGTGTACTTTTCTTGTATAAAAAGCTAAACAAAAAGAAACTTTAATCACCTGTAAGGCTGCAACTAACGATTATTTTAATAATCGATTAATCGGTCGATTATTTTTTCGATTAATCGATGAATCGGATTTTTAGAAATTTTTTCCATATCTTTATTCAGAAATATAACATTGAATAACAGAGCAAATAAGTGATAATTGAATAATAATAAATTAAATTTATTAATAAATTAAAATAACGAAATAAATAAGTGTGTGTATACTTGTATTTTTTCTGTTTCTTCCTTCTTGGTGCCGTAACAAGATAATTTCCCCCTGTGGGATAATAAAAGGCTATCTTATCTTAATAAAGAAGAATAAATGCATCTCTGATGCAAACACTACATACAAAGTCATTCACGCTCTTTCTTTAGGAACTTTGCATTGCAATGCAAAAATGTTAGCATGTCAACATGCTCCTGGCTAAAGCTGGCTCTTTTTTTAGAGACTATATTTCCTGCCGCAGAGAACAGAAGTTCAGACAGTGTTGCATGTTACACATTGTTTAGTTGTGTGAAGGGTTGCCAACTTCTTCAACCCCCAATCAGGGACACTTTCCTCCAGGTGTGTTCGCATGTGCGTGCTTACTGCTAAGTATATAAAATAATATATAATAATATATATATATATAATATACGTATATATATATATATATATATATATATATATCTCAGCTGCTGGGGGTAAGCACGCACATGTGAACACACCTGGATATATATGTTCCGCCTCCGCGCCGGCTCCGCCTCACTCCGTTCAATCGCTCGTATTTTTTTCCCGCGTTGACGAAGTGCCGCAAGTAACGTAAGCGGATATGACAAGGGGAGGGACACACAAATCATGCGACACAACGAATCGATGATGAAATTCGTTGTCGACACTTTTAGTAATCGATTATTATCGATTTTATCGATTCGTTGTTGCAGCCCTAATCCCCTGCAAGTAAAAGAAATTAGGGTTCTCACTGAGAACAGGATCTGTGAGTATGACTGCGCCATCTAGTGTTCAAAAATGAAATTGCATTACAAGATGGCATGGTATAATCCAATTAGCCAGACGATGCATCGTCCCGCCCGACGTCCCCAATCACGTCGTGTGCTTTTAACAAATGCGACTGCATCACAGCCTTTGTTTATCGCTCTTAGATGGCCAATAACAAGGACGCCCTGCGCAGGACGTGGAACCCCAAGTTCTCCCTACGCAGTCACTTTGATGCTATCCGAGGCCTGGCGTTTCACCCCACAGAGCCCGTCCTCATCACCGCCTCTGAAGATCACACGCTCAAGATGTGGAACCTGCAGAAAACCATCCCTGTTAAGAAGTAACATCTTTTTTCCATGGAATTCTGAGTAGTAACTACGTGAGGAGTGTACATATGACATGTAATGTGTGCCGTGTTAATGGTGTTGTGTCTGAATAGGAATGCTTCTTTGGATGTGGAGCCGATTTATACCTTCAGGGCTCATAGGTGAGTCAGTGTTATATAATAATTAACGTGTCTCTTATCAGAATGGAACTTTTTAACGAATGCATTTCACCTAGTCCTTATGATGATGATAATAATAATAATAATAATAATAATAATAATGGCAGTTTACAGGAGGCCTCCTTTGGCACCATATTCTCCTTATTTTTCTAGCCAAATGGCAGTCCTGTCCAGTCCAATCTCATTATCATTATATTATAATATCTAATATATCATTATGTTAGACCCGGATACGTGGGAGCAAAAATGTTAAAAGAAAGTTCATGTATTATTGTGATCATCTAGTATGTTTGGGTGGCAGTCCTGATTTGTGACTTGTAGTAATCCCTGTGTGTTGCAGGGGGGCGGTGCTGTGTGTGGCGATGAATACCACAGGAGAGCAGTGTTACAGTGGAGGCGTGGACGGCACCATTCAGTGCTGGAACACGCCGGGGCCCAACATCGACCCCTACGACTCCTATCGTAATTCCCTTCGTCTCGATTTCTTTTAGCTCCACCTTTTGTTTTAGCTTCGTGGGTTTAAAGGCCACAGAGTCATGTTCACACGCCTGGTTTGTGAGACTGTAGTAACACCCGCGTTTCTCTTGTTTGCGCGTTAGAGCCGAGTGTCCTGCAGGAGGCACTGAGCGGCCACGCCGATGCGGTATGGGGGCTGGTACACAGCAGCGCTCACCAGCGCCTCCTGTCGTGCTCCGCTGACGGCACGGTGCGGTTATGGGACGCCTCCAGCGCACAGCCGGCCCTGGCTGTCTTCAACGAGAACAAGGGTAAAACAAATAAGACCTTATTGGAGGAGCCTTTGATCTACAGTACTGTGCAAAAGTATTAGGCATTGTATATTTTTCAATCTGCTTAGTCCTTATTGGCTTTTTAGTGGTCTACAATTCCAGACTGTAGTCCATCTGTTTCTCTACATGCTTTGTTCGTCCCCTTTACTCTGTTCTCTAATGGTCAGGACCCCCACAGATCAGGCCTGTTTAGATGGTGGATCTACAGTGACTCTAATTTAAAACACCATGCTCACACACTGTTTATTAGAGACATTCACCTTATTGCTCCACCTTGTATATGTAAAGAGACAGCAGCTCATCTGTTGGTGCACAGTTTGTTAGTCATCCTCTAATCCTTCCCCAGTGCTCACAGGATTCTGCTGACTGGTGGACTGTGTTCAGTCCAGCACTGACACTGAGAACACACCACACCAGGTCAGTGTCAGTGCAGTGCTGAGAACGATCCACCACCCAAATAGTACCTGATCTGTGCTGGTCCTGACCATTAGAGAACAGAGTAAAGGGGATGAACAAAGCATGTAGAGGAACAGATGGACTACAGTCTGGAATTGTAGGACTACAAAGTGCAGTGGCCAGTAAAACTATGGAATATCAACAAAAAAATATACAATGCCTAAAAGTTTTGCACAGTGCTGTATATCCTGGGCTAAAGGTGGGCTAAACAAGGGAAAACACAACTTTATAAGATTTTTAAAATATGACTTTTAAGTTAAATTTAACTTTCATGTTTAATTTCAACCACTTGACTCCCAACACACTTATCGTTAATGGGTATTTGTTCATTTTTTAAATTGGATTCTCTATTTATTGTTGATAAGAGAAGGTTGCTATAGTGTGTGTGTGTGTGTGTGTGTGTGTGTGTGTGTAATGTACAGAGCTCGGCATCCCCTCTTCGGTGGATCTGGTGTGCAGTGACCCTGCTCAAATGGTTACCTCATTTACCAATGGGAGGATAGGCCTGTTCAACATGGAGACAAAGCAGCTAGTCATGAACCTGGAGTCCACTACTGAACCTGGTACACACACACACACACACACACGTTTGTCTTACTATTCTTGTGAGGACATTTATGACAATGAAGGAAGACTGCAGCTAATTAATGCTACACCTACCCCTACCCCTAAGCTTAACCTTAAGTCTTTTGGCTCTTTTACTTTCTCAAATAAAAGTTGCCATTTTTCTATAAAAAAAAAACAGCAACTAAAGTAGTGAGGACCAGATAAACGGATCCCAGGTTTCCTGTCATTGTACGGACAGTTGGTCCTCACAAGTATAGCAAGACGAGGTACACACACACACTTTCTGTCACTCATAGGGGTTTATTTAGGAATCAATCAGTGTCAGATTTCCATTCTATACAGGTAGTTCTCGGGTTACGTCGTTTCGTGGTTACGACGCATCTCCCATTTACTGTATAAAGCCTTGTTTCGCACTTAAGTGGTTTTGCGTCGTAAACGTCGTACCGCGAACTTCGTGTTTGGTGTGCGCGATGGAAGAATACACGGTTACGCGGCTCGTTTTTTGATAATTATTGTGTTAGGATAGGATAAGTGCTTACAGTATGTACGTATGTTCCAACTTACACCGAAAATCGGTTTATGACGCCACCTAGGAAGGGATCTGCGTCGTAAGTCGAGGACTTACTGTATAAGTCTCTTGTACAATCAAGCCCTGTTTTCGAAATGTTCCTCTGTCCTGGAAAGCCCTCAGATAATGAGCGTTCTGCTCTATGTCCATTATATCTTATGGACAGATCCCATCATGCGTTAAGTCAGGTGTCTCCAAAGTCCGGCCCTAAACGCAGCCCGCGACAGATTTCAATTTTCCCGGGGCATCACTCTTATGAAAGCATTGAGCCAGAACGCTGCAATTTTTCCTTTCGCGTGCTGGTAGCAGTTTTATGTAAATGACTTAAGCAAGGAGCGCTTGATCTCCAGACTGACTGATCGTCACTTCCATGACATCTTGCGTGTCACAACTACAGCTGTCGAACCAGAACGAACCCGTATAATGCGGCCGAGGGTGCGACAACACACCTTAGGTTAGTTTCCAATGGGCTGTCTCTTCTGGTAAGTTGTAGCATCTGGTTTGATCTTTAACACAAGGACTGTTTGTACAATATTTGTTTTCTAATTGGTTGTGTGGTTTAAGGAGTATAAGACTTGCTTTGCTGAGTTCCATAGGTCATATTTTGAATACAATTGTTTGAGTAATTTATGAATAATGAGAGACCGACCCTTGGGTGTTTTGATAGGGTCCAATCGCACATGCAGTCAGTGCAGGATTTGTTTTTTTTTATCAGATTTCGTTTTCAGCTTCTCATTCATTATAGTGGGTTAGTGGTTTGGATAGAGGGGAGGGGAATTTAAATACTGTATAGGTTACAGCGAGAAATCAGGGACCAGGAGTTTGGATACTGGGTTTGACCGTGCTGTGTCTGAAATCTGAGTGAAATTGAAATGTTACAGGTGGTTGAATTTGCTGTTTGCAATTGTTAAATCAGTTCTTCAGCACTTGCATTAAAGAAACTCATGAGTTTTCTGTTTTGTTTTGGGTTTTTTTTTTGTTTAAACCAGGTGCACCGTGTCAGATTAACAAAGTGCTGAGTCACCCGACTCTACCCATCACCATCACAGCCCAGGAGGATCGGCACATCAAGTTCTATGATAACAACACAGGTAAAAGTGACGCCTGCCACGTTTGACGTTGTTCCGTACAAAGGTTTTTGGAAAAATCTCTTAAGTTTGACTGGGAATGCGTAACCAAAAACTAACCAAAAGCGACGTGAAAATGCGAAATGTACGGATACGTTTTCTTTGTCTCAAAATCATTTTCCGGAATTTCATTCGCCACCTCGTCCAATGTCAACAAAACGTCTTTTTTGAGGGATGAAAACATTTTGCGACTCAAAAATGCAAACTTTTACATTTGATTGGAACGAAAAGGAGCACGGATCATTTCACCGTCTCATACGGGAGCTCAAACGTTTTAGTTATACTTCTTATAAACATTTTATTAGTAAGTAAAATGGCTCTGTGGTTCTGAGGGAACAACAGAGGGCATAAAAGAACATGAAAACCAAAACGCCTTGTTTTTACTTAGTCTTGTGCTTGGTATGAACTGGCTGCCAGCAGAGAGGCAGACTGAAAATACAGGAGCACAGAAATTCATGAGGCACAGAAGCGAAGGTGATTGATCAGTGAGGTTTTGTCTCTGGCAAAAGTTCGTAGAAGGTGAACAGAGAGTGAACAAAATGGTTTTGCGTTTGTGCTTTGTGTGGTAGATACCGGCATTACACACAAGCTTGAATTCATTTATTGTCGCACAAAAAATCTACTTCGGTGTGTAACGCCATTAAGTCTGTGTATTACACATATAGATATTGTAATTGACAGTGATTTTGTGTCTTACTTTATGGTTTTAGCTCCTATTTCTTATGAATGTGGTATTAATAAAAGCTGAATGGTTAAATTCTTGTTTTCATCCCAACAGGAAAGCTGATTCACTCAATGGTGGCCCATTTGGATGCAGTTACGAGTCTTGCTGTGGATCAGAACGGACTGTATTTGATGTCTGGAAGTAAGCTGCATGTGCTCGTAGATACATCTTTGTTAGAGTATCCCTCTGTTACTGAGGACTCCAATTTGACTGCATTAGAGATGCTGCCAAATTTCAGCCACTAATTTCATTATAAAGCAATAGGTTCGTGTTAAACTGGGCCAGAGACCTGAGGTGAACCCAGATAAGAAAGCAAGCTGAGCTTAGGGAACGAAGCTTGGAATTTGAATGCGAGTGGCTTCGTCTGACCAATTCAGACATGGACTTTAAATAGCAGAGGATGTGATTAAGAAAAAGCAGGACAGGTGAGAGGACTCTTCAGTGGTTCAGAGGTGTGTGAGAACGTCCAGGATGGTGTCCAGTACGCTGTGAACGTGTGAATGTTCTAGCTGTTTTGAATTTGAAAACTGTTCAGAGTTGGAAAAATGACTGGATATAAGAGTAGTGAGCACAGATATAAAATCAGTGGTATTTCCTACAGCCACAAGAGGGCGTTTCAGTGTTTAAAGTGTCACATTCAAACACAGTGTTATTGTTGTTGTTATTATTATTACTACAGTGATACAAGTTGTTAATTAGTTCCAGAAGGCTTGTTGAGAACTGAAAACGTCTAGTACCGAGCAAATTTTTCCAATAAGGAATAATTAAATTTGAACTAATCTGTTCCAGACTCCCCATCTGGAGTATTCAGTTCTTGTTTTGCCTTCGGTTGGCTTTTGTTTTGCTTTATAAACTAACCTTTTTAGGACCCATGGAGACTTATTGCACTAAGGATAAAATACTGCAGATATAAAGAAAATAAAGAAATACCTGACAAATATAGTGGGTTTTCCCTGAGAAATAGCTATTGTGAATCTGAATAACTGAATCACTGTGTACTGAATCGTGAATCGAGTTTCAGCTGAAACGAGTCGCGTAGCTCGAGAAATTTGAGCAAGTGCACCAAGTACTGAGCAAACCACAAGAACCCAAACTAATTTTTCTAGTCAGTATGTGTCAAGAACTGTGTGTGTGTACAGTGGGGCAAAAATTGGGACTGTGGTGGCCTAGCGGTTAAGGTACTGGACTATGGACCAAAAGGTCCAGGGTTCAAATCACACCTCTGCCAAGCTGCCACTGTTGGGTCCTTGAGCAAGGCCCTTAACCCACAATTACTTGGATTGTAAGACTGTATCAGTTGTAAGTCGCTCTGGATAAGGGCGTCTGCTAAATGCTGTAAATGTAAATGCAAAAAAGTATTTAGTCAGCCACTGATTGTGCAAGTTCTCCCACTTAGAAAGATGAGAGAGGTCTGTAATTTTCATCATAGCTACACTTCAACTATGAGAGACAAAATGAGAAATAAAATCCAGGAAATCGCGTTGTAGGGTTTTTAAAGCATTTAATTGTAAATCATGGTGGAAAATAAGTATTTGGTCACCCACAAACAAGCAAGATTTCTGGCTCTCACAGACCTGTAACTTCTTCTTTAAGAAGCTCTTCTGTCCTCCACTGGTTACCTGTATTAATCAGAATCAGAAAGCACCCACCTGTTTGACCTTGTTATCTGTATAAGACACCTGTAGGAGAATTTGCACAATCAGTGGCAAGTTTTTGCGTTTTCAACCAAGACTTTTATTTCAGTGAGTCACTAATCTTTGTATGGACTAGTAACATTCGTCTCCATGATACTTTCCCTGCACCTTTAACAACTTTCCTTCTCTCTCAGGTCACGACTGCTCCATCCGCCTCTGGAACCTAGAGAGCAAGACGTGCATCCAGGAGTTCACGGCCCACCGCAAGAAGTTCGACGAGTCCATCCATGACGTCGCGTTCCACCCCTCCAAGTGCTACATCGCCAGCGCCGGAGCCGACTCCCTAGCCAAGGTCTTTGTATGAGCTCCGGAGAGCGTCCCGCCTCCTCCAGCCTCGCCTACTGGCACAGACTGGCCATTGGCAGAGAGCCGGGATGCGGTTGGGGATTAGGCTGGGGACCAATAAGAGAGGGCCCACCCGCCCAGCTCCCTCCTCTCTTCTGGTTTCCACACGATACATGATCAGACTGAGAGAAGCCAGACAGGAGAAGGGCATTTCAGGGCGGCTCACCAAGTACCTCCTATAGGATCCAGGCAGGCCTGGGTGCACACGAGCAACTACACGGACGCTTCCACGACCAGGAACCATAGCCAAGCTGTAGGGTTAAACAAGAGTCACTGAAGATTAAAGGCTCGAACTGTGGAGCGGTTGTGACTCGACGTGTTTGTGTAGCGGTCTGTCATCTGTCCTCCTGTCGTACTCCCTCGCTAGCTCCTTGTTTGCTCAGCCTCCTGTTCTTCTTCTCCTGGGAAGCTGCAGAGTTAAAACCTAGCTTAGAACAAGCCGTCCTCGCTCTGCTCCCGCGACAGGTGACTATCCACCTACCTTTTGTTTTGTTTTTTTGTTTTTTTAAAGTTTATTGACGAAACGTGCCTTTGCTCCGGAAAGGTCTTGAAATTGTTTTAGCGAACTTGTTTTTCTGTGAGGGCTCGGGAAAGGGATGACCGACTTCAGAATTAAGGCTGGGTAAGGACAACGCTGTCCGTTTTAACCATATAGTACGTTGGATGTATAATTACAAATGCGTATTAATAAACAAATCTATATATTCAGTCTTAAACCTTAACATTCAGTGGGAAATTCGATTGCTCTTTTTGATACTTTGTGTGCGCGCGTGTGTGTGTGTGTGTGTGTGTGTGTGTGTGTGTGTGTGTGTGTGAGAGTGTGTGTGCGCGCGTGCGTGCTGCAGTGAAATAGCTGTGCTGGCGGTTTTAGAAACCCTGTTAAGTGAACCTCTTGTTGTCCATCATTGTTGGATACGGATTACACGTAGAATCTCCAAATAAACCAAGGGTTTGTCAAATATAGATGTTTTGCTTTTGTTTTATCACAAGTTTGAATCAAACTTAATGAGCCACACACTGAGGGGGCGAGGGATATGTTGACCGCTGACGAAGGCGGCAAATGTTTTGGAATAGGGGTGTAGTGATGCACTCTGGAAAGGTTTAACTCGCTGTGGCGACCCCTGATAAAGGGAGAAGCCGAAAGAAGAAGAAGGTGTAGTGATGCACTCTGTACACAGTTCGATTCAATTCATGATAGTGAGTTCATGTTTTGATTTTCTGAAGTTTTTTTTTTATTTCTGAAGTGTAAACAATGTAAACCAATGCATTTAGTCAAAGCTTTAGTCACCTGCAATTAAAATAAATGACTAGAAATAGAGGTTTAAACTTGTAGCTTCACCATATCTTAAATAACTGTGGTAGCCTAGCGGTTAAGGTACTGGACTATGGATCAGAAGGTCCAGGGTTCAAATCCCACCTCTGCCAAGCAGCCACTGTTGGGTCCTTGAGCAAGACCCTTAACCCACAATTGCTTTCATTGTGAGATTGTACCAATTGTAAGTCGCTCTGGATAAGGGCATCTGCTAAATGCTGTAAATGTAAATAACTGAGTGAAAACATTCCTTTTTTATTACTGACGAATAGCAATTCAAAAGAACGTGTACTAAACAAAAAGAAACTCTAGTCCCCTGTAATTCAAAGAAATTAGAAGTTTTAATTTCGTATGGGAGCACAGCGCCCTCTGGTGTTCGAAAATGCAATTGTATTTGATGCCATTTTAGCACTGTGGGCAAGACTGAATATTTTGTGTTAATGTACAGTATATTTATTATATAATACTCCGCACTTTATATTATTACAGCGTTGTTGCATTTGCAGCCTGAACCTTTTTTGTAGAAATGGGTAGGTAAGTTGAAAATTATATGAATGTTATATATAAGTGTGGTGTTAATAGTGCGCTAATGCGGTAATTCCTCGGAGGAATGAGTTTGCCTCCACTGCTCTGGGGAAGTCCTTGAAAATGCTATGAAGACATCATGGGAGAACTCTCTTGGAAAAGATTAAAAGCAGAACCCCATAATTATATCATGGAAATTCAGCAAGCACACTCGAGAATGCAGAAGAAGCATCTACAACAAACCAGGGTTTCTTCCTTGGATCATTGATCATCCTTGGGGAAAGCGTCTTTTCAGAGGGATCCAGCAAGATCTGGACGGTGAAGAAGGATCCCCACATCTCAACTGAGTGACCTGAAGAAGTCAGCGTCAGTTTATGGTAAATCAGATTATCTCGTAGGTTCTATATGATGATCAGTCGAGCCACAACTGTGGAAATCCTGAAAGTCCTGGTTTTCCATACAACTGAGGGCTCACCTCGAGGATCACTGAAGACTGGGTGAACCAGCCCCTGGCTTTATCCGCAGTGCTCTGGTGAATACACACTGTGTACAGAGCCGAACTTCAAGAGTGCCAGCGGAATCTTCTGGATCGTACACCGGAGGATGATATGGCACTGGGGAACCTCCTGTGGAACTCTGAACAACAATTGTGCCAGGAACCGAAACACGACTCCAACAGGTTCGAATGAGAAAGCCGGGCACTGGGATTCCTGCCCTGGCAGGTTGAGGAGTGAATTGTGTTCCATTGTTAATTTATTTGAATTAATGTGTGTTAAGTCCAGGTCGAGTTATCTCGGTGTCCCCAGAAGTGAGACTTGCTCTTGACATTGGATTCTTACAACGTCTCAGAACCTAACTGACCTGTCAATGGTTCATGAATATATGTAGAAATATGGTGTTTGCATTAACTTGTGTTTAGTTAACTAAGGGGACCCAAACCTTTAGAGTAAGACCATCTAAAGTGAACTTCAGTCTAATTATTCATCATAGAGCAGTTTTACAGCTTTGTATGTCATCTGTTTTATTTAGTGAAGTGTAAAGGGAAGAATTTGAGCTGGAGTTCTGGACGACTTCTGCTTTATCCTAGACAGCCAGGCATTTCTCCTGAAGACAGTTAGATGTAGGAGTCAGTGATGAGCAAAGAGGACAGAGGTGGGTGGATGTACAAAACCAGAGAAGCAGGGGTGCAAAGGTGCTTAAGACAAACACTAAGAGGTTCATAAGACTATTCTGAAATGCAATTATTGGAAGAAAAACCTAGGTCTTCAAATATTATTTTAAGAAAATTGTAATGATTTCCTTATGCATGCTTTGTGGGATTTTACAATATATGGCGTTCAAATTTAGCAACATCAAATAATGGGGAAAAAATCCTTAGAAAATGTGAAAATTTTGGGTTGACGGCGGAAAGCGAAAGACGGGTACGTATTGTCAGTATACTATCAGGAAGGGTGAGAGGATCTGCCCTGTTTTTGAGAGACCTTTGTGGATTTTCCTTTCTCTCCACAACCAACAAAACTTCCAGCTAAAGCAGATTAAAGCAACAGCTTTGCCATATACTTTGCTTATGTAGACAACTGTTGTATCTTGAGGATAACCTTCACCCTAAAGGCTTTTATACTTTTGAATTGGAAGTGTGTAGGCCTTGTTTCCAATAACTAAATATATATAATCAGAGTTTGTTGTAGAAAACTTTTTACCCTCGTTACCTTCAGGATATGAACTTGGCCAAGTTTCATCTTTCTGGATTGACTAAAGACCTCAGATCCTGCCAACTAGCACAACATCTGTGAATCTGACCTTGCTTCGTCCATCAGTGGATTATCATTCGAGCACTTAGGCTCTGTTATAGTGCGACGTTAATTAACATTTATGTATTGAGGGTCAGGGGAGCTGTGCTGATTTTGGGTGCCAGGAACAGGTAAGTGCTTCCCATTGCTTAGACCATGTTAATCAAATGAAGACATGTATGAATGTTTCTTTAGCAAACTGTGACGTTTATCTTATTTTATTTTTATTTTCTCCACATTTCTTACTGAATTATGCAGCATATTTTTTGACATTTATAGCTTAATGGCCAGATCAAAACATCTGGTCTGCCTTTTATGTTCCCTGGCAGATTGTTTCCAAACTGCAGAGAGAACAGTGTGTTAACAGTGTATAAACATGGCATTATGGTGTCCCACAAGGTTCTGTTCTAGGTCAGTTTGTGTTCTTCCTGTCTAATTCTACCTTCATGACGCGCAATAATGCTCACCCCTACTTTATTAGGTACACCCGTCCAATCGTTCGTTACCTGGCATTGACTCAATGCGTTTAGGTATGTAGACATGGTCAAGAGGACCTTCTGAAGTTCAAACTGAGCATGAAGAAAGGTGGTTTAAGTGATTTGGCATGGTTGTTGGTAGACGTTCTGGTGCGAGTATTTCAGAAACTGCTGATCTACTAGGATTTTCATACGCAGCTATCTCTAGGCTTTACAGAGAGTGATCAGAAAAAGAGAAATATATCCAGTGAGGAAAAAATCCATGTTGATCCCAGAGGTCAGAGGAGAAACGCCAGACTGGTTCGACCTGATAGAAAAGTAATGTTAACTCAAATAACCAACCGAGGTGTGCAGAGGAGCATCTCTGAATGCGCATCACGTCGAACCTTGAAGCAGATGGGCCACAGCAGGAGACAACCACACTGAGTACCACTCCTGTCAGCCAAGAACAGAAACTGAGGCTACAATTTGGGTGGCATCACCCAAATTGGACAATAGTAGTTTGGAAAAACGTTGCGAAGTCTGAGTCTTGATTTCTGATGCGACATTCAGATGGTCGGGTCAGAATTTGGCGTAAAGTGCATGAAAGCATGGATCCATCGTGCCTTGTGTCAACGGTTCAGACTGCTGGTGGTGTAATGGTATAGGGCATGTTTTACTTTGGGCCCCTCATTGCCAATTAAGCATAGTTTAAACACCACAGCCTACCTGAGTATTATTGCTGACCATGTGCATCCCTTTATGACCCCAGTGCACCCTTTCCTGATGGCTTTCAACCTGGTACTAGCAAGGTGTACCTAATAAAATAACCAGTGAGTGCATAATGTCTTTCTGGCCAGATTTATGATCTCCATACAGGTACCATTTCAAGTATTGAAAGCTTTCCTAATGTAATGTTGATAAACTAGGTAATATGACATAAGTAGAGTAGAAATGTTGTAGGCGCTGTGAGGAAATGGAACCGTTTCATATACTGACATATAAGAAATGATCCTGCTCTGTGCAGCTTGTTCACTGCCAGCTCTCCTGACAGGCATCTTCTGTAGAGAACGTGACCTGAATCGAATGAAGCTCGTGCCATGTGCAAAGACCATGAGTCAGCACAATTACAGGTTTGTTACATGTTCATCTAAATTGAGCTTCATCTGTATGCATGGAAGACGTTCCACTGTTGGCACAGGGAGTTGTTCTGATGAGGCAGCAGTGCAAGCTGGGGGGTGTTTGAGCGGTCTGATTCATGAATGGGTGGTACTGGCTGCACCAGTGTGCACACAACTCCTAAGTAATGGGAGCACTCGGGCTGGTGATATGATGTGAGCGATTATTGCATGTGTGATCGAGACAGTGGACCAAGGCTATCCCAGCCACTTAGGTTAACCTACAGTTGGACAGCATCATTAAAACAAAGCTTATTTTATAGTAAAGTGTTGAAAAATCCTGTAATTTGGTGAGTAATGGACTGAAAGTGAAAAGTAAAAGCAAAACACTTAGACTACTGGTGAACTTGGGGGAACTAGCATAGCTTTCCTTCCAGTTTTGTCACTACTAACCATTTTAGGACCCACAGGGACTTACTTGCATTAAGAATACAGTACTGTTGATGTAAACATAAAGAAAAACACTGAGCAAGGGCTTTTGTGAACCTGAATCGTGAATTGAGTTTTGGCAGAAACAAGTCACACGTGTCGACTCATACAAGTTTGCACCAAGTGTCGAGCAAACGACCACAACCGACACATTTTTCTAATCAAAATGTGTCAAGAACCGAATTCGACGAGTTCCGAGGTGGTCGAGAACCGAGGTATCTTTGTTGTGGATGGGTGGATGGATGGAATGGTGAATGTTCTATGGTGGACTGGTTTGACTGGTGGGTAAATGGCTCTGTAAACAGAAAAATGAACTATTGGACTCTTGGGCTGGTGAGTGAATGGGAGGGATGTTGGGTTGGTGTGTACGGATAGGGATTCAGGTAGACAGAAGTGATAAATGGAAAGATATAAATGAGAGCTGAAATGAGGCAGAATGATCAGTTGAGAGCTGGACAGGAAAGATTGAGAGACCTAAAAAATAATAGTGAAGTAGATAAAAAAGAGCGCTGTACATTCATAGGCAGACATAACATGTCAGGGAGATGTGAGACGGCAGAAATGGTGGAGGTGAAAATGGACAGAGGCTGAGATTAATAGTGAAGGTGAAGACTGAATGAAGAGTGAGCGATTGCTCAGTAGACGGACTAAGAGGTAAAGGATGAGAAAGAACTGGAAAAGTGTGTGGGTGGGTGTGGGTGAGAGAGAGTGACCTATTTGTTATGCTTGTTGGGACCATATGTCCCTGGAGGATAGCAACATCTGATATTTTGTCCTTTTGGGGACAAAAGTGTATTTAAGAAACTTTTTATTAAAAAAAAACCAAACAAACAAAACCAATAGAGGCAAAAGATCTGCCTTAGGTTGCTGAGAAGTCATGAGCTGTAGTAATACTTGTCAATGGAAAGTACCCCTAAACAAACAATTAGGAAGACTGTGTTTGTGTGTGGAGAGGGTCAAGTTTATACATCACTGTGAGGACCAAATGTCCCCGCAAAGATGGACGTTTTTTACCTTATGGAGGCATTTTGCTGGAAAATACGGAAAATTGCTAGTTTACGAAAACAAAGTACCAAAAGGTTAGCTTAAGGTTGCGGAGGTTGTAGTGTTAATTAGCTAAAATAGTGTTACGTCATTAGAAAGTCCCCACAATGAAAGGAAGACAAACGTGTTTTTGTATGTGTGTGAGAGGGAGAGAGAGAGAGAAACTTGGTGAGCCCCGGGGCTGTTGGAGGGGGTTTGGGTAGAGCTGTGGCTGTGCAGCACACACACTCTTGCTCACACGGAGTCTGGCTGAGGTGGAGAGCAGCACAGCTCTGTAGATGATGGAGGCTCCTCTCGGCCGGTTGACCTCAAACTCAGGGGGCTTCGAGCAGCTGAAACCACGACCCGACTTGACCGTCAACCTCGCTGGCCGATCCGTCAACGTCTCGAGTGCCGTGCAGCAGCAGGACTACCTGGCCAGTGTGTGGCTCAGCAAGAAAGAGAAACTCGAGCATGTAAGTGTCCGTCCCTCTCTCTCTCTCTCTTTCTCACGCAGCCTCTATGTCTCTCGACCCTCAGGTAAGGAGGTGCCAGCTATTTGAGGTCCACTACAATCCGTCACGGGCTCGACTGTGCGTTTTGAATGGATTTGAATCGATTATCAGTGAAGCGAAAGATCACGCTGGGTTTGAGAATTCTACATTTACATGCTCTGTATTTCATGGGTTCACCCCTTCACCATTTCACCACTTCATTTCACCATTTCTTACCGTCCTGTATCAGTCTGTGGGTTTTCTCCCATCCCACAAAAACATACCAGTGGGTGCTGATGTAACTCCTAATGAATGAATGAATGAGTGATTGTAAGATGTCCTGTGATGGACTGACCTTCTGTCCACAGTTTATCATTCTGGTTACAGGTGATAAATTAATTACTCTAGTATACTGGTTTTCATTTGATTGTCACTAGTTTTCCTGTTATTTTTCACCCGTTCATCATGTAACCACTGTGGAGTTCCATTGCTTCGCCAGTTTACCCTCTCATAAGATCACATTTTTCACTGTTTCTCTTTCCAGTTTCAGCGTTCCAGTCCTGTTTCAAAATGTCATTAGTTCATCCCCTCACCCTTTCTCTTCTTTGCCACATTCAGTTGTTCACCCTTTCACTATTTCGCTGCTCAGGTGAAGCTACCCAAGTGTTAAAACAAAACTGTGAAATGTAAGGTGAAATAAAAAAATTAAGAGATCGTGAGGCTGTTTAAAAGTCAAATACTGAAAAAAAGTTAATAATACAAAGCAGTGGTAAAATAATAAATCCGTGAGCTAATGAAAGAACAACCTGGGTGAAGTGGTGAACTACATTTACATTGAAATAAAGTTGAAAAGCCATGAACATGAACTGCCGAAACACTAGTAACACGGTTAAACAGCAAAGCAGTGACTGCTGGCATTGAAACTCCAGTGGAATGGTGAAACACTGAAGCATTAAACTACTTCCACAGCAAAATAGTGGTGAGACGATGAGGCAGTAAACTAGTGATGCATCTAAACAGCTTTGAAACAGTGAAACACTGAAGCAGTAAACTACTGAAACAACAATGGGTGGTACAATGGAGAAGCTGTAGAGTAATGCAGTGTAATAGCAAAATGATGAACTAGTGAAATATCACTAGAGTTCAAATGGTTACACTACTGAGACTTGGCCTGTGAAACTGTAACAGCAAGATGCATGAAATAAACCAGTACAGTACTGGTGAAAGAGCTAAGTACTGCACTACTGAAACAACAAAATGGTGATGAAATAGTGATGCCCTTCAGTCATTAAAGTCGAGGAACAGAGTGATCAATAACTGTTTATTATACCGACAATAAACACAAATGTGTCGATTGTTAAGTTTTAATTTACTAAAAAGAAAGTTTATTTAAATGCATCAAATAAAATGGGTGGGGTTTATAAGGCAGGCTGTTGCTAAGATCCACTATTCTACCGACTGAAGCAAATGGGAGTGAGATCCCGGTGTTATAACCTAATTCTAGGATCCCGTTTGATTAGTGATTATAAATCTGTATGATGAAGCTCTTAATGTGAATCTGATCAGTCAGAAGTATAAGGACAGAGTTACAGAGCATCAGCAGCTTCTCTGGGTTAGAGCTGGACTTACAGATAACAAACCTGTCAGATCAATGAACGCCCGATTAGCCATGGATGGTGTTTAATGAAAGACGCTGATTTTAACTCCAGCAAACGACGTCTTTGTGAGGGATGAAGCTGATTCAGCATTTTTGTTGATGGGACCAAAACTGATCTTCAGTCTCGTTGCTCTTCAGTCGAGCTGTGAATCCATTAAGAGCCGGACATTTGATTTAAAGGACTGACTTCGTTTCGCTTTTCCAGGCTTCCAAATCCTAAAGGTAATAAACCTTTGGCTCAGGTGGTCATTAATAGCTTCATCTTCCACATTTAAATAGTTTTTAAAACCAATATATTGTATATAGTAATTATAGCTTTCGTTTCGGCAGTGTTTTACTCATTATAACTTTTTAGGGCGGGTGCTATACTTATAGCGCGTCGTCAGAGTGCCATTATCGTCAATAAAGTTGCGGAAAAATAGTCTCTTAGCTAAACTGTGGTATAATATTAATTAAAACGCAATAGGAAAACATTTAGTACTGTACTGTACAATACAGTCATTCGTATCTTTTATACAACTTGAAACACTTACCAAAAGTGAAAAATAAAGTACGTGTTTGTTTATGCCTTTCTCTTTTTCGTCAGCAGGTGTCGCAAATGTTTGCTTGTACAAGTTTTCTGTCGATCAAACATGAATTAGGACATATTTTTATTTCCTATTTTAATTCGTAAAACCTCGGCTGTTAAAGTGAACAGACATTGATTGGCAAATAGGAGTGATTGCATTTGGGCGTACCAAAGGCCATTGTGTGAAGGCAGTAGCTGAAATTGCAGGAGTATCGAAGCGTACGACCAGCAGTGGAAAGAATCCCAATCTACCGGAAATTCTTGCCAGAATTTGTGGAAGGTATGGCACACTGTTATAAACGTTTCTGTCACAGGTGACTTATTTCTGGACATATGTATGATGTAGAAATGATGTAGGACATACAGTTGGGCAAACATGTATTTAGTCTGGATAAGGGTGTCTGCTAAATGCTGTAAATGTAAATGCAAAAAAGTATTTAGTCAGCCACTGATTGCACAAGTTCTCCTACTTAGAAACATGAGAGAGGTCTGTAATTTTCATCATAACTACACTTCAACTATGAGAGACAAAATAAGAAAAAAAAACAAGTACAACTCAATAATTTGTAACATAACCTTTGTTGGCAATGACAGAGGTCAAACGTTTCCTGTAAGTCTTCACCAGGTTGGCACACACTGTAGCTGGTATTTTGGCCCATTCCTCCATGCAGACCCAGCCACGTTCCATCTTCAATGCTCTCACTGATAGAAGGAGGTTTTGGCTTAAAATCTCACGATACATGGCCCCGTTCATTCTTCCCTTAACACGGATCAGTCGTCCTGTCCCCTCTGCAGAAAAACAGCCCCAAAGCATGATGTTTCCGCCCCCATGCTTCACAGTAGGTATGGTGTTCTTGGGATGCAACTCAGCATTCTTCTTCCTCCAAACACGACGAGTTGAGTTTTTACCAAAAAGTTCTATTTTGGTTTCATCTGACCACATGATATTCTCTCAATCCTCTTCTGGATCATCCATATGCTCTCTGGCAAACTTCAGATGGGCCTGGACAGGTTATTGTGGCTTAATGCAGGGGGGCACGCCTGTAAGCAGGAGCT
The DNA here is from genome assembly GCA_025084515.1 of Ancistrus triradiatus. Taxonomy (NCBI): domain Eukaryota; kingdom Metazoa; phylum Chordata; class Actinopteri; order Siluriformes; family Loricariidae; genus Ancistrus; species Ancistrus triradiatus. Next base: position 284,200 of record JAJAGP010000356.1, on the reverse strand, counting down.
GAGTTCCCATCCTCTCGGCCGCTTATGAGTGTTTACTGATGGTAAGCCTTGTTACTTGTACCACGCCTCTTAGGAGGTCATTCTTAGTCCTCTGTGTATTTGTTCTTGGGACTTTTGATACACCGTGTATCATGACCCTTTGCCCTGCTCTTCACGGGATGGAGAATTGGAGTGGCGGCCCCAGATCGAGGGAGTTTATTTTTACTTAAGGCTATTTGTATGTCTTCATTTCGTACAAATTGGTCCCACAGTTGATTTAGTCACACCACGGCCTTGCAGTCTGTAGATTCACCTCTTCCAGCCCTTGGTGCAGGTCTACCCAATTTTCTTCCTGGCGTCCTTCGACAGCTCTTTGGTCTTGACCATGGTTGAGTTTGGAGTCTATTTTTTTTCTCATTTTGTCTCTCATAGTTGAAGTGTACATGTGATGAAAATTACAGACCTCTCTCATCTTTCTAAGTCAGAGAACTTGCACAATCAGTGGCTGACTAAATACTTTTTATCCCCACTGTATTTTGAAACGTTTTAGGAATGTGTTATATATGAAATACAGTGGCTTGAGTTGTATAGAAACTCCATGTATATATGCTGTACTGTTCTCTATATGAATCTGTGCAGTGTTGATCTCTGTTCTAATGTCGAGTATCATTCCATATATTCAGTTTCAGCCATACTCACTTTTGTTTCTTACTGGTCGTCTTGATGCATCTTTTGCGCATTCTCTGCGGCTTTAGTTGTTCTTGCCACACTTGCACTCGACAATGCCTAGGTGCAACCTCATTTCATGGTTCACTGCTTGTACCTCGTTCTCAGATGCCAGTTAATGCACGAGACTGACCAAAACACTCCGTTATGTTTTCTCATTTAGACCTCCCACATGATCAGCTTTTTTTTGTGTCAGTCATATAACATATAGTTCTGCTTGGTTAGGGAGGTCTGTTCTCCTTCTGTGATGTTATTAAAATTAAACTTTTATTGATTATGCATACCTACGGCATCACTCTGTCAGGACTCACCTGTCTTGAGCAAAAAAAAAGATTCAATCCAGAAGCCTTATAGGAAGAGTTTACATCTCATCTCATCTCGGACGGCTCATCAGGCCTTAATCTGGATTCCAGCCCTAATAAAAAAAAAAGAAGTCTTTCAGGGCTTGTGATTACATTCAACAGCCATGGTTCCTCTAAGCATTTTGACTGATTCTCTGAAGGTAATAATTGCTTCCAGTGAAGCAGACGGCGGCTTTAAAATGATGTCTGAAAACATCTTGATTGCAATTTCCACTGTCTGAAAGGTCATTACGAATTAAAGTTAAGGAGAAACTCTTCAAGTCCAGTCTGAGTAAAGATGAAATGTCTTTAATAGAACTGCTCATAGACATAGAGGACAGTGGTGGTGATTTCAGCTTGAAAGGTCGTCGCTACCTGCAGCAGCAACCTGCTTTCAAGGGTCATGAGAAGAAAAATGTACCTGCAGTCTCACTTCCATAAACATGCAACAAACACTTAACCAGAGGAATGCTGCAATCAAAGCTCTGTGGTCCAGTGAAACACAATGAACAATTTACGATCAGCAAAGGATGTACATGGAGCTGGTCCTTTAGTACAACAACAAACTGCTGGTTCTGGAACTGGTTCCTTTTGTGCTGAAAGTGAAACCTTTGGTACAAGAGAAAGTTTGATACAGAAACAATAACCTTTGACTCTGGAAACTGGATGCTTCAGTACAGCACTAAAAATAGCCACCTGTACAATAACAGTAACTCCTGGTACTGGACCTTGACACTTTGGTACAACATCAATAACTTTTGGTACTGAATATTGGCACAGCAATAATAACGTTGATATTGGAACTGGAACCCTTGGTACAGCAACAATAACTTGTGGATCTGGAACTGGGGGCTTCATTGCAGTAAATTTTGGTACTGGGAATGGACATCTTGGTACAGCAACGATAACGTTTGGTACTGGAACCCATAATTTGGTATAATAACAGTGATGTTTGGTACTGGAACTGGATACTTTGGCACAATAACATGTGGATCTGGAACTGGGGGTTTCTTTGTGGTAAAGTTTGGTACTGGAGCTGGACACTTTGCTACAGCAATAATAACGTTTGGTACTGGAACTGGTAATTTGGTATAACAACAGTAATGTTTGGTACTGGAACCCTTGGTCCAGCAACAATAATTTGTGGTACTGGAAGTGGTTGCTTCCATAGAGAAACTTCAATAACTTTTGGTACTGGAACTGGACAGCAACAAAAACATGTGGATCTGGAACTGGGGGCTTAGCTATGGTCAATTTTGGTACTGGAACCAGATTATTCAGTACAGCACCAATAGGTTTGGGTACTTTAGCACAGTAACATTTACAAATGGAACTGGACGCTTTGGTACAGCCATTTTGGTACTGGAACTGGGCACTTGGTAAAACAATTATTTTTTGGTATTGAAATTCTTTTTGGACACTTCAGTAAAGCAAGAATGACTTGTGGATCTGGAACTGAGGGTTTGGTTGCAATAACGTTTGGTACTGGAACCTTTGGTAGTTGATGTACATTTGAAGTTTGATTCTTGTATTGGAGTACCAAGGTTTTTGGTTTCCAGAACTGTATCCTGTAGCCCTGGTACCGGACCGGTGACTATTATGCATGATGCATTGGAAAATCCCTGAGCCCCAACCCTCCTCTGCATCACGGGGAGTTCTGGAGCCCACCAGCCCGGTTTGCTCACTGTTGTACACTGAGGGATGATCCCTCACATCCAGCCACCCCTCCCACAGATGGGGCAGGTGTTCCAGATTGTGAGAAACCAGCATAGTAGGCAGTTGCTTTTGGCATTAAGAAGCAGATTTGAGTCTCAGCTGCTTTGTTATTCGGCACACGGTTCCTCCATCAGCTTTGAGCTGAACGATCAGTTTGCATCGACTGTGCTTCAAAGCTAAGATGCTCTTGTTGCCATGGAAATAGACATGAAGAGCTAAAAGAGTTTAGTAGTGAAGTTGCATTTGAGTATAGCAGATGGAGGCTTTGTACATCAATGAGACGGGCTACAGCTGAACCTGCAGTCAGCATGTGTTTGAAGAGGTTTGAACAGTAGAGATAAAAGAAGAAAGGATTACGCTGTTTTATCCTACAGCTGAAGACTTGGCTTCTGATGAGGCTGTAAAGTTTCCTGTTCTTTAACTGGATAAAAGTGATTTTTCTTCCATTTACCTGTCAGTTATCCAGAGTATGCATATCGGGTATCTGAAGTCCGTATTATATAATACTTTTCATTTAAAACAAATGAAAACATGAGGATCTAATTGGAACAATCCTCTGAATCACTTGTACACTTTCAGACTTGGCAAGCTCCTCTTTTAAAACTAATTTCACGACTCAGTGCTCAGAACTCATCCCTTCAACGTGAGTAATGCAAATTTAACGAACCAGAACCTTTGACTAATTCGCCAAATTTAATTCTACAGCCTGATTAGGAGTGTGTCGCTGTTTTAATGCTCTACAACAGATTTGGTTTGTCATCCTCTGGTGATATTGAACGCTGCAGGGTTTGTATTGATTTGCTGTCCCGTATATTAAACGTGCTGCAGCTGATGGATGTTCTCTAATCTCCATGTTGTTCTGTAGATTAGAACCAGAAGCTTTAAAGGAGCAGCTCGGTCCAAAAGCTGATGGACACGAGTCTCTCTCTAACCTGAATCTTAACCTGCCGAGATCTTTAGACTCTCTTTTTTGTATCCGACGTCTTCATACAGAGCAACTAACACTAAGGGCCCTGCTCATGGGCTGTGGCTGGAACCCTCAACTCTACTACTGAATCTCTTCTACTCTATCTGCTTGCTTTTTTCTTCTGCTTCTTTCTCTTTATCTCTGCCTGTTTCTTTTTTCTTTCTCCTCATTCTACCTTTTCATTTTCTTATCTTGCTTTCTTTTTGTTTGTTTTTCTCTAGAAACTTCTCATCTGTAGTTCTACATTGCTTTTATGTCTTTTTGTGTTTCTTACCTTTTGCCTTTATTTCTGTACTTATTTCCGTCTGTTTTGTTTTCCTTCACTGCTTTTCTTTTTTTGTCATTCTTTGTTTTATCTTTATTTTAATTCCTTTCTGTCTTCAGCTCTTTCCACACTTCCTGATTTTCTAGAATTGCTTTCATTCTTTTTGTAATTACTTGTTTGGCTGATTGTTCATTTATGTCTTTATTTGTCTTTGTGTCTATTATTAGTTTATTTTTCTTAGATCTTAGATCTGTTTTTTATCTTTTAATGATATGGTTCTTTCTCTCTTGTTTTCTTTCTGACAGTTTTTTGTTTCTTACTTAATTTATAATACTTTGTGTATATTCTTTCCTTTTATTTCTTTATTTCGTGTGTTTATTTTTTTTTCCTCCGGGTTATTTTGTTACCTTTAAATGATCCGTTTTATTTTCTTCAGTTCTGCCTTGTATTTGTTTCTCTTTCTGTCTTTATTTCTGTTCTTATGTTTTTCTTTACTTTCTACTTTTTTGTCATAGTCATTGTTTAATCTTTGTTTTAATTCCTTTCTCTCTTCATCCTCTTCCCATCATTCCTGTTTTCTATCATTTCTTTCTTTGTTTTTTTTTCTGTCTTTCTTTTTGTAATTATTTTTTGGCTGATTATTTCTTTATTTATCTTTCTGTCTTATGTTCAGTCTGTCATTAGTTTCTTTTTCCTTAGACCTGTCTTATTTTGATATGGTTCTTTTTCTCTTGTTTTCTTTCTGACAGTTTGTTCTTTCTTTCTTACTTCATTTATCACACCATTTCTTTCCTTCTGTTTCTTTCTCTACTACATTTATTTCTTTCACCTTTTCCTTTCATTCATTTTCTTTCTTAGATTGTCTTCTATTATTTTTTTCTTTCTTCATTGTTTTCTGCCTTTCCTGTATTTTCATTTCTTTTCTAATTGCTTACTTTCTTTTCCTTTTTGTTTATTTGTTTGTACTTTCATTTCCTTCGTTTCGGTCTGTCTTATTTTGTATTTGTTCCTTTCTATCTGTCTTCTGTTTTTCTTTTTGTCCTTGCTTTTTATTAAGTTCTGTCTGTTTCATTGTGTTCTGTAATCATTTCTCTCTTTCTTTATTTGTTTGGTTGTACTTTAATTTCTTGCGTTTTTGTCTGTCTGGTTTATTGTTTTCTTTCTTTTTTCTGTTTTTCTTTTTGTCCTTGCTTTTGTCTGTCTTTGTTTGTTTCTTTCTCTTCATTTCTTTCTCTGTTTTTCTTATTCTCAGGCACCTTCAGTCTCATTAATGACACACCTCCCGTTTGCACTTGGACACCTTGATGAAATCTGACTGTAATGTATGAGTAATTAATACTAATTGTAACTTTAAATCCTGACTCCAGCCTTATTGCTTTGGTTGATTGATGTTGGATGTAAGAACCTGCTTGACTTCTTATCCTGAAGCTGATTGAGAGAGATGGGTTTTTTTTCCCCCTCTAAATAAACTGCTGAGTGTAAAAGCAGCACATGGATCAGCAATCAGCATAAAATTAGCATCAGGCTTTAGATGTGTGATGTTCAGATAAATCAAGAATCCAAACAGAACGAATCATCATCAAGTGTAGAGTGTGAAGTGCTGAGGATTAGGAAGAGTAATTAATTATATAAAACAGATACAGAGCAGAACAGACGATGAAGTTAAATTATATCTCAATATTTACTCGCATTTCTACCAATCATCGACCCTCTTCACTTTTCTTCACTGGTAATGTCCAAACTGCTTGGTGCTTAGCAACGTCCATGTCACAACAAGAGGAAAAGAGCTTTACCTTATTTGTTTGGTGTGCTGGAACAGCTGAAGTATACTCTAAAATGAATTCGTGCCTCAGTTATAATCGCTTATAATCTTTTTCCACATAGAGAGAAGTTCAAGACCGTGAATAAAAAGTTGTGGAACTCCTGACATAATGTTTTGGACAGCAGATGGCGCCACCGTCCGCTTCACCTCAATCAGCATTGCTCCTACTTTATAGTGCTATGTTATGCAGACGGGTGCTCTTGTCTGGAGTTCACTATAATTGACCATTAATATTCAGCCAGTCGCTTCCCATCATGCGCTTCTGCTCACACACCGATTCTTACAGTAACTCTTTGTAATCCGGTGTTCTAGGAGGAGTTCGGATCGTTCAGTGAATAGAACCGGAGTAAGAGCTCAGGTTTGGTCAAGAAAGCAGCAGTTCAGCCCTAATAAACACACCTGTGCATAATGAGCAGCGTTACTGCGGTCACATGACACTGATTTATAGCTCCATAAACCGGAGGGTAAGTTGGGATTTCTCACACGTTTCTGGAGGATGCGATTAGGGTGGCATCTTTGTACTTCTGCCAGATGTGTGTGTGTGCGTGTGTGTGTGAGAATGCTAATACTGCTTACTCAAGGCCTCAGTACATCGATAGTCTGTTATCGCTTCCTCAGAGGAGCATTAGCTGCCCAGAGCTGGACCTGCCCTGAATGCCAAACCCTCTAAGATCTAATGGACCTTATGTAAGAGCCTCAGATCCACAGTGATCGGGATTAATTAGCTGAAAAGGTCCTAATCAAGACAATAATAACAGAATAATCAGGGGTCTGGATGAAACACATTTCGCCAATAAGTCAGGCCCTTGTAAGCCTTCAGAGCAGGAGTAACAAACTGGTTTATGTAAAGCATTATATACATCAGTGGTTCAGGTCTCTAAGAGAAGCTGCCCCAGCCCGCACCTACACAGACCAAAATAATAAAATGATTCCTTACAATTTTTTTTGGCAAAAATTTACTTATTCTTTTCCTTTTCTATTGGTCTCCTTTTATAGCTTTTTTTCCATTTTGGCTCATTTTCTCTTTTCAAGACAGCTTAACATGAAACAAAGCTATAAATCAAACATAAGCTGGGGACTTTTTTGTTAGAATTCGGTTCTTCTCGTTTGCCACATTTCCAGCACTGTTGTAGTTCCTTCAGGAAAAGCAGCTCTAGTAGTTATTGCTCTATTGATGTGGTAATCTCATCGTCAGTCTTCAGTGCATGTTTATGTCCATTGTAAATGTGGGCTGCTCAGTAAAACACATCATGTCAGCATCAGGTCACTGCCTTTGTCTAGTTTTCTTGTAATCTCATTAACCAAACTCGCCTCTCACCAACAATAGCCCTGAAACAGAGGTAGGCATAACGGCTTTTTAATTTTAAAGTAAGCTCAAAAATTTAAACCAAATCAAAATGCTACTCTGCGTTTTCTTGGTTGCAATATGATGCTCTCTGACTGAGAGTGCTACGAACCAATCAGAACTGCCCATTAGAATGTCTTATGGGGCTTGCTCATGTCTACGTACCGCATGTGTGCACAGTTTGGTGTTTACTTAATGTTTTGGCTGCCCTGGCATTACTGTATACATAAGAAATGAGTGATCCTGCTTTGTCAAGCTATGAAAAATAGCTATTTTGTACCTGCTTCCTTTGTCGTTTGTAGTTGCATTTGTGGGCGGTTTATCTGTATTTTGAAATTCGTACAATAAGGTAAAGTCAAGCCACATTTATGTGCTTATCAGATACACTGGTACGTTGGTTCTCGACCCCCTCGGAACATGTTGAATTCGGCATTCTATGATTTTGACTACAAAAATTTGTCTCTGTTCTCGTCGTTTGCTCGGTACATGGCGCACTTGCTTACACTTATATGAGTCAACCTGTGCGACTCGTTTCAGCCGATTCACGATTCATGATTCAGTACAAAGTGATTCAGGTTCACAAAGCCCTCAGAGAAGATCTCCGCTATTTCTTTAAAGTTTAGTTTATAAGAGCCAATTGAATGCTCTAGAACACAGGCTGCAGGTAGCTTAGCAGCTATGCTAGAGCCCAGAGTTCATCAGTAGAGTAAGTGTTTTGCCTTGGCTTTTCACTTTCAATCGTTACTCACTAAATTAGATGAGATTTTCCAACACTTTATTATAAAATAAGCTTTGTGTTAGTGATTTTGGACAAATCTAGGTTAATGTAAGTGTTTTAAACATGAACTTACTTATCACTGCTTATCATAGGGTCTGCTATATAAAGTATAGACACTCTCCCAAATACTCATTAAACTCCTCAGTTCATAATACATGTAACTTATGATGGATTCGTTGGAATGTATCCCCATCATAAATCAGGGAGCTCCTGTACTATACAACTCCATTAATGCATATAATGCTTATACAGTGTGGATTTTCTGGGGGTCTGGAAAGGATTCATTCAATTTACATTATTCCTTATGGGAAGAATTTGCTCGTCATTTTCGATTCTCGACAAACCTTTTGGATTGAATTAATGATGAGAACCGAGGTACCACTGTGTTAGGTCCAGATGGAGCTGTTTGCTAGATGTGTCTGTTAGAGTGCACAGTGAGTGAGCAGAGTGTTTTGGTCTTTATTTGTGGGAATCAGCTTAATGTGTCACTTGCTCAGTATTCATCTCACAGTCATGTGCTACATACAGTGTAGTGTTTGATGTAATGCCTCACGCTCTCTCGCTGTCTCTCAGCAGGCTCTTCACCCTTCTCCTCACTCTCATATGCCGTGATTCACCCTAAATGCTAGAGTCCTGAAGCTTTCATTGTCTGTTAGCTGTGTTTGATAGATTCCTACAGAACACAGTGTAGATCTACAGCCTGAGACAAGAGCTGGTTCATTGCATTTTTACATTTTACATTTACAGCATTTAGCAGACGCCCTTATCCAGAGCGACTTACAATTGATACAGTCTTACAATCCAAGCAATTGCGGGTTAAGGGTCTTGCTCAAGGACCCAACAGTGGAAGCTTGGCAGAGGTGGGATTTGAACCCTGGACCTTTTGATCCAGAGTCCAGTACCTTAACCGCTAGGCTACCTAGTCCCTACCTAAGAGGGACCATGAACCAGCTCGACCAAACTCTCGTTAAACTCCTCGGTACATGATACATTTAACTTATAATGGATTTGTTGAACATATCCCCATCATAAATCAGGGAGCTCCTGTACAATACAGCCCCATTAATGCATATAATGCCTCATACAGGGTGGATTTTCTGGGGGTGGATGAATTCAACTTACATCATTACTCATGGAAAAATTTGCTCAGTACTCGTTGTTTTCGGTTCTCGACAAACCATCTGGAACGAATTAACAATGAGAACTGAAGTACCACTGTACTTACAAATGGTAGAATATAATAGAACAGCATGTAAGTTGCTGGATTACTGTAGTCCCAGCAAAGTCAAACTGCTCCAGTTGGGCATTTGAGCAAGGCTCTTAACCCTGCTGAATGCTGTAAATGTCAAATGTTGTGTGACATCTGCCTAATGTAAAGTAAAGTAAATCTACTAACATAAACTTTCAAGTTAGAAACAACTCCATTTTTGATGTCTAATATGGATGAGTGTTGGAAGTAAAGGAGCATCTTCTATAAGAGTACGCTTAAGCGATTTGCATTAGGCAGTGTGGACGTAATGGCTTAGGGTCTCATGGCATAAGGCCAGCACCTTGCCTTTACCCAGAGGTTATCGAATCAGTAGAAATGTGCATTCTGATCGAGCATTGATTTCCTTTGACGTTGGTAAACCTTGTAATAGAAGCCTGTATACATACATCCATAAAATATTAGACAGAAATGCAATGCTGCCTCTCGGTGAAGGTCAGGGAGGAGACGGTGCATTATTACTTATTGCATGAAGTGCGTTATTAAAGATGAGGTCAACGACTGTGACTCAGACTCTGTATTCACTGCTCACTCTGGTTTCTCGGTTCCTGTGCTCCCAGTAGAGGCTCTACATATCATGAACCCACAAGTGAAGTGTTCTTAAAGTCCCTAGAGTGGACAGGGTGTTTCGCTATTCCCGAAAGGAGAGAGTGAGTGAGAGAGAGATATGATTTCCTGTATAACACAGATTCAAATGAGAGAGTGATAAGACTTGGTATGCAAACAAATTGTGTCAGTTAGAACGTTATGAGTGCTTCATTAGTGAAAAAATACTGTTTTTCATCCATCCAAGCATAACACTGCATCTACTGCATGAAGCTTTAGTTCTGGAGCGTGAAGCCATGTTGAATCTGATGGTTTTTGTAGGGTGGCACAGTGGTTCGGAGTGTAGCACCATTGACCTACAGCAAGATGGTCCTGGGTTTGATTCCACCTGGAGTGCTTTCTGTGTGGCGTCTGCATGTATGCACGACACCACTACAAATGAAGGTGATGGTGGCTGGATGTCAATCTCATGACACATAATGGGTGCCGTGACAAGACATTTCCTTCTTCTAAGTGCCTGGAAATGGTCCGGACAGAGACATGGGTGTGTCATGAAGGTGCCCCATGTCTGGATGGTGGACAAGGAAACTGTGGGAGCTGCTCGTGCTTGTCAGTGGATCAAACAATCCTGTCCTGTCTGAGCCGTCTGGAGCCTGCTCCCAACACCTCCTAACAGCTGGGTCAGAATGCCCGAGATGGCGGGCAGGTCATTGAAATGTCCATCCTGCTTCTCTCAGTCCAGTAATGGTTAAGTGGGCAAAATGTCTAGCAGTCAACAATCTCTCACAAAGAGGTACACTACCCAAAAGTATCTTTTGAGAGCCTTTTTGTCGTGCAGTGTGGGAAGCCCTTTTAATCCCTCTTGTGGCAAGACCCAGTGTCTAATCAGAAACTCAACTTGGACTTGATGGAGACTCGATTTGGACTCACACATTAAAGACTTGAGGCTCAACGAGGACACGCGTGGTAGAGACTCCAGAATCGATATTTATCTTGCACGCCAGAGACTGGACACGGCTTCGAACTCTAGTGACTTCAGACTTGATTTGGTTTTGCACAACTGATGCTCGACTCGAACATGCGCCCCAGTCTTGGTCCTCCCAAGGTGTCTCCTTATAACATTTAGGGAGTTTTTCCTTGCCACTGTTGCCCTAGGTTTGCTCAATTTGGAATTGGCCTTTATTAGAAGGTAATTTAAAATTGTAAAGCTGCTTTGAGACAATGCTCTATATACTCTGGACTTGCCTCAAACTCAAGGCTCAAGACATGATTTGGATTTGCAGTAAACCTGGAAGCTCAACTTGAACTTTTTTGGTGGAGACTCGATTAGGACTCAGAGACAGCATAGACAATCGGTTTGTACTTGCACACCTGAGACTCGAAACTTCAAAAATGTTCCCATGTATCGCCTCACTCAGAAAGCACGACGACCTTATGCGTCCATCTTTTGTGTTATGACGCCGGATTGTACGTGTTGTGTTTACTATACAGTATAAATGCCATTTCTCTGATTTAGACCAGCACCCACAATCTTTTCTATTTTACGCGGCGTTCATCCACTATAATCATCCATAAAATATAACAGCAGGAATGCAGTCCTTTCTCTAAGGTCAAAGAGGTGACGGTCCATTATTACTTATTATTACACACAGTGCATTATTAAAGCTGAGGTCCAAACAGAGTGCAAACAATTTACTCCGAGCTTTCTCTCTCTTGCACACTCTGCCTTCCTCTACCAGGCTCAGTCTTAAGCCCTACTTGGACAGGGTTAGTTTGACATGGGGAGGTGTGGTGCAGTAATTAGTATTACCAGAGTTTCTCTGGTTTCAGCCCCAGTCTAGCATGTTGTTTGAACTTCTCGCCATGCAGTTTGTTTCCCTGGTGGTGCCGTACCTCACAAACAGACCCAGCCCACACCCGAGCAGTGCAGAGATTGAGCTTTCTGTGCCAGGGAACCATCCGACTTGAACATTTGAATTGATCACCAGGAGGACATTCAGTGCCAGGGTACCATACTGGACTTTACAGTGCCTGGAGTCTAAATGCCAGCTTTGAAATACAGCTTAAACCTCTACAGTGATAATTCATGTCCCGCCTCAGGCGAGGTGTACTTTCAGTTGGATTATGGAGTGGCAATGTTTTTCACCGCTGCCCTGGTCTGGTGCCTTTAATGGCCATCAGAGTTCCTTGGCACCAGAAGTCCACGTGTCTGTAGTGTTTTGAACTGCTGCTGAGTCGATTCTTGGCATGGGGTCTGTGTGAGTTATGGCACAGACCAGGGGTGCCCCCGCTTGTTACTTAGTCCAGTTTGTTTTTGAGAGACCAGTCTTTGTAATTCACAGACAGATCACAGATGTTCTCTGGTAACATAATTTAATTATTATTTCTCTCTCTGTCCCTCATTTACTGCCTCTGGCTGTCTCACTCACACTCTTTTAAATTACTAAATAAGCTAAATTACTTTCTCTGACTGACTCGCTTCCTCAATCTCATGCTTATTACTTATTACCTCTCTCTCTCTCTCTGTTTCTCTCTCTCTCTCTCTCTCTCTCTCTCTCTCTCTCTCTCTCTCTATCGAGATAGATCTTCCTCTAGAGACGCTCTCTCTATCTCTCTTCTCTCTCTCTCTCTCTCTCTCGCTCTCTATATCAAATATATATATATAGATGTGTGTGGTGTGTGTGTGTGTGTGTGTGTGTGTGTGTATGTCTCATTCTATATGGTCTATATGTATGTGTGTGTGTATGTACGTGTATGTAGGTATGTACGTGTATGTGTGTATATATATATATATATAAAATATATAGATATATATACGAGATATATATAGATAAATATATATAATATATATCTATATATATATATATTAAAATGTATGTATGTTATGTGTATGTATTGTGTATATATATATATATGTATGTATGTATGTGTGTGTGTGTGTGTGTATGTGTGTGTGTGTGTGTGTATATATATATATATATATATATATATATATACATATATAGATAGATAGATAGATGGTAGAGCTTTAAGTACAATACTACACATTCGACATTCGAAAAACCTCAGCAGTATAATAATGCGAATGGTGTAGGTGTGTTTATGTTTGTCTGCATATATATGGTGCACAGTTGTGGCGTGACAACAAGCCATTGAAATTCAGTGACAGATGAGGAAAACAGATGCTGTGTGTCTGTCTACACACACACACATGCACAGCATCACACTGATTGTGTGGAGGTTGCTAAAGCTAGAATAAAATTGAACTGATAAAGTTGGTTTCAGACACCCTCTTACTGCAGCAGATCCGAGTGGAGGTTTGGGATATGATTCGCTCTCAAAAAAAGAGGCAAATGGAGTGTTAGAGAGATTGATGGCACCATACTGGAGAGTGGCAGCTCCCTGATGGGAAACCAGACACACACCTAGATATCTATAGTGTTACTGCGGTGCTTTATTATAACAGTTATTGTGTTATACTATGGTTACTAGGAGTTATGTAGATCACTGTATATAGAACTATAATACTAGCATGTTGTCACCATGACACTTATTACTACGGTGATTTATGGTAACTGTTTATTACATCTTTAACTAACCTTGTTACTGTGCTGCATTATTATGATAAATGTTTGTATGTTTATTACTTATTTAGCTTGATTACTACCACGGTGTTGCTATGGTGATTCACAGTAACTGTGTTTATGATGCAGTAAGTTATACAGTGGGGCAAACATGTATTTAGTCAGCCACTGATTGTGCAGGTTCTCCTACTTAGAAAGATGAGAGAGGTCTGTAATTTTCATCATAGGTACACTTCAACTATGAGAGACAAAATGAATGAATGAATGTATCGTGAGATTTTAAGCCAAAACCTCCTTCCATCAGTGTGAGCATTGAAGATGGAACGTGGCTGGGTCTTCCAGCATGACAATGATCCCAAACACACCGCTCGGGCAACAAAGGAGTGGCTCCGTAAAAAGCATTTCAAGGTCCTGGAGTGGCCTAGCCAGTCTCCAGACCTCAACCCCATAGAACATTTGTGGAGGGAGTTGAAAGTCCGTGTTGCCCCAAAACATCACTGCTCTAGAGGAGATCTACAAGGAGGAATGGGCCAAAATGCCAGCTACAGTGTGTGCCAACCTGGTGAAGACTTTCAGGAAACGTTTGACCTCTGTCATTGCCAACAAAGGTTATGTTACAAAGTATTGAGTTGAACTTTTGTTATTGACCAAATACTTATTTTCCACCATAATTTACAATTAAATGCTTCAAAACTCCTACAATGTGATTTCCTGGATTTTTTTCTCATTTTGTCTCTCATATTTGAAGTGTAGCTATGATGAAAAATTACAGACCTCTCTCATCGTTCTAAGTAGGAGAACTTGCACAATCAGTGGCTGACCAAATACTTTTTTGCCCCACTGTATTACTACCATGGAGACTTGTGGTAACTATGTTTATTATGCAGTAATCTAGATCATTATCATGGTGTTGCTATGGTGATTCACAGGAACTATGTTTTTACACAGGTAAGTTATATTACTACCTTGGTGTCGCCATGGTGATTTGTGGTAGCTATGTCTGTTATGCACTGAGCTATATCATTTCCATGGTGTTGCTATGGTGATTTGTGACAACTGTTTAATGCACAGGTAAGTTGCATGACTACCATGGTGTTGCTATGGTGATTCAGAGTAAATATATTTATTATGCAATAAGCTAGAAAATTACTATGGTGTTGCTATGGTGATTCACAGTAGCTAAGTTTTCTACACAGGTAAGTTATGTTATTACCATGGTGTTGCTATGGTGATTTGTGGTAACTATGTTTACTACATGGGGTCGATTTCCCAAAAGCATTGCAGCACAACAACTATTGATAAATGGAAGAGTGAAAGTTTGTGATCCTCCCTCTACCTTTTGACGATGGTCATTGTGCTGCGATGTTCGGGAAATCCACCCCAGGTAAATTACATTACTACCATGGTGTTGCTATGGTGATTTGCAGTAACTACGTTTACTACAGAGGTAAGTTATGTTACTACCATGTTGTTGCTTTGGTGATTTGTGGTAACTCTGCTGTAACTCTGTGGTAATTATGCATTAATGTATTTTATCACTATGGTGTTTCCTTGGTGATTTGGGGTAACTGTTTATTATGGGTTAAGCTTTAGCATTGTCATGGTGTTGCTATGGTGATTCACAGTAGCTAAGTTTTCTACACAGGTGAGTTATGTTATTACCATAGTGTTATGATGATTTGGTGTAACGATATTTATTACGCATTAAGCTTTATCATTGTCATAGTGTTGGTGTGGTGATCCGCAGTATTATGCAGGAATGTTATGTTACTACCATGGTGTTGCTATGGTGATTTGTGGTCACTGGGTTTATTTTGCGTTAACCTACAGTGAAGCAAAAAAATATTTTGTCTCCAACTTAGAAAGATGAGAGAGGTCTGTAATTTTCATCAGAGGGACAACTCAACTACGAGAGACAAAATGAGAAAAAAAATCCAGGAAATCACATTGTAGGATTTTTAAAGAATTTAATTGTAAATCATAGTGGAAAATAAGTATTTGGTCACCCACAAACAAGCAAGATTTCTGGCTCTCACAGACCTGTAACTCCTCCTTTAAGAAGCTCCTCTGTTCTCCACTCGTTACCTGTATTAATGGCACCTGTTTGACCTCGTTATCTGTATAAATGCACCTGTCCACAGCCTCAAACAGTAAGACTCCAAACTCAACCATGGGCCAAGACCAAAGAGCTGTCGAAGGACACCAGGAAGAAAATTGTAGACCTGCACCAGGCTGGGAAGAGTGAATCTACAATAGGCAAGCAGGTTGGTGTGAATAAATCAACTGTGGGAGCAATTGTAAGAAAATGGAAGCCATACAAGACCATTGATAATCTCCCTCGATCTGGGGCTTCACGCAAGATCTCATCCTGTGGGGTCAAAATGATCATGAGAACAGTGAGCAAAAATCCCAGAACTACACGGAGGGACCTGATGAATGACCTGCAGAGAGCTGGGACCAAAGTAACAAAGGCTACCATCAGTAACACACTACGCCGAGAGGGACTCAGATCCTGCAGTGCCAGGCGTGCCCCCCCTGCTTAAGCCAGTACACGTCCAGGCCCATCTGAAGTTTGTCAGAGAGCATATGGATGATCCAGATGAGGATTGGGAGAATATCATGTAGTCAGATAAAACCAAAATAGAACTTTTTTGGTAAAAAACTCAACTCGCCGTGTTTAGAGGAAGAAGAATGCTGAGCTGCATCCGAAGAACACCATACCTACTGTGAAGCATGGGGGTGAAAACCTCATGCTTTGTGGCTGTTTTTCTGCAAAGGGGACAAGGACGACTGATCCGTTTTAAGGGAAGAATGAACGGGCCCATGTATCGTGAGATTTTAAGCCAAAACCTCCTTCCATCAGTGAGAGCATTGAAGATGGAACGTGGCTGGGTCTTCCAGCATGACAATGATTGCAAACACACCGCTCGGGCAACGAAGGAGTGGCTCGGGCAAAAGCATTCCAAGGTCCTGGAGTGGCCTAGCCAGTCTCCAGACCTCAGCCCCATAGAACATTTGTGGAGGGAGTTGAAAGTCCGTGTTCCCCCAAAACATCACTGCTCTAGAGGAGATCTGCATGGAGGAACGGGCCAAAAAAAAAAAAACTTATTTTCCACCATGATTTACAATTAAATTCTTTAAAAATCCTACAATGTGATTTCTTGGATTTTTTTTTCCATTTTGTCTCTCATAGTTGAAGTGTAGCTATGAGGAAAATTACAGACCTCTCTCATCTTTCTGAGTAGGAGAACTTGCACAATCAGTGGCTAACTAAAATTACTTTTTTTGCCCCACTGTATGTAATCACCATGGTGTCGCCATGGTGATTTGGGGTAGCTTTATCGTATCGATTCGCAGTATTATAAGTTACATTACTAACGTGGTGTTTCTATGGTGATTTGCGGTAACTATGTTTATAACACAATAAGCTGTAGTTGGCTTGTGTTGATTTGTAGTAAACTGTGTTTGCTATTTATTTCTGTAGTAAGGTGTTCTTACTGTGGTGATTGTGTCAGTTACAGCATCAGTTTGTTACCACTGTAGTATCACAGTGGTGATTTGCGTTGTATATCAGTCCCATGGTCTTACTGTGGTGAACTGTGGTTAAACTGTGTTTATTACATATCTGACTCTGTCACTCTGGTGATTTGTGTTACTTATTAATGCCATTGTGTTACTGTGGTAATTTATGGTAGCTATATTTTTCATTAATGTGGTATGTTTGAGTAACTGTGGCTGTTATGCTCTTGACCATGATTTTACCCTGGCATTACTACAGCAGGAGCACAGTTTCCAGACCTTGGTTTCCTTTTAGCCTGGAAATTGTTCTAAGTTTACATAAACGCGTGCTCACTGTTCTCACTTCAGCTCCCTTCTATATTTAGTTTGGTGGAAGAGTAAACGTGACACAGACAGTCTGTTTGATGAATTGGTCAGAGATTACACATATGGGGGTGGGGAGAGGGATTCACATCTGGAGAGAGAGGCTTGGAGAGAGGCTTATTAAATCTGAAAGTGTCAGCTTGTACGTGTTACTGATCTTGGACATGTTCGATACAAAGCCTCCTGTTAGTTAGAAATTTATGTTTAGGAATCCAGTGCAGATGGGAGAATACACAGGCATCAAGAACAGGCTTCTGAACTGCCACAGGGCTAAAGAAACCTGTGATGTATTGTTATTAATAACTGATAATGCGTTTGTGTGTGAGCAGGTATTTGATATACTTGTGGGGACCATATAGCCTATGGCTTTTTATTTATTTATTTATTCTTTAAACTGCATCTTCTATCTGAAAAGCTAAGCGAGCCAAATGATTTCAAGGTTAGGGTTAGCTTTAGATGTTGTATTAATAAGCTAGAGTAATGGTGATCTCCACAGAAAGCTCTCCAAAACATATTTACCAAGACTCTGTTTGTGTGTAAAAGAGAGAGAGTCTTGTTTTCTATGTGCGACCAGCACACAGCACTAATGGATTAAATCTGATGTATGTATGAGCATGTGCGCTGAAAGGAGGAGCTACGTCCAATGAAGTGCCACACTGGACCATGCTCGTTAGTGGGTGTGTCCTGTGAATAAGCAACTGTATCCTGTCATCCCCTCTTGAGTCTTTCTGAGGTAGAGAGAGAGAGAGAGAGAGAGAGAGAGAGAGAGAGAGAGCAGAGAGCATCATGCCAGGGTGTAGCAGCTCCCTGTTGCAAAACTGTACACTCTTTCCATTTGGACGCCTTCCAGCACATAAAAAGCAGCAAGCCGCAGACAGAAAGAGCGTCTGAATAAGGGCTGGAGTAAGAGAAGCTGAGCACGGCACTACATCATGAAGGTAAGCAGGAGATGTGTGTGTGCGTGAAGTATGTCTTACTGTACAGAAGTCCGTGTTATCAGAGAGTCTGTGCTGCAGAGCTTGACTTAACAGTCGTATAGTAAGGTGTACAGTCGGGCTGGGAGATGTGGCAAACATACAGTAATGGTTGTGATGTTTGTTTATGGGAAATGGCAGTGTCACGTCTTTTAATGACATTATTGCGGACTGTGGTAGCCTAGCAGTTAAGGTACTGGACTATGGACCAGAAGGTCCAGGGTTCAAATCCCACCTCTGCCAAGCTGCCACTGTTGGCTCCTTGAGCAAGACCCTTAATCCACAATTGCTTGGATTGTAAGATTGTACCAATTGTAAGTCGCTCTAGATAAGGGCGTCTGCTAAATGCTGTAAATGTAATGTATTGCTTTTTAATGTGTACAGACTTTCTCATTTCATTTGTACAACCAAGTTTGGGCATTGATTAGAAACAGGAGAGGTCAGACGGGGGATGGACGTCCCCTGGTGCTGTAACAAGAACCCCTACCCAGCCCTGTGATAGACCGGTGCCCCGTACAGGGTACTTGCCTATGGATTGCAGGATATGCTCCAAAAATCCCAATACCCTGACCAGGACAGACTTGTGTATTATTTCTAACAGTTCTGGACAGTATTAGCAGTATTGAAGCATGCAGCATCATTACAAAACACATTTACATTTCGAAGGAGCAAAGTTTTTTTTTATCAACAGTACTGTGCAAAAGTCTTAGGCCACCATTAGATTGTCGACAATTGGACCCAAACACTTCAAACTTGGATTCATCACTCGATAATACTCTTTCCAGGCTTTCTGAGCTTTAGCGTATCTTAGCCTTTTCTGAAAAGTGGTTTCTTGGCAGCCATCCTTCCAAACAAGACCTTAAGACTGCAGAAGGATTGACTTGGAACCCCGATAAAGCTGTTAGGGAAGTCAGATTAAATACTTGCCACTGTCGCCAAGTTGTTTCTCTTTTTTCTTAGTTTTACCAAGTCATCTTTATTTCTATAGCACTTGTTTTTACAATGGAGCATTGTCTCAAAGCTTTGCAATTGTAGATTAATCTTCTAAACTATAAGTCCAATCCCACATTGAGCAAGCCTAGGGTGACAGTGGCAAGGAACAAATCTATAAACATTATAAGGAAGACACCTTGGGAGGACCAAGACTCAAGAAGAGACCCAAACTCCTTGTGCGGCTTAGATGTTATATGTGAGAATTAACACGTAACATTAATGTATACATGTAATATGTAAGTTATCTAATTAAAATGAAGCCAATAGTGAAGAGAACTATTGCATAGAATAACAAAAATGTGCATATCGGCATTATTTTGGTGGGAAAGTCTTGGTGGCATGGCAGACTCAGTAGACTGGAGGAGGGAGAGAGTGACAGCCCTCTGTGGTCTCAGTATGGTGGGGATGGGGCTGATGATGGAAGAACAGCTTGGGTGGAGCTGAAGCGGAGGAACATCTTCGTGTGTGGGCTGGAGATGCTAAACCAATGGTATAGCTAATCTAATCGGGGCCTAAGATTTTTACTGACATGTAGAACATGTTTAGCTGGTGCTCGGGTGTCTAATATGCTAGGTTGAAGTATTCAGCTGCGCCAGACATGATTGGCTGTGTATGTGAGAGGGCAGGCCAATTGGGGATCATCCCATGGCACTGCAGCAGTGACTGGTATGCCATCCTGGGCACATTCTCCAGGGATAGGATGTAAAATGTGGGGGGAAAATGTTATTAATACAGTGTACATACAATTGTTGTTATTTTTTTAAACGTCTTGATTTAACTCTCCTACAGAACTTGTGTTCCTAATGTAATTTTGAACCTTATTCCAGAGTTGATGAAAATTTGTTCCACCAGCTAAGCTGCGACTGAACAAAAGAAATGCCTTAAGGTCTTAATAAGGTACTCAAGATGGGCTTTACTGCTTTAGGTGATCAGCAGTCAGCCAGTCAAAGTGGCAATTAATATACAGTCTGTGTAGGTTCTCAGTCATCTAGGTCATGGTAGACCATTGAAGGCCACTGGACCACTACTTGGTTCTTGACGACCTTTGATTAGAAAGGCTTCTTCAGTTCTAGAAACTGATGGGGGTGTCCCAGGTATTTAACCCTAGTGGGGGTTGTTGGAGGTTGTCCTAAAAGTCCTTGACCCACCCTGTCGATACATGAGTCGTTAGAATCACAGGAGCCCAAGGTGTGACCCATTAGTGAGTCGTTGCCGCACCCTGCCATCATCGTTAGAGTCGCATGGGGTGAGGTGTGAATGGGGGTTAAACCTCCTAGGAAGGGATCTCAAGACTGCTTTGTAGGTGGCCGGTAGCTGGTGACGTAAACCACCTCCTCTGTTCAGTGGTTCTAATTGGACATTGACTTTCACACCAGGTTTGCACTCTTAGGACCACCCCCAAGGTGACAACCCCACTAGGGTTAAATACCTGAGACTCCTTCAACAACTAAGTCCAGTTGCCTTCAACTCAACACTCTAGTCCATACAGCCATATAAACTGTCAAACTAAATGCCTCGCTTATAAGAATGACTTCAAATTGTGGGTTAACTAAATATCCCATTGATTCCAGTTGTATGTGTGATGATTTAGACGCTTTTTCTTTAATGAAAAGGGAATGTGTAATGAGCTCAGGAGTATGGACTCGAGAGCAACTAGCACAAGGGGGACAACAAACTCACAACACAGTGAACTCAAACTAGGGAAGCAGAAACAAGAGCCAAACGGCAGCTACAAAAAACGCATCAGGAGGATCACGACGAGCAAGTGTAGCAAAATGCCAAAGAACAGCTTGCAGCTTGAACTGCTAAGCTTTCACCAAGGAGCACAAAGCACAGAACTTAAATGGGCTCAGCAGAGCTCCGGCACGTACAGCACGGGCAAATGTCACATACCTAAGATCAGAGCTGCCAGCTTAAATGCCACTCCTTTCATAAGCAGAAATCCAATGGAGCTGTCAATATTCTGGCAAGCCGGAACGCCTCCTGTGCTCCACAGTGTGTTGTGGATGTTGGTGCGATAACATGACAGAATTTCCAGTAAATTATAGCTACTTGCGCTTTTGTATGATCAGTACTCAGTCACACATCTAACCCAGAAATCCTTTACTCTGAAAAAATATTTCGATATCTGAAAGCCAAGGATAGAGGGGTGCTCGTAAGGTCTTAGAGGTCCTATGTCTGTGTGTAGAGGAAAAACTCTCTTTTTCAGTACAGTTAAATGTGTTGCAGTTATGGTGATTGCATGTTTATTGCAGATGTGATGTGAAGAATGGGTTTTCATTTCATAATGCTCAATAATGGATGTTTCCACTCCACAGTGCGTGTCATAGTATTTATTAGTCCGGCTTATATGCAGTTCAGTCTCTCATGGATTGCCTACTACTTACACGATGGATGTCCTATGTAGCAAAAGCAATAGTGTACGATCTGGCACTTCTGCTCCGTCCTTGTGAGTCCGGTGGCTGTAAAGCGAGTGATTCATGAGGCTGCCATGTCAGTATGGCCTGCACATGCATATGTAGAGTGTAGAGGCGCTCATCCCAAACAGTGCAAACCAGACAGTTTGTCAATGTCCTGTCTGCCTGCTCCACATGGCACAGTCTCATGGGTAGGAGATTGAATTCTATCAACGCTCAGGGCTGCCACACAGATGCATCTGCATCGCTGTCTTTCTCTGATGGGTTATTTCTGAATGTGCATGTATGGAAAGCATGGTGTATCTCTCAATGTCCCTCAAGGCTCCAGAACACTGAAAATTTGTCCTGCAGGGACGTCCATATGCTGTACATTTGCCCTGCTAAGAGGATCTTTGAGTTTGATCCTTCATATTGTAACACATTGTTTCACTCGCCCTACCTACAGCGTGGATAAATATGGCATGTTGTGACTATAGTGGAATACATTGCTTTGGATATGAGGCCTGCAGGATAAGGCTACTTCAGTTATTAAAGGAGGCTGAGATTGCAGTATTGCATAGGGCAATGTTTGCAACTGCACTGCAGACCTGAAAAAACCTCCTTATATCAACCATCATGTGATGACAAGCCCTTTGAACTTGGAAAAGTTGATCCTGCCAGAACGTCTAGTCACCGTTTGGCAGCGTCAGCGCTTCTCGTCACTCTGGGGTCGCCCTGCTGCGGTGCATTCTGGGATGGCATCTTGTCAGGGCGTGCTTTAAGACTTGCCGATAGCTGTTATCCTGGTGCTCTGATTCTGCTGAGGGAGCGATTGCTTCGTTTATCGGCCTCTAGCCACAAACAAACACCATGAACAATCATGAAACGTGGGCAAATGTTCACTTCTGGGCAGTAATCAGTACAGAGAGGCTTTACATCTGGTTTGTAAGAAGAAAAAAATTTACCCAGATAAAAATGTCGGATTGCTGCAAAGCTCGGCATGCGGTTCTGTCTCAGGCAGATATGTAAACGATTACAGGTGTGGTCTGATTAGACACTGGGTCTTGCCAGCTGGCTTCCTGTCCAGTATCTCAGCCAGCCTCCAGTGTCAGAGTCCATAGATTCCAGACTGAACCACATCCCTGACCTGAACCTTTAAAAGGGCTTTTTAGGCTTGTTTTATTAAGACCATCTGTTTTACTTGCACATATTTAGCTGGTTAAACCAGAAGCTCTTGTATTTACATTTTCCCCCAGTCCCTTGTATAGGTCAGTGCATCGTTCAGTGATTCTCATTAGTAAATGTACGATCACAAAAAGGGAGAAAAGGGAAACGGCAGACACCGAACAAAGCGGCCGACACGTGTCAGCCACGCTACTTTAAAGAGCACAGTGTGCCGCCAGTGCATATTATGATGTACTCGAAGTGTAAAGTATCACAGTGCGAATGAGAAGGAACAGACAGCGAGTAAAGACGCTGCTGACTCAGACAGCTAAGGTGAGAACAGAACAGTGTCGCACAGGTTAGAAGGATGCCTTCTAACTGTCGTTCATTAGCGAGGGGACGTCCATGGCAGCTGGTATTATTATTATTCTGATGAGTGATCGTGTCCGAGCTCCGCAGCACCAGGCTATTTTACACCGTTGTGGATATTAGGTCATTTGTCATTCTTCAGCACAGATATGCGCCTATTCAACATCCGTTCGCTTTAAGGGTTGAAGTCTTAAAAATGATCATTTATAATAGGAAATAAAACTGTCTTCACTGCAGACATAGCAACTGTGAACGTATGATGGTACGTTATACAGTGGAGCCTCAGAATTCGAACTTAATTGGTTCCAGGATGCTTGTTTTTTAAGTCTATATTCGTATATATAATTAATGATTAAAAGCACGAATAATTAAAGAAATGTGATACAATAATAATAATCAATAAATAAGTGAAAATAAAAATAAAATCACATCCATAGACCAATATCATATACATACACGTACTACAGTATAGTATAGTATAGTATAGTATAATAATAGAATATACATAATATACATATGATTTTTTGGTGGTATGGCATTTTCCATATGTTGCCCATGTTCGAAGTCTGAATATTTGTAAGAATTTGGGTGCAAAAAATTTCAAATGGACCAATCAAAGTCCGAATTGTTCGAGTGAAGAGGTGTTCAAATTCCGAGGTTCCACTGTACAGGACTGCACTCGTACTCTTATTTTACTTAATAATTATTACTGATTCCTACGTTAATTGCTTATTTCTTTACTGGCAGCGTATTATTATTGTTTTGTTTCACTCAAGTGCAGCATGTTTGCTTCTTCTGCCTAGCTGTAGGATTTTTAAAGAATTTAATTGTAAATTATGGTCGAAAATAAGTATTTGGTCACCCACAAACAAGCAACATTTCTGGCTCTCACAGACCTGTAACTTCTTCTTTAAGAAGCTCTTCTGTCCTCCACTCGTCACCTGTATTAATGGCACCTGTATGACCTTGTTATCTGTATAATAGACACCTGTCCACAGCCTCAAACAGTCAGACTCCAAACTCAACCATGGCCAAAGAGCTGTCGAAGGACACCAGGAAGGAAATTGTAGACCTGCACCAGGCTGGGAAGAGTGAATTTATAATAGACTTACAGGAAACGTTTGACCTCTGTCATTGCCAACAATGGTTATGTTACAAGGTATTGAGTTGAACTTTTGTTATTGACCAAATACTTATTTTCCACCATAATTTGCAATTAAATTCTTTAAAAATCCTAAAAATGTCCTGGATTTCTTTTCTCATTGTGTCTCTCATAGTTGAAGTGTAGCTATGATGAAAATTATAGACCTCTCTCATCTTTCTAAGTAGGAGAACTTGCACAATCAGTGGCTGACTAAACACTTTTTGCCCCACTGTACATACCCTAAATTAAACCAGTGGTGTTGAATGAGGCTTTGTGTCCTCTGGATTTCACTACTGAGACAATACACAGAGAGTAGTTCTGATGTTTAAAGAATTGGCAGCTATTTTTGCGAAACGACACCCATGCATTGAAACATGCTGGAGACACCTCATTCTAACCAAGGATCTTTGTCTGAAGCGTTCATTTTGAAAGACTTTTCGCTAAAGTTTGAGATTTTGTCTTAAAGCCGACCACATGTCAGGAATGGGTATTTAAAGAAAGCCTTCACTCTTCTTTTCCAGTGAGTCCAATACAATGAGAGTTCACTCAAACTAAGGAGAGAGAGGTTTTAGAGAGATGTTCAAGTGGCAGCACTTTGATTCTCGTTTGCCTTAAGACAGTGACAGTGACGTGTCTGTAGGACAGCGCTGGTTAACTTAAACCCACATAATATTTCGGCTGTCTCGTTCTGTCAGCCACAGTCATTCTTCAAGATTAGCTGCTTCTACAGTTCAGACTCTTTTGTGCTGACTTTCCTGCTGTTTGAAACTGAATCCTGACCTGATCAAGTAATCCCACAGGATCTGGGTTTTGTGAGGAAAATGTTCTTTTGTTCCCAGTGGACTGGGCTGATCTTCAGGTATCCTGGCTTGTGTTGCTCTAATGGAACTGTAATTGTCATATTGATCAGGAGGGTACATCCTGCAATCAATATCACACCCTGGGACTCGGACAGACTCCTCACCTTCTGCAGCGCTTGGTTAGGGGAATAGTATTACAGCCCATAACATGGAGTCAAGCAGCAAAAATACCACTGACTGGATTCATATGATCTGTGTTAAAATACTAATGCTTTAGCTTTGACCGCCCTAATATATGCAGCATATGTTTTCAACCCTGAAATAAAACAAATAACTAATAATGAGATAATTCATTTAGTTTGGTTTAGTTCAAATAATGTGTACAAAAGTAAAAAAGTATTTCTCAGACTAGACTATTTCAAATAAAAATCAAAACAATAGCTTCTAAAATAAACTCCACCAAAAGCCATCTTCATTAAATAAGTAACCTAGTAACTTTAATAAAAACAAGACCTGAATTGTAATCTATAGAACTACAGACTAATTAAACTAATATGAAATATGGATCAAATAAAAATCTTTACAAACACTGTGTTTAATTTTAAACAAACATTGGACCATTTTTATGACACAAAACATAGCTTTTAATTTAGAAATAAAATGACTCAAACAATCAACATAAACACAATAGAAACTAAACCAACTATCTAAAAACCTTAAAAAGACAAAAACGTTTTTCTTCTAAAAGATAAAAATAGTAAGACTAATATACAGTATAAAAATATATAAAAATGAGAAAGGAAATCTTTAGGAAAACACTGAAAGTTATACTAAATCTAAGCTATACTTTAAATATAGCATAAACAATAAAATGGAAAATATATTCTACAAATCGAAATAAATGTAAAATACTGTATACTATAGAAAAAATAAGGTAAACTGTAGACAATAGCCAGTAATTAATACTTAAATGGATAATAACCTATTTAACTAAAGACTTATTATGCTTACTAACTAAACTTTCTTTTTCCAAATAAAAGAAAAACAGAAAAGTGCAGAAATTATAGCTGATCTACCTTCCTGACCTGCTCTGTACACTAGACATTTGTAAGTATTAGGATCATATATATAATAACGACATTCTGTATATGTAATACAGACATTTATATACCCTCTGCTTCTCGTAGCTGTAGAAATCTGATCCTGTCCTCTCCTCCTGTTTTCCTCTTCATTATGCGTCATGCTTTAAATCAGTTCTCATGTCTGAGCTGAAGCTCTGTGCACATGAAGGTTTTACAGGGACTCACATCAAAGATGAATAATGCCATTTCAGTTTTGACTCTGTAAAATAACTCTGGCCTTTCACTTTGAAGGCGGGTAATGGAACGTCTGAGGAAAAGGTCTCCATTAAAGAACAGTCAAAGAGCCGGTGTGTCTGCTTCATACACAGGAGCTAAATAATAGGACAATCCCTCCAGAGAAAAGACTCATTCCAGTGTGGCTCAGAGATACAGCCACAGAGTGCAGTGCTGAAGCAGCCTGCTGACTCTCTCGCCTTTGTCAAGATCAGATGTTCAGTTCCCCTGCACTGTTGGTAAGTCCAGATGTTAAGTTCCCTGGCAATGTTGTTAAGTCCAGATGCTCAGTCCACTGGTATTGTAATTTTAGGACCAGATATTCAGTTCACTGGCACCATTGGTAAGTCCAAATGTTCAGTTCCCTGGCACTGTTAAGTCCAGAAGTTCAGTTCCCTGGCACTGTTTTTAAGTCCAGAAGTTCAGTTCATTGGCACTGTTTTCAATAATAATGAATAATAATAAGTTCAATTTATATAGCACCTTTCTCATCCCCAATGTCACTTAAATTGTTAATTCCAGATGTTAAGTCCCCTGGTACTGCCGTTAAGTGCAGATGTTTGGTTCCCTGGCACCATTGGTAAGTTCAGATGTTCAGTTCAATGATTTTGTTAAGTCCAGATAGTTCCCAGGAACCATTTTTAAGTCCAGATGTTTAGTTGAATGGTACTGTTATAAAGTCCAGGTGTTCAGTTTACTGGCACTGCTGGTAAGTCCAGATGTTCAGTTTCCTGGCATTGCTGTTAGGGCCAGATGTTCAGTTCCCTGACACCGTTGTTAAGTCCACATGTTTGTTTTCCTGGCTCTGTAGTTAGGTCCAGATGTTCAGTTCCCTGGCATTGCTGTTAGGGCCAGATGTTCAGTTCCCTGGCACAATTGTTAAGTCCAGATATTCAGTTCTTTGGCACCATTAAGTTCAGTTGCTCAGTTCCCCTGCACTGTTGTTAAGTCCAGATGTTCAGTTCCCTGGCACCATTGGTAAGTTCTTTTAAGTTTCCTGGTACCATTGTTAAGTCCAGATGTTCAGTTCTCTGGCACCATTGTTAAGTCCAGATGTTCAGTTCTTTGGCACAATTAAGTTCAGTTGCTCAGTTCCCCTGCACTGTTGTTAAGTCCAGATGTTTGGTTCCCTGGCACTGTTGTTGAAGTCCAAATGTTTGAATTCATAGCACTGTTAGTTCCAGGTGTTCAGTTCACCGGTATTGCTGGTAAATCCAGATGTTCAGTGCCCTGGCACTGTTGTTAAGTCACTCCTCTGGCACTGTTGTTAACGTGTTCATGTGTGTTTCTGCCAGGCTGGTGCTTCCCCAGTCTCACAGCTCCTCTGGATCGGGACTTGGTTTACATGGCATATGGCACATGGCACAGACAGGGGTGCCCCCATGTTAGAACTGTACAGTAGGAAATAATATAAGTAGGCTCCTGTTAACCCGATGTTCATTATCTAATCCATGTCCTGCACTATGGTCCATCCTGATAATGGTGTCGGACTGTAATTAGATTACACTTCTTGGAGTAATCCAGTTTGATCGCACACTCCTGATGCAGTGTTTTTTACCCCTGCATGCCAGGAAGGGCTCACCCCGGCTCGGGTTTCTTCTCGGAACACAGTTGTTTCCCCGAGTACTGAACTACAGAATGAAAGAGCAACCTTCCATAAGCAGTTCATTCCAACAGCACTTAGTGGAATACATCATCCTGTTTATATTCACACCATCAGCCAGACTCTAACCTTGCTGGCAGGGTTCGATAATATTTTTCGTGTAACTCGTGTTTCTTATTGGTCTGCAAGAAAAACACGGCACTGTGTGGTATGGATGAGGGATAAATTACTCCTGAAATTCAAGATGCTATTAACCTTCTGCTGGAGCAATGTCATGCTGGGGTTCAAGGAGGGAATGGAACAAATGATGTCATTTGATGCATAAAGCAGATCAAGGTGAGACAGAACTACAAAGAAAAGAATGTGTGGATTAAACGTCTGATAGTACAGCAGTATCACTGCAGTGGGTTTTATGGATCAGGAATAACATTAAATCCACTGACAGGTGATGTGAATAACATTGAGGGTGTGACGCTCTGGGACATGTTCTGCTGGGAAACCCTGGGTCCTAGCATTTAGGTATTGTTTGCAAGTGAAGATACACTTTATATTTATATTATAGTAGCATAAAAAATGATGTCACTATGGTAATGTCCGGTCAGCGTCCATTTCAGTCAACGATGTGTTTGACAGAACGTGATGTGGTCTTTAAAGACTGCATATCTGTATCCAAGCTGTCCAACTGGTGTATGCTGTAGATAAGGACCGAATGAGATCACATCTCCTTCACTCGTTCTTTGAGATTGATTGCAGTCCAGCACCAGCCAAGTTCATTTTGATCGCTTCTTTGATAAGGTCCCATTACTTTGTTAGCTCTAGAGTCAGGTAAGGCCATACGGGGACTATCAGCAGGGTAGGAAGCTGTGCAAGTATCACCCCTGTTTGGTCACCCCTCCTCCATACACAGTCAGAACTCTGTTCAACACCTTACCCAACCAGAAGGCACTGCACGGACTCAAACCCGCAAAATGCAACCTTTAGTGGCGTGTTTGTGATGATTTAGGCTTGCTGTTTGGATGCCAGTTGCGATCACTTTCCTTTCTGTGTTAGCTACATAAGCATTCTAGCAGTTACAAATTAAAGACACCAAACATGATTGGCTGGTGGACCAGATTTGTGGTACAAGCGGAAACTGAACTTATTTCTATATGCATAACATAGTACGAGAACAATGTCCTCCCTGTTTTTCCACCGCTTGACCTGGTCAGGGGAGGTCTGGAGTCTATCCTGCAACTTACGTGGTTGGCACAGGTGGATGCACACCCTGGATGAGGTGTCAGTCAATCACAGAGGTCCCTGTTGAAGCACCAGGGGATAATTTTGAAGTGACATGGCCAATCGGCTGGCACAGTGGGTAGCACCGCCGCCTCACAGCAAGAAGGTTCTGGGTTCAATCCCAGGGTGGAGAGTCCTGGGTCCTTTCTGTATGGAGTCTGCTGTGTTTTGCAAGCAAATTGCTGCTGTGCTACACAGGCGCTCTGACCATGAAATGAAACAACGCCCAACTGTATATTTAGCCTGAGACATAATCAATATAAATTAAGTCCACCCTCTATATGGGTTGTTATTTTATAGTTTTCAGGAGTTCAAAACCTCCATTAACTCTGGCTTTTGACGAGGCATCAAACTACACTCATTGACAAAAAAAAAACTCACCAAGACGAAATTGTTGGAATCGAATGAAACTTTACATGTATGAATGTATATGTAAGTGATTACAGTATTAGAGCGAAATGATAAGTTTATTGGGGAAAACTGTACAATTGAAAGGAGGCTATAGTCCCCTGTTGGGCCGCCTTTAGCCTGGATAAAAGATGAGATACGGTTGGACATTGGAGGCAAACAGGTTCTGTATGGCATCCTGCAGCACAATTACCCACAGATGTTGCAACTGGGACTGTAGATCTTCAATCCTGCCAAACGCTCACCACGAGTCCTCCCCACTCGAATCCGATCATCATCGGATCTCAAACAGAACATGGATTTTTCACTAAGGATAACGCGATTCCAGTCCATAGCAACCCAGGTTTCTTGTTCATGACACCACTGCAAACGAAGGCGACGGTGAATGGCAGTCAATGACAGGACACATAATGAGCACTGTGACAACAAATTTCCTTCTGCTAAGTCCCTGGAAATGGTCCAGGCAGAGACAGGGATGTGTAGTGAAGGTGCCACCTGTGTCTGGATGGTGGACAACAAAACTGTGAGCTGCTCGTGCTTGTCGGTGGATGCAAAGATCCTCTCTATTGGTGGTCTGTCTGGGCCGTCCGGAGCTGTGTGTGTACATGCCCTCACGGACCCACTGCTCCCAACACCTCCTAACAGCTAGGGCCAGAATGGCATCCTGCTTCTCTCAGTCCAATGGTGTGCCCCCTCACAAAGTCTGTCATCATAGTCATGTCTAACAGTCAACGATCTCTCACCAGGAGGTACATTACCCAAAAATTGCTTCTGAGAGCATTTTATAGGGCAGCAGTTCCTCTTTTGGTAAGACCCAGTGTCTAATCAGACCACACCTGTAATCATTTACATATCTGCCTGAGACAGAACTGCATGCCGAGTTTGCAGCAATCTGACATTTCTATCCGGTTTATTTGTTGTCAGTGAGTGTATACAGTGGTGGCTGAGAGCTTAAGGCTCCGGACTACTAATTGGAGGATTGAGTTCGAAGGTTGTCACTGTTGCGTCCATTGCAAGTCGCTCAGGCATGGTGAAAGACGCCTGTCTGAGAGTGGATGAACACTGTGATGCTGAGTGCATATGAATGTCGTGCGTCGGCCTGCTATCTCCCAGAGAGCGTCTGGTGTGGGACGTAAAGTGTCAGAGGGAGCGCACTAAGAACTGCTGATGAATATGGCAAGAAGAGAAATGGACTTCATCTGAAAATAAGGTCTGAGAACAGTACGACCTTTCATGTGGTCAGAACACAGGTTTAGCGTAGTAATGATCAGCTTTAGGTTTTACAATGGAGCATTATCTCAAAAAGCTTCTTTACACATATCTAGGCCCACAGCCCCACTCCCCCACTGAGCAAGCCTAGGGTGACAATGGCAGGGAAAAGCTCCCCAAATGTGATTAGAATACGTTAAGCACACCAGCTAAAGAGGTTCCTCTGATGTAGTGTGAGTGCAGGAACTGTTGCCAGAGCTGCTCAGAGAGAAAAGCGAACACGTAGTTAGGGCTGTTGAGAACACAGAGTGCATGAACAGTACACAATTGTGCTAAACACAGCATGAGACTCCGGACACTAACTATAACAGCATAAGTAAAAAACTGGGGGCCATTAACAATTCAGTTAATTGCAATAACATTGACTTTGCAAGAATTAGATTAGATTAAGCCATTTGTTTGTAACTTGGTACAGACAGCTGTACCAATGGTGCCAATAGCCCTGGGACTGATTTGTGCAGGGCGTCATTTGTACTTATTAAAAGGAAACACTGGCAGCCTTGAACCACTGGCCAGGTAGCCCATTTTTCATGAGCGACTTCCTTCAGAGACGGAGCTATACACGGAGATATTTTATTACCGGGCTAAGACGCATACGGAGAGAGTGTTGCTTTCATTTGTCTTGTCTTCCATGCTGTGCTGGAGGATAAAAGCTGCCTGCAGAGCTCAGATTGAGAGATTCTAACTCTGTGTATGTCCCATAACTGTGAGGTACTGTATATAGTACTGTGCAAAAGTCTTAGGCCACTATTAGACTAGATATACCATTGTTTTAGC
This sequence comes from Ancistrus triradiatus, assembly GCA_025084515.1. Taxonomy (NCBI): domain Eukaryota; kingdom Metazoa; phylum Chordata; class Actinopteri; order Siluriformes; family Loricariidae; genus Ancistrus; species Ancistrus triradiatus. The sequence goes on along the minus strand of JAJAGP010000356.1, from coordinate 252,455 downwards.
AATAGTATTATGACCATGTATAATTATTTCTCAGTCTCTTTATTAGAATACAGCCAGAAAATACAGGAAATATTTGCATGCAGTATTCAAAATACTATTGCAGCATCTAGCAACATCTGGCAGCTTCATCGGGATGCCAAGTTGACCCTTTTACAGTCTGAAGAAGCTTTATCAAGAATGGTCTTTTTGGAAGGGGAGCAGCCAAGAAAACACGTTTTCAGAAGGGGAACAGAGTGGAAAGGCTCATATATGACAAAGCTCACAAAGGCTGGAATGAAGATCAGTAGAAAAGGATTATGGAGTAACAAGTTTGAAATGTTTGGGTCCAATCTTCGACGATATGGTCGTTATACCATTTGCTACAACAACTAATCTAATGGTGGCCTAAGACTTTTACATTTTCAGTTGGCTTGAAACCCTTAATGTTTAAATGCTCAGCTCTGGATAAATGCATCTGCAGAATGCTTGAAGTTTAATGGACTGTGTATCATGTACTTGGCAGGATCTTCTCGACTTGGCAGAGTGTGAATGTGTGTGTTAACTCGTCCTCCAAGTTAGTCCAGGTACCACATTTAGAGCGTCAGCCAACTCCTGTCAGAGAGTCACCTGGATGAACACTGTGATGCTGAGTGCATTAGGATGTCCTGCTTCAGACTCGGAGAGAGTATCAGATGTGGGTTAACCTCTTCCACATATGTTATGTGGTCAAAAGTATGTAGAAATCCCTTCTAATTACAGGTGTGCGCCTTTATCGACTGTCCGATCAACGTCCGTTCACTTTAACAACCGCGGTCTTAAAAATCCTAATATATTCTAAAAGAAAATAACAATCTGCCTTTTAATTCTGAACGGATCCACGAGCAGAGGTGGGAGTTAGCGGTTAAGAGCGGAAGACTCATTCACTTGAAAGATCAATACCTTAATGGTCGTGTTAGGACTAGAGACTGTTCTAACTCGGTTGATGTGTTTAGAGACATTTTGTCCAAGTTACTCGTGTGCATGACTTTCCGCTACTTATCTGTGCTAAGCTGTAAATGGTGTTCATAAGTCTATGTGCCTGTCCTATTGTAAGTAGTACTCCTTTGTTTATCCCCCCCACTACCTGTATATTCTCTCTCACCTATAACTATATTAACTGGTTCACATTCTCTCGTTGAGTCTCTGTTTCATCTGGCTGATCTTCCGTGTTGTTCGTAATGCTGTCCCTCAGTGCATTTTTGGCTTACATCTAACAAAAGTATCAGGTCCCTCATACTATCCTCTTAGATGTTATGGCTGTCCGCAGACAGGGTCATAACAGGACATTACTGTATTTTCTGTAATTATTGTGAATTTCCATGAATTCAAAATGTAGTGGCATTAAGGATGCGGTGTAGATGGTAGCGTTCCACTCGTGTTTACGTATCCCTTTATATTTAATAAGACATAATGTAATGCAGACGTTAAATGGCACATACCCGTCATTGCGGATATGCTGCAGAGGTGGTGGATAGAGATGAGGTTAAACATCTCTCAAATATTTCTTGAACTGCATGGCCTCTCTTCACACGACGCTTGTTGCGTAATAGGTTGCAGTAATTACAGCCGTCAGAGGCTTCACTGGGTTTAACTGAAGAATTACACCTACACTGATTTCCACTATTACCCAAAGCTTCTCTCAGCTAATTTACTTAAGAGCTGTGGTTCTGCAAAGACTTTATTCTCCTGTGAGGCGATAAATAAGTGTTTTTCTGTGTGATTCAAAGAAATGGAGAACATCTTATTTTTGATTTTGGGAACCCCTGGCCAACTTGAACTTGGATAGGCTGACTAACTTGACTGACTTGCTACTGGTTCACTGAGATTTGCAGAAATATTTGATGCAGCTTTGAGTGACAGTGGTGATTTCAGGCCAGGTTGGACATCATACAAGCACAATTGGCCATTGCTGAGGGAGGTTGGGGGGGATCATCCTCTGCAATGAAATGCTGTGTTCATGGGAATAGGCTGCTCTCTGTCCAGGAAAAAGCGGAGTTAAAACATGGAAGAAATGTTATACAAGTTGTCCATGTAGAGGCTTTTTTTCTCAAAACACTTCAGTGCCTATCCCAGAACTGAATGGGTGAACAGGGTGCCAGTCTATCACAGGGTTCCGTAACTGCACCACCCGAACTTCACACTGCAAGCTCAGTCCAGGGTTTGAACCCCTGTCCTCAGGAGCTGCCATTTCCAGCAGCTGGCGCTTACCCCTGAGCCACAGTAGCGAGGGGTGTTTTGGAAAATCAGCGGGTGCTTTGTTGACTTTTTGTGTACTCATATGTGTGAGGTCATGCAGCAGCAGTGGTGAGTCCTGACGTCCCACCGACACCTGTGTGCTAATAGCCAGAACGTCCGTACGGACAAAGAGCCCATCCATTAGCACCTTCAGTGAGCCTGTGGCCGCGGTTAATTTTTGACTCGACCTTTGGAGGTGATCCAAAAGCAATGTCAGATGTCCGGGTTTGCTGGAGCTGTGAACTGGACCTTAAATCAGTCTGGGATTTTAAAGCACGTGGTAACATCGAGCTGGGTTGAGCAGAAAAGTTTGGATGTGAATTCGTGAGTTGGATGCACATCGAAAGTGGAACTCTGGCCAGGTTTGTCGGCCATCTGGCGTGTGTATGATGTAGATGTCTGGCATCTGTTTCCTCTCGAATTGCCGGTTGCTGTAATGTGACGTGTGCTTGAACAATCTCCCCAGACACCAGCTCCCCTTCTGGAGAATTCTGTCCCCTCTGTAGGACCCTTTCTGCATCCTAATGATGTGTCTTGCCTAAAGCTAAGAATTAAAATGGAACAGTAATGTTCCTTTTTCAGTACAGGTAAGCATCGGTTAACCATCGTCAACGTCCATTCGCTTTAACGACCAAGGTCTTATCAATTCTAACAAATTATAATAGGATTTAAAAGTCTTGTAACCAGCAAGAAACAGCTGGTCACATTAAGAAAGGTTTAGCAGGTCTATGTTAATGCTTTAAATATCATACTTTCATGCTTTGTCTATGTTTTTTAATTTATTTTCATGAATATTGATTTACTTTGCAGTGACTATGTATATGAGTAGGAACAGCGTTACGGACACTTTTTTAGGACAAGTATAGCAGAGGGACTGTGGTAGCCTGGTGGTTAAGGTCCAGGGTTCAAATCCCACCTCTGCCAAACTGCCACTGTTGGCTAATTGAGCAACCCAGAATTGCTTGGATTGTAAGTCGCTCTGGATAACAGTGTCTGCTAAATGAGAAGATGAGATGAGAAGTGGAAAAGTTTGGACTAAGCTTAACGTTACAAGCACCACTCTGGCTTTAAAGGTTGTGGATTACTGTTTCTTCAAGTGGACTCATTCCCTCTTGGTTGTGTGCAGCCAGCAAGGTATGTTTATTTATGTTTCTATTGTAATATGTTGTGTGATATGTAAAACAGTTCAGGCTCCGAATGCTGTGCAGATGGTAGCGTTCCACTTGTGTTTTCAGTGGTATTTCTGACATTTATATATAGTTTGCATGCAGTTTTCTTGTGAAAATACCCTTAAAATTTACATTACAGTCGCAGAAAAAGACTACGTGACTATGGTAATGTCTGGTCAATGACCATTTTGTTCAGAGACCTGTTTCACAGAACCTAATGCAGTCTGGAAATGGTGCTTACCTGTGTATATTCTCTGGCATAATTCGATTATATGTGAGACACCTAATTGTTTTGCACAGGAGAACATCTGTGCACCCCTGGTCAAATGATCTTTGGTTCAGTTTGATCTTAGTGTTGCCCAACACACTACCTGGCCAAAAAAAGGTCACCACCTGGATTTAACTAAGCAAATAGTTAAAAAAAAGAGCCTCCCATCAGATAATTCCTGCACTGGTGATTATGTTTCAGCTTCAACAAGTTCTTTAACCCCTACTGATGCCGTGAGTAGCTTCTCACTTGTTAAACAACCATGTCAAAAGACCCATCCTGTGGTCGTGGAAAAGATGTTCATCTGTTTCAGAAGGGACAGATTGTGAAAGAGTGGTTCAGGGAGCATGAGACATCACTATCACACATGGATTGGCCACCACAGAGTCCAGAGCTGAACCCCATTGAGGATCTTTGGGATGTGCTGGAGGAGACTTTGTGCAGTGGAACAAATCTCCCATCATCAATACAAGATCTTGGGAAAATGAATGCAACTCTGGACAGAAATAAATGTTGTGACATTGAAGAAGCTCGTGGAGACGATGCCACAGCGAATGCATGCCGTAATCAAAGCTAAAGGCGGTCCGACCAAATATTAGTGACCTGTTTTTTTGACCAGGCAGTATAGCTCCAGTATCCAATGCAATGGTTCTGTCTTGAGTTTGGTATGTTCTCCCCAAATCCATGTTGGATTCCTTGGCAGACTGTGCTGTGTAGCCAATATTTAGTGTAAAAGTGCACAGTAAATATTTAAGCGCGTATTTTACTGGGCCAAGTGTAAATCCTAATTGCTCATTAGAGCTGCCAGCACTCTACCTTTCATCCAAAAATAAATAGCCCTGCTGCTGTTTTGGTTATATTATGCATGATTCATTACGGTTCTGAGTTTTTGCCAAACCCCCAAACGACTCTGCTTATTCACATTCGTGAATGCCAGCTCTCGACAGCCTGTGTCTCCGAGTCAGTGCTGAACGACATTTCCTACCCTTTTATGTTTTCTTTTCTCGTCGTTAGAAAGCTAATGCACTTACTTTAGACAGCTGTAAAATTCAGCCTGATCAATCCACTCAGCTGAAACTCCTGCTAGATCTGAGACCGCATTACTGCTGAGTGCCGAAACCTGCATCCCTCATGGTTTTATGTAGGGAATGGAAAAAGTTCCTCTGTTTTTCGATTTATCGACCAGGCAAAAATCCGAGGAATTAAAAATAAAATGCCAGTGTGACCTTCAATGAGACGGCAACACAAAACATAAAGCAGAGATTTTAAAAGAGGCGTCCAGGCTTTGCCGTGACCCGGTTTGATCTCCGGATCAGATTTGCAGCAGGCTGTGCAGGATATCTGGCAGGAGTTATTAGATATGTCAAGAAGAATGAAAAGCTTGGTCGAGTGATCTGGCATGGCTAGAGCAGATCTGTTTAGAAGGATTGATTCCAAAGCTTCTCAGATGATAAAACGTGAGGTTAAAGGCCAATGTGGTCGTATAGCTTTGTTATTTATGTCACATTCAGAAAGGTGGATCTGTACATTTTAACTGCTGTCGGGTTTGTCTGACTACTTATGCCTCTGGAAATGCTTGTTAGTATAGTCCACATAGGGTGACATGGGTGCACAGTGGTTGGTGCTGTAGACCTTGTTCGAGTCCTGGTCTGGTGTGCAGATATCATGTTCTCATCTTATCTGGGTTTCAAGGTACTTCTTTCCTTTCACATTCCAAATAAATCCAACTAATGTACTCCATTTGACCTCCGCGTTATGTTCTGTGAAAAAGGACATTGACTTAAATGGACGTTGACCAGACATTACCATATAGTCACATGGTAGTTTAGATACTTTGCATATGGTGTTTTATTTTAAACAATAATAGGAATGGAAACATCAGTACAGTACTGTACAATACAACAATCTTTGTTTCTTTTATAAATCTTGAAACACTATGGTTGTTAAATCAGTACTGTAAGACTCTTTATTCAACATTTAGGTGTTCATTTAATAATATTGAATAGTTTATTATTACTAATAGTAATTTAATACAGTACAAGTAATTTAACACTGCAGGTGTTACTGCAATACCATAAGTTTACTCAACATTGTAGGTGTTGGTTCCATACTACATGAGTTAATTAAGTAGTTTAATGAATAAAAATAGAAAATAAAGGGAACACTTAAACAACACAATATAACTCCAAGTAAATCAAACTTCTGTGAAATCAAACTGTCCACTTAAGAAGCAGCACTGATTGACAATCAGTTTCACATGCTGTTGCACAAATGGAACAGACAACAGGTGGAAATTATTGGCAATTAGCAAGACACACTCAATAAAGGAGTGGTTCTGCAGGTGGGGACCACAGACCACTTCTCAGTACCTATGCTTTCTGGCTGATGCTTTGGTCACTTTTGAATGTTGGTGGTGCTTTCACACTCGTGGTAGCATGAGACGGACTCTACAACCCACACAAGTGGCTCATGTAGTGCAGCCCATCCATGATGGCACATCAATGCGAGCTGTGGCAAGAAGGTTTGCTGTGTCTGTCAGCATAGTGTCCAGATGCTGGAGGTGCTACCAGGAGACAGGCCAGTACACCAGGAGACGTGGAGGAGGCCGTGTAGGAAGGCAACAACCCAGCAGCAGGACCGCTACCTCCGCCTTTGTGCAAGGAGGAACAGGAGGAGCACTGCCAGAGCCCTGCAAAATGACCTCCAGCAGGCCACAACTGTCCATGTGTCTGCACAAACGGTTAGAAACCTACTCCATGAGGATGGTATGAGGGCTCGACGTCCACAGATGGGGGCCTGTGTCTCACATGAGGATGCTTGTTATTTGCCAGAGAACACCAGGATTGGCAAATTCGCCACTGGCGCCCTGTGCTCTTCACAGATGAAAGCAGGTTCACACTGTGACAGAGACGAGGACAGAGTCTGGAGACACATGGAGAGCGATCTGCTGCCTGCAACATCCTTCAGCATGACCGGTTTGGCAGTGGGTCAGTAATGGTGTGGGGGGTGGCATTTCTTTGGGAGGGCCGCACAGCCCTCCATGTGCTCGCCAGAGGTAGCCTGACTGCCATTAGGTACCGAGATGGAGATCCTCAGAGCCCTTGTGAGACCATATGCTGGTGCGGTTGGCACTGGGTTCCTCCTAATGCAGGACAATGCTAGAACTCATGTGGCTGGAGTGTGTCAGCAGTTCCTGCAAGATGAAGGCATTGAAGCTATGGACTGGCCCACCTGTTTCCCAGACCTGAATCCGATTGAGCACATCTGGGACATCATGTCTCGCTACATCCACCAACGTTGCACCCACAGACGTCCAGGAGTTGGGGGATGCTTTAGTCCAGGTCTGGGAGGAGATCCCTCAGGAGACCTCATCAGGAGCATGCCCAGACGTTGTAGGGAGGTCATACAGGCACGTGGAGGCCACACACAATACTGAGCCTCATTATGACTTGTTTTAAGGACATTACATCAAAGTTGGATCAGCCTGTAGTGTGTTTTTCCACTTTCATTTTGTGTGTGACTCCAAATCCAGGCCTCCATTGGTTAATACATTTGATTTCCATTGATGATTTTTGTGTGATTTTGTTGTCAGCACATTCAACTTTGTACAGAACAAAGTATCCAATGAGAATATTTCAGTAATTCAGATCTAGGATGTGTTATTTGAGTGTTCCCTTTATTTTTTTGAGCAGTGTATATATGATCATTCAACACTGAAGCTTCATATTGTAACTATATTCAATACCTTAAGGGTTAAGCCAATACTGTTTGAGTTAATTCAACTCTAGGTGTTGGTTCAATACTATGACTTTAACCCTGTAGGTGTTTATTGTACTGTGCAAGTTTTGTCAACACAAAGGTTGAACGTCACCATGTTGTTTACTGCCTTCAGAAATGTGATTCTCTTTTCGGTCAGCTGTTTTTGCAAAGGTTCATACTAGTTTTTTGTCATTCAAACATAAATAAGATTGATTTAAGACAGATTTCATTTCCTGTTATACTTCGTCAGTCCTTGGCTATTAAAGCGAGTGGGTGTGTGGGTGTGTGTGCCCTGCTTTGTGTTGGTCCCCTCCTTCTGTTGCCAGCCAAGCCCAGCCCATGGTTGCTCTGAACTGGATTAAGTGGTTATAGAATATGAATGAAGGAATGAACAATAAATGTAATCCTCTTTTTAAATCCCTGATCAGGTGTATTCTTACTGTCATGAATATGATTTATGTCATACATTCATGTTTTGTTTACATATTAATTAATTAATTTATGTTCCTGAATACTGATTGACTTTGCATTAACTATGTGCATGGGTAGGCATTATGTTAAGAACAATTTTATGACACGGACACAAGCAGAGATGTGAAATGGAAAAGTTTGTGCTCTGCTTAACACTAGAAGCTCTATGCTGGCACTACTTAAAGGTTTAAAGTGTTTAATAGGTGATGCTGCATTGTCTGTTTCTTTAAGAGGACTCATTCCCTCTTGGTTGTGTGCAGCCAGCAAGGTATGTTTATTTCTATTTATATTGTATGCATTTATACCCCACTGGAGTCTACCTTTAGATGGGTGTAGCTTTCTCAGTGCTGACCTCCCCCATCTCGGATTGTGTTCGAGTTAAGCTTGACACAGAAAGAGGGGGCTGCCGAGTCTTGGACCCGGGTGACTACGGTAAATTGCACTTGTGCCGCCAGAGCAAGTGGTATCAATTGAATTTATTGTATTGATTTTACATTCAGCCTGAGACCAGATTGATTAAATAGCAGAAGTGTGGTCTGTCCACTGGCAGTGGTGCTGAAATGTTGCAGTACTTGTCCATGGTGCTGAAGGTTCATTTCTGAGGTCGTAGTGAGCACAGCTTCTTCTTTTTTGATACTGTGCTAACTATAAAAAGGGCAATTAAAATATTGGCACAGTCTAAAAAGCAGGATACGAAGTTCTGTGTTACAAATGTCTTAAAGTATGAGTGTAATGTCCTATTAATATTATTATTTTATTGTAATATTAAAACTATAATCTAGCATTTATTAACGTTATTAACTTTATTGACATATTTCTCTTGTAATACAGTGGCTCTTTGACAGTGAGGACCAAGACTCAAAAAGGGACCTGACCTCCTTGGGTGGCTTAAATGATAAATAGAAGAATAGAATAGAAGAATGAAACTAATTCATGTGGTCAAATAAGTGTGTAGTAATAGTTGAAAAAACAGAACCTAAGTAAATATTAACAGTTAAATAAAATATTGAATAATATAACATAAAAATAGGCTTCCCGGTATCATTAAAGGTACTTGATGTTGGTGCTTACGTTCATCCCTCACCCCTAGGAGTGCCGAGACTTGAAAGCATCTGGGAAGGTGGAAACGTTTGGTTCCAGGAAACCACAGACCTGAACTTATTGCTGCCAAAAACCTAACACAACTGAAACTTGACCTCATCAGAGGCGGGATACGAGCCAGGGTAGTTTAGTGCTGTGAACCAGCACTCTTCTATTGAGTGGTTCATATCCCGCCTCTGGATGTGGTTTCCCTACGAACAGGTTGACTACTGGTGAGGCTCAGCACTCCTCAGGGCAGGGGCTGGGCCTGTATGATTGGGGTGCCCCCATGTTCCAATGTGACTGCTTTTCATAGAGAATTATAGCAGTTGTGGCTGTGATGCTTGGGTTTTGAGTAAATGTGTCTCACTTAATACCCACTTAACCCAATTCAGGGTTGGGGGATCCATGGCATAACTGGCAAGACAGTGCACCAGTCCCTCACAGGGCACATGTATACGCACTCACACTGGGCCAGTGACACCAGTGAACCGAATACACATCTCTGGAATGTGGGAGGAAACCCATGCAGACACAGAGAACATGTAAAATCCACACAGTTGCCGGGAATCGAACCGGAGATCTGTAGAGCTGTGAGGAGATGGTGCTAGCCACTGAGCCACTCATCAGTTTTGTTGTCAGTGGTAATTAAACACCACATCCACTGTGTTGAGGTATTAAAATAGATTCCATAGGGGAAACTGCTGAAGTATTGCAGTCTAAGCTTTGGCCTGTGTGTTCTGCTATGCATACACAAGTGACGCTTTAACCCCTGTTAGAGGCTGTCTAATCATCTCTCATTTTGACATGCACACCCGCGCCCTGATCTCTCCAGTCGGACAGGATTAGGGCAGTCTTTAAGCTTGGCGGTATTGATTCTGGAGGAATGCCATTATTAGAGCTGGCAGCCGCTCAGCTTTGGTGGTTCCTGTCTCCTGGGCATGATTAGATGGACAATAAACTGTTCGCATAAAAAGATTTATACCTGCCTACATAACGGGATTTATATAGAACCTCGCTCAAAGCCAAGGTCACGTCACCGAATAGAGAAGAGGTGCTGTGAGCTTTGATTTATGACTGTTCCAGAAATCTTATGTTCATAATTCAGTTGTTGCAAACTAGTCCTGGGAAAGATTAAAGGGAAGGACCTAAACCACCTGGACCACCATAAGCTCTGTGTGAGTCCACTGATTCACTAGTGGGTTTGTGGTTGGGGTTTGAACTGACTTGGTAATGGTTGGTTATTTGTAGATTTTAATCATGTGACCTGCAGTGACAGTATGACAGTACCATTGCATGAAATCTTACATACCTTTCTGGCCTGAACTGTGTCTGTTTAGCCAATGCGTTCCTTAAAGGCATGAGGGCGACAGTGGCAAGGAAAAACATCCTAATTGTTATTAGGAAGAAACCTTGGGAGAGACAAGACTCAAAAAGGAAACCTTAACAGTCATTGTGGGCACCAACCCCTTTTTGGACTTACAGGCACCTGCCTCTTCCTGATCTTTACAGATGGCCATCCTTCACTATATAGGTGACTCACCCGACCTGGTCTTTATGGGTCAATCACCCTTCCTGGCCTGTAGAGGTGCCTGATTACATGTGCCTGGCCAGAGCCACATCAAGACACCTTGCCACTTCGAAAAGCATGAGCTTGTTAAGTTCATAACTTCAGTATGCTCTCTCCAGAGGCACTTGTTAGTTAGCAGTAGTAAATTGGTGTGGCTTGTCGCTAGAGCACTGGCCACTCTAGACACACCTACTGATCGTGTGACTTTTGAATGTGGGAAGAAACTGGTGTACCCAAAGAGCACCTACACAGACGCAAGAAGAACATTTATTTATCCTGTTAATGCCATTTTCACCTATAGTTTTGAAGAGTTCCTAACAATAAAATAACTCTGTGTGCATGTATGTGTGTTTTCTCCAGTCTCAGCAGAAATGCATTGTGATCTTTGCTCTGGTCTGCTGCTTTGCCGTTCTGGTAGCCTTGATATTCTCGGCGGTGGATGTTCTGGGGGAGGACGAAGATGGCATCAACGAGGAAAACTGCTGCAAAACCTGCCAGTAAGCGCCTATATTATTAGCATGAACAACAAAGAGCAGAGTCCAAAAGTCTGAGCCCTTTAGTATGAACTAATTTTATTTCCTGAGTTCTGAAACCTGTTAAACTCTTACTGCATAGACTTATTTCACTGATCACTTTATTTCACCACCTTGTTTCATTTTATCAGTTCCACTTAGCATATAGGAGCACTTTGTAGATCTACAATTACAGACTGTAGTCCATATGTTTCTCTACATATTTTGTTCATTCCCTTTATTCTGTTCTCTAATATTCAGGCCAGCACAGGTCAGGTACTATTTGGGTGGGGGATCATTACCAAATCAGTGTCAGTGCAGTGCTGAGAGTGGTGTGTTAGTGTGTGTTTGTGTTTTGTTTTGGTACGAGTAGATCAGACACAGCAGTGCTGCTGGAGTTTAACACCTCAGTGTCACTGCTGGGCTGAAAATGGTCCATAAGTCAAAAATATCCAGCCACCGGCATCCTGTAGGCAGCGTCCTGTTAGCACAAATGAAGGATTAGAGGATCAAACACAAACTGTGCAACAACATCTCTCTATCTCTGATGGTACTGTATCTACAAGGTGGAGCAATATGGAAGATGTGTGTAATAGAGCAGCTAGGCGATCAGCTCTAAACAACAGAGGAATTATTCTTATTATTTAGAATAGTTTAAGATATTTTAATCAAAGCCTCATTCAGAAGGATATCTTCCTGTCATGTGGCTCTCAAGTTAGCCTGAGTCTGATTTCCACTGGGTTAGACAAAGCAGCTGGTTTCCTCCACCTAGGTTTTTCTTGGTTCAGCAGAAACTAGACTAATTACCCAATATAAAACGGCTCTTAATGATGATCCTCCTGAATCTGATTACCGCCAGATATCCTCGTGTTAGCAGTTTGTACTCAGTGTAGGGGAAAGTGATTTTCCTGCAGCCACAATAAGGCCAGTTCCTCTCACTAGGAGCTCGGCTATTAGATGCTTCTTTCTAGTTGGCGTGACCTCTTTGTGAGTCTCATTGTTATCTCCCTTTCCATCAGACCTCACAGCTCATGTAGCTTGTTACTGAGAACATTTTCCAGCCTCAGCCATTTGCCCATGCCCCCAGAGCATTCGGGCCTCCATTTCCTCCTAATAAGTGTACAGAATGCAATTTGGAGCCCCAGAGCTGAGATTGATTTGGCTGTGTGCCATGTATTGGACTGCAGCCTCTCGGGAGGCTCGGCTCGGCTCCCCTGCTGAGTGTGGACGTTCGTGGACGTTTGTGGTCATTTGTGGTCGGGTCTCTGAGGTAAATCAGAGATGAGATCGAGGCTCTTCAATACAATATCTGTCAGAGGCCAGTCTCTTTGATTGCAGACTTCCTAAAAGGATGGCAGAAAGGCACTGATTTAATGTACCATCATGATCCATTGTTAGAGATATCAGGTGGAGTGGAGGGGCAGTGGGGGATAGTCTATAAAAAGCTTTTCCTGTTTACTCGGAACATATTATGGATGGGAAGCTAATTATCTTTGACTGTAATTACATTAACCAGTACGCTGTCAAGTTCCCGTGATACCAGCAACATCAATTTAACATGAAACCTTAATGATTTTCTCCTTCAGTACACTCTTAGAGCTGTTTGATGTACAAAATAAATGTTCCCTCAATGGTACAACAGGGAGTCTTGGTCCACTTCTGGATCTCGACGAGATTCCACAAAAAGTTCAAAGGTCCAAGAGATGTACCCATAAAGGCAGTGGTGGACGAAGTACACAAACCATGTACTTGAATGAAAGTAGAGATATCCAAGGTTAACTATTACTCCAGTAAAATTAGAAGTCCTCCCTTTAGACCTCCACTTGAGTAAAAGTACAAAGTCCTTCAAATGTACTTAAGTGTCAAAAGTAATCAACTAATCTTAATTTCATTAATTTGTGTGTATGTTACGATTTTGTGCACACATTAGCCAAAATAAATGTGTCATCTCGCATAATGTAGTGGAGTAAGAGTTAGTCACCCAAAATTGAAATACGTCAGTAAAGATACATGAAAAAAAAAAAACTACTTAAGTATAGTAACGAATTACATTTACTTAGTTACTGTCCACCACTGCATAAAGGTACCATCCCTGTCCTTGGCTCTGGCACGACCATGAGGCGCTGGTTTCTGAGAGGACGAGCAGGGTGTGGTGCAGTGGCGTTTCCGGAGTACTTGTCGTACTGGGGCATGCGCAGAATTTAGAATTTAATTCTTTAGAACGCTAATTTGGTATTAATTGCTTTAATTTTGTTTATGTTACCATAACTTATGCTTTTGCTTTAGTGTAATATATTAATATGTACTTTTGGTGTATTCAGTTTTTAATTATAAGATAAAGGTACACTAGATTCAGTTGACTAAAATATGAAATGTAAAAGTTGCAATTTGCAAATGCTTTTTTATCATTTCCCTTGAATTACCTAAGTCATTATACGCACTCAGATGAAATGAAACATCTACATGCATGCATTGATAATGACAGTATACATTACAGTTCTTATAACTCAGTTTCCACCACATATCAGCTTCACACTCGATGTGGACATTCAGCACATATTCTAGAATAGAATCAAGCTGGAATGAATGATATATTATAAGATCTAATTAAGATATAAGCTCAGGTCTGTATGCATGCATTATAATAACAGCATAGAGTAAAGTGGTCACCAAAACTCATCATTTCCAACAAAGATCTGCTTCAAACTCGGTGTGGACACTCATGAAATATTGTACAATAGAATCTAGTTAGAATAAATGATATATTATGAGCTTTATTACACATATAAGACCAGAAGATCGGATATACATGCATGCTCTATATGCATGTATTCATAATTACATTATAAAACGGAGTTATGTTACCCTAATACTCCTTAAAGATAGTATGAGCACTTTTTAGACAAAGTAAAATATATCCACGCCGCGAAATGGAAACATATTTTAATCCCTACTTTATTCGCTGAAATATTGGCTTGAACATAATGGACTTAGAGTGCGTTTTGAACGTACTACCGTAATACCGCTAAAATAGGAGCTGGCACCATTTAGGTGCGGATAGTGTGACCGCAGTTTCAGGATGACATGCCTGCAGATGTAGTTTCAACTTTGTTGTATTTTTCCCGGAGTTAGTCTCCCTACACATTTTTACAAAGAGTCTTGTTTTCCTGGACATCAAATAAGAAATGTGCCAAAATATCGACTCTCCTCTTGCTCTCAGGTGTTGACATTGTCGAACTGGTTTCATGAGAAACAGTACAGAGGCTGGTAGTACGGTCTGATTGGATCAACTCGTCCCGCCTTTCCACAAAACTAAAACAGATCTGATTGGATGTCGTTTCTGCCAAACATTTTCGTCTCGATTTTATTCGTTGACAAAAGTGTCAGTTCATTTCGTCCTAGTTTCTGTCGTTTTTCATTAATTTTATTTCGTCTTCGTCTCGTTTTTGTTAGAATAAAAGGGCCGTTGACGATAATTACAGCGAAAATCATTCGTCAACGAAATTAACACTGGAAATGTAGATGCATTCTGATTTGACTGCATAAGGGTCTTTGCTGCTCTTAAGGGTTACTTGTGGCCCTATTCCCTGACTGAATGAGCCTACTGGTTATTGTTTTGTGACTTAAACCCCTCATAACCCCCCTAATGAGCATATAGGAGGGAATATCAAAAGGCTATAGGCTAACGCAGGTCCTGTGGAGAACATAATTGCTGCTCAGTCAGTATGCATCAGAGTCGTCATTTTACTGGATGCTGCATTAAAGGACATTAAACAGTGCTGAAAGCATTCTCTGCAGGAACATCCCTTCAGTATCTCAATGAAAAGAAATGATTTCAAGCTCAAGGTCTTAAATTTAATAAGGAAAAGAGATGACTTTTTGTAATCAGTGGAGTAAAATGATCATTTTAAAGCTGTGGCTTTGGTGGAAATGTAGACGCGGTACCATGAGCGCCATCAGTGAGTCATGGCGTATTTTACTGAAGTAACGTCATTAGATCATTAAAAGTGTAAATAGCGGTCGACGATTTCATCACAGCAGAGTTTTCATTCGCATGGTGTTACATGAAGTATCTGTCTGACTCTTTAAGGACAAAAATAGGTTGATGAAAACGAAGAGTGCAGTGTCTATCGATAAAAAGTAAATGATCCGTTCTGCACTGCATAGCAAAGACGACAATAAAGAAGCCTACCATCACAAACTCAGAACACATTATTGTTTAAATGCCATGTAGCCCTTTGGAGGGGTAAATGCCCTTTTGCTCTACAGGACGTTAGACACTGACAGATGCTTTTGTCTAACACCTGCGATGGATCTCTTAAAGGAGCAAAGTTTAAAATATACTGGATGTCCTCCGCAGTGCTTATGAATAATTTAGTGCCCTTTACTTAGTCCAGCCGTCCTTTTAATAGGAAAAATCACCATCCTGGCACTGAATGGTAATAATTATTTTACTCAGAGTAGATTATTGTAAAACTAAATCACTACAGCTTTAATTCTCTGAGTAGCAGTAATAGTTCAAATGTTGATGCGTTTAGTGTTAGACACTGTTTATCTCATGGAGTGGCATTCACTGTTACTAAGGCAGATTAGACCCACACATAAAATGAGTTTGCTGTGTCATAAAGTAACTTTAAAAAATCAAGTCATTTTCTTCTCAAAAGACCAATAAAGGAAATGATTAATCAATGCACAAAACAGGTGAGGACACCACTGCAGAGACCTGGGTTCAAGTCCCAGGAGTGCCTTCTGGTCAGGTCAGTTATCATGCAGGCACGGGTATATGATTATAACCCATCTGCACCCAATGAATTTCTTAATAATGAGGTTAAAAGTGCTATTACTGATGCTGATAGTCGATGACTAAATACCTGTACACACATCCTAATGGTGGGAAAGTTATTAATCCAGGAATCCACACGACCAGGGTTTCATTCACTTCCATATTACACTTTTGTTTTTAATCTGCATATTACTTATATGAAAAGGGCACAACTCTCCACTCACACCAATTGTAACCAATCAGTCATGTCATATTTGTAGCTGTTGACTGGAGTTACGAAGCTCATGTAGAGAATAAAGGAGATGAAGGATGTGATTTTACATCTACAGGGTAGAGCAATAATCTGGATGTGTCTGATAGAGTCCACAGTGAGAGCACAGAGTGTTTAAAAACTCCAGCAGCACTGCTGTGTCTGATCCATTCATACCAACACAACACACACTAACACACCACCACCACATCAGAGTCACTGCAGTCCTGAGAATGATCCACCACCCAAATACTACCGTATTTTCCGGGCTATAAAGCGCACCGGATTATAAGACGCAATATCAACGATTGACTGCTAACGGATCTATTTTCATACATAACGCGCACCGGGTTATAAGACGCATGAAATGAAAACAAAACTCTTAAGTTCCGTCGGAAACTCAGTTTGATCTTCTTTACCTGGCGCAGGGCATATTCTTGCTTGCCTCCTCCACTTCCGTATCATTGATTCGTTAATGTTGAATTCTCTCGCAGCTGCTCTATGTCCATGTTGTTACTGCGTGACTGATAGCGTTGTGTTTGAAATCCGCTTCGAAAATGAATGAATGAATGCACGTACCCTAATGCTGAAGCACAGACCGTATTACTCCGCGATGCTGCGCACTACGGTGGCCGTAAGCTTCGTAGCTTACCAAGACCGTGCCAAAACATTTTGACAGATTTATGAGCGCCGTGTACCATCTACAATCGGTTCTAGGTCAGAAGGCTCAACCAGAATTAATTCATACATTAGACGCACCGCATTTTTAGGCGCACCGTCGATTTTTGAGAAAATTAAAGGATTTTAAGTGCGCCTTATGGTCCGAAAAATACGGTAGCTGATCTGTGGGGTCCAGACCACTAGAGAAAAGAGTAAAGGGGACGAACAAAATATGTAGAGAAACAGATGGAGTACTGTCTGTAATTGTAGGACTGCAGAGTGCTCCTATATTGTAAGTGGAACTGACAAAATGGACTAATAAAGTGAGAGTGTAATTAAAGTAATTATACCATAAATAATAAAATACATGCAATTCAACAAGGATAATTAGGTAATTAGTTATAAAGGATATCAGGGGTAGCCAAAATGGAATTATTATTGCATTACTCTTCATTAAGACCTTTTGTTTTAATGCGTGAACTGATTCAAAATTTTCCTAAATGAAAGTCAAGGCAAGTAAGATTTAATTATATAGTATTTTTTACAATGGAGCATTGTCTCAAAGGAACTTTACAGTTTTAGATTATTTTCTAATATCTAAGGCAAATCCCAAATTGAGAAAGCCTCGGGCGACAGTGGGAAGGAAAAACTCCCTAAACGTAATAAGGAACAAACCTTGGGAGATCCAAGACTCAAACCACTTTGGGCGGTGTGGATGATAAATGTAAGACTAAACTAATTGATCTAGTCAAAATAAGTTTGTAGTAATATAAAAAAAAACTGAAACTAAGTAAATATTAACAGATAAATAAAATATTGAGATATGCGTATCGTCGTTATGTAGCCTAAATTTCTGCTGATTGTCATTTATTGCTGAGACAAGATGCTCTGTAGTTTAACCCTTAAAGCCCCTACTTTGTATTTTTTTTGGCACTACAGCAGAGCTAACTGAGTGGGTTTGAATATCATTCGTTGGATGATATTGATTCAGAACCTTTTAGAGGTGCAGTCTGCAACCTAAGATTGAACAAGCTCCTGATCAATTGGGTTTTTTTCAGCCTGTAGGTGTTTGTTTTCACTGCAATTTCAATGTACAGGTATTCAGAGACTGTGTATCGTGCAGACGGTTAAACTAGGGCAGTCCTCCTCTTAAATTTTGCCCAGCTAATTGGTTGCAAAGAGAAACCCGTTTGGACTTTATTCAGTGCTGCAATGTTCAGTGGAGCAAGAGAATAGCACAGTGAGCAATTTTTAGTCTGTTCAGCTTGGCTTTCCCTCATTCCTGGGGGACTTTTGGCTGGAGACTGTAGCCACAGCATATTTTTGGCCTGTCTAATTCAGCTCACCCCAGAGCTATGTCTGTAGCTGCAAGTGAAAGCCTTGTGAAGATCCAGTTCCTATAGTACTGATTGCACTGTAGGGTTTCTCTATGGTTTTTGCAGACATGAATAAAATCCTGCCAGACATTTTAGAACATATACCCAGAGGACTGGCCAACATACAACAGAATATTTCAGGGATTTATATAAACTAACATATAAAAAGCACTGTCAAGTGTTTTTAAGAGGAAAAGGGGAAAAACAGTTTTCCAATCAGGAAAGTGTAACATGGAGTGCAATATTAGTGAAATGAGGAATTCACTGTAGTACACTAGCTGGTGAGCCGGGTTAAAATCCCAGTGGTGTCCTCTGTCTGGGTTGGGCATCACACACAGGCACAGTTGACTGAGAGAGCAGAGGCTGGGCAGGTGGAACCATCCCTTGGCACTGCAACAGCAACGCCTGTGAATGCCCTGTGTTCTCCGGAATAGGCGCCAGACCCTATAAATGGTTTCCCTCCCCCACCCACCCCCCGAAAGGATTGTCATGGTAAATCACGATATTTTTGTCCCAGCGGGGATTTTTTGGGGATAATGGGCTTTTCAATAGGTGTGTAGCTTACTCTACTGTCATACGAATACGTATATGTATATACTGTGTGTATTTTATATATATATATATATATATATATATATATATATATATATGCTCTGTTAAAAGTTTCCATACTTGGGACATGGTTGTGTTCAAAATGGATAACTAACCCCTTAGTAGTGTCCCTAGTCCATCAATCAGCAATGCGGTATTTAGGGAGACTATTTAGTTGACTAGCACTCAAAACACAGCCGAAACTTATAACACTTCCTTCTCATCATGTCAGCAAACAAACCCTCGAGTGCCTGAAACTTTGAATTATGAACTGACTTGAACTGAATTATGAATTAAAGTTAAAATGTCTTGTGGTTGACCGGCACAGAATCGGTTATATGAGACCACTGAAGATGATCACGCTAAAACCGGCCGAAACCGTTATATACGTATATAATGAAGGCTTTAATTACTATAAGGTTTATTTCTCCCCACAACATCACACAAATCAGAATGCATGAAAGAGTTGCCGAATATAAACAGATTTTATTGTGCAATCTGCAACGTCTTAAAGCCTTTTCCAGCTGATAACGGACTGTTTCTAGGCTGTGGTGTATGTTATGCTACTTGGCTTGTGAGCTTTACCCAGCATGCTGTTCAGTGATATAGTGATAGTGGCAGAAATATTATAATATTTGCTGCCTATTTGTTAGAGCTGTGTTTCTGCTATGCACCGCTATGGAGGTTTATGAAATATGCACATCGTATGGGAAATTAACATCAGTGTACCGGCTGAACCTGTATACCGCCCAGCCCTACTAGTCTACATCATCAATATTTTCTCTCTTTTCATCTGTCCTATCTCTCTCTCCATATCCACTGCTGCCCCATAAAGTCTCTGAAACGGTGCTACTTCTAAATTAGATAGATCTAGAAATACACTGCCAGGCCAAAAAAAGGTCACACACACTAATATTTGGTTGGACCGTCTGTAGCTTTGAGTACGGCACGCATTCGCTGTGGCATCGTCTCCACAAGCTTCTGCAATGTCACAACATTTATTTCTGTATTTCTGTCCAGAGTTGTATTATTTTTCCCCAAGATCTTGTATTGATGATGGGAGACTTGTTCCACTGCACAAAGTCTCCTCCAGCACATCCCAAAGATTCTCAATGGGGTTCAGGTCTGGACTCTGTGGTGAAAGTTATTTGCTGTAGGCCTATTTATTGGATTTAAGAAAAGCTTTAGTCTGCTAACAAATTTGATTTAATAAGCTATTTTGTTTAGTACTGTTCATTCCTTTTTATTGGGAGTTTTACCAAGAGCCCTTGTCCTCTGGCTGGTAATGGACTTGGATTTGTTAATATTTTCTTGTGTGAAAATGAATAAAAAATCATACATTGAGAAACAAATTTTCTGCTGTCAAATGTCACACTTTCACATTGTCCTAAAAATCCTGTTGAAATTATATATGCTCTGTACCTAAAACAGCCTTTGAATGACGTGACTGTGGTAACCCAGTGGGTAAGGTACTGGATTCTGGACCAGAAGGTCCAGGGTTCAAATCCCACCTCTGCCAAGCTGCCACTGTTGGGTCCTTGAGCAAGACCCTTAACCCACAATTGCTTGGATTGTAAGACTGTACCAATTGTAAGTCGCTCTGGATAAGGGCGTCTGCTAAATGCTGTAAATGTGTCGCTTTATAGAAATTTGATGCCATGAGGCTATTTCTCCAAACGCCTGGATGTGTTAAAGTTTATGAAAGTTATTTAAGCCATTTTTATTCTCCTAGGGGACTAACCTCTAGCATAAACCAGTTTGAACTCACATACCAGTATCTAAAACACAACATACAACAGGGTCTTTTTTTTAAATAGAAATAGCAGTGATATTTACATTTTGAAACTGATTACATTTTGCCTAAGTGAGTTTTATTAATGTTTGTTTAAAATTGTTCTACTTTTATGGAGCTTGATGTTTATAAGCAGAGGAATTAGCATGGTTTTAATGTTAAGTTATGATCCTGCCTAAAATAGCTTGATATGAATATGGTACAATATTTATGTCTACATTTTTCACTGATTATGGTTTTTTATTCCAGGGATTGGGTCAAATAATTCATTTGGTAGAATGTCTGTACTGATTTTTCTGTTGAGTGGCCCACGATCCGTCCTCATTTAAATAAGACCTCATTATCCTCATTAAGATTTGTTACATAGGAATCTAAAGTCATTAGTAGCTCATACAAGGAGACATGTAGTAATCTCCTGTGAATACTGGAAATACTCAGCTTACAGAAGTAATACCTTCCAACCTCCCAGAGCTCACAATTAATCCGACCTGCAACCGCATGTCAATACAGACAGCGTTTACTCTCATAGTCTGTATTAGAAACAAGATGCATAAAAACTCACACGCAGTCATTAGAAGAGAAATACTCTGATTCACATCCTTCTGTGCTTGCTTTCTTTCTTCCTAGAAACAAGCTTTCTTTCCTTTCCTGGAAAGAAGTGTCTGATGATCCATGACTGAATGAATTCACTAAAACGGTCTAGCGAAGAATCAATACGTTAATTAGCTGCCTTCCTGCTGATTTGCAATCTGCCACATTTGCCTGTAATAACGTTTGAAGTGTCAGATTACATCCAAGATCCTCACAGACTTGGCCATAAAATCTTCGCTGGTGAATTGATGCGACTGAATTAGTCACAAAAGATGCATCAGAGTGCCCCAGCATATACCCCAGGAAATTAAAGTAAAAAGTCTATTTTATCCTGGATTTCTGAGCAGAACTACAGGACACCCCATGCAAATTCACTACAGGCATTACAGTTCCCATAATGGCCCAGCATCTTTCCAAAACTTGAGCAGCTAGTGCTTTTGGCCAGAGCCAGTTTCTTTTGGTTTTTTGCATGGAGTAATGGAGATCAGCAAATATTTAAAAGTCAGGCAGGCTGCAGACAAGGTAATGATTGCTCATGTCTATATGTTTTCACCAATTATAACCATATAACCTACCAAAAGTACATATTAGATCTCTAAAGCACAGACATGTTCAATGTACTTCCATCTGTGCCCAATGAATTCCAGGATAGGCTCCAGCGACCAAGACCAGGATAAGCATGGTTAACATATTGAAATGTCTGTCAATGGTAATTGCTCTAACTTGTCGTGACATGGACTCTACTAGACCTCTGAAGTGTCCTGTGTTATCTGGCACCAACACGTTAGCCGCAGATCCTTTAGATCAGGTGGAGATGTGGGGAATTTTGAAGCCAGGGCAATACCTTGAAGTCCTTGTCAAGCCATTTATGAAGGGTGCATTATCTTGCTGAAAGAGGCCACTGCCCTTGGGGAATACTGTTGCCATTAAGGGGTGCACTTGGTCTGCGAGGTTTCCCAGCAGAACATTACCCAGAGCATCACACTCTGTGTTCTTCATTTCACCGGTCAGTGGTTTTAATGCTGTGACTGGTTGGTGTAAGTGTTTAATTTATTGTTTCCTTTATACAGGATAGTGCTTGTAGAAAATATTCCAGAAGACGTCTCCATTTCTCACGAGGGTACAATTCCTCTGACTGCTGGACTCCATGGTCTCCTGGACCTGGCCCAGAGATCTGTCGAGATCGTGTCACCGAGGTGGGACCTGAACACGACACTGCATGATGTTCAGTTTCCTCAAGCAAAACAGGTACATTTTAGATTTGTATCTATTTATTTAACCTTTATTCCTTTATTCCTAGTATTTACATTCAGCAAACAAAATGGGTCTGAGTTATAAGGCAGGATGTTACTATCAAACACTGTTCTAACAGAAGAAAATTAGTGAGATCCTGGTGTTAACGAAAGTCTAGGATCCAATTATGATTTCTTGGATTACTTGGATAATAAATGTATTTGTTGAAGCTCTTAATGTTGATATTATCAGTCAGAAATGTTAAAGGGAGAGTTATAGAGCATCCGCAGCTTTGCTGGGTTAAGAGCTGGACTTAACAGATCTATGAATGAACACCCCGTCAGCCGTGGACGGTGTTTAATGAAAGATTTAAACCAGTTTACATCAGCAAATGATGTCTTTGTGAGCGTTTTGAAAAAAATAAGAAAGAATGGAACCGACAAAGCTGCTGATGCTGTATAACTCTCCTGTAACATTTCTGGCTGAATACATTAAGAGCTCAGGACGTTTGGTTTCCTGTGCTGACTACATTTCTCTGCTCTTCCAGTGCATCCAAATGTTGTTAAAATTGTTCAAATTAGTTTTGGCAGTCTTTTACTTATATAATACTTATATACTTATATAATTATAACTTTCCTGCTTCGTTATGGCTGTATGTGGCAGAGTAATAATTGAAGAGCTTCAGTCAGAGTACCATTATTGTGCGTCATTGGCACTCCTAGAAAGCCTCTCAGCAAATCAAATTGAGGGGTCGGGACTGACTGTGGTATAATTGGACATAATGTAATATAACATTTGAGATTCCCCTTTCTTTTCTCAATTTGGTAATAACCAATTCCCCACTGGGAAACTACCCCTCCACTGAGGGAGGGTCTTGCAGCCACGGACCTCTTCTTTTAACTAGCAGGTGAGAAACTTCTACAGAGAGATCCATCCCCACCATTACCATGGAAAGGGGCCACATGTCACATAGGTCCAGCCCCCACCCAGATAAACTCTGACGTAAAACTTCCATATTATCCGATCTTGCTGTGTCTAGTACACACCTAGACTAGCGATGCCAAAAGTATCGCCTGCCTGAGACCTGGATATACCGCTTCACCTCATCAGACGTGGGATACGAGTCACTCTGGTTTGGTACCCCACCTCTGGTGAGGTGAGCTTTGTGTGATGCACTAATGTGCAAACTGAAACGTCACCCCACCTAAGGTGGGGTACAAAACCAAAAATGCTCAGCGGTAGAGCGCTGATTCACACTGGGTTTGTTTCCCACCTCTGGTGAGGTGATGTTTTATTTGCGTATCCTCACTCTGTCGTCTGCTGTGTATGGGTGTAATATATGATGACCTCATCGATGCCTGTGTTGAGAGCTGATTTGCTCCTGTATGGGGGTTTCCCCAAAGCAGGTCATCACCTGCCACTCAACTCATACTGAAAATCTCTGTGGTTCAAAAGGCTGTGCTTACTTAAAACAGAGACTGATGATTTCCTAACCTCTGGCTTTCTCCATTTTCTAAGTAACACTAGCGTTCATGTGCAACATAATGCGCCATTAGCTTCATATTTCCACTGAATCAAAGCCTCGTCCCTAATTTTCCAGCTGGCTGTGGTTATTACAGCCTAAATCACATCTGTTTCTGCTGAGGGTAGTTATGCTTTGTTTATTAAAGTGAAACGAGGAACACTAATGCATTTCTCGTGTAGCTGTGTGGCCAGATGGAAATTGCGCTCAGGCCTGTATAAGATGGCACAGATCTATTCACGGGAGCCGGGTTCAAGTGTTTCCTGCGTTACATTTTAGTCCCTGAAGTGATTATGGATTGTGGGAGATTAGGTTCGAGAGTAATATGCAACTGTCAGCACATGTAGTAGCAGTCATTAGAAGCAGCTTTTGTTGTGCATGCTTTTGATGTAATTATCATTTACTGACACACAGTCCCTAGGACCTTGTGTTAATAACACACCACACATTTAACACACAGAATACCAACTGCATAATTAAACATTGAACACATAATGAGAGTCTGCATGTGGGTCTCCCATGGGATTTTTTGGCTCTAATATCACTAATTCAATAACATAATCATTGACAAAAATAATAACTCACCCAGATAAATGTCGGATTGCTGCAAAACTCGGCATGTACTAAGGCGGATATGTAAATGATTGCAGGTGTGGTCTGATTAGACACTAAAAGAGGCTGTAAAATCCCCCCATTCCCCCACTGCCCCATAAAAAAGAGCTTACTTTGGGTAGTGTACCTCTTGGTAAGAGATGGTTGACTGTTAGACATACCACTACAACACACTCGAAGATATTTTGCCCGGTTGACAGACTTTGAGAGGGGGTGCATCTTTGGACTGAGAGAAGCAGGATGATCGTGTTAACGAATTGCCTGCCATCTAGACCATTCTGATTTAGCTGGTAGGAGGTTTTGGGAGCAGTGGTTCTGTGAGGGCACACACAGACTCCGGACATCTCAGACAGACCGCCAGTAGATAGAATCGTTCGATCCACTGATAAGCACGAGCAGCTCCCACAGTGGCATTGTCCACCATCCAGACACAAGTGGCACCTTCATTACACACCCCCTGTCTCTGCCCAGACCATTACCAGATGTTTAGTAGAAGGACATTTGCGCCCATTACATGTCCTGCCATTGACAGCCGGCCACCATCACCTTCGTGTTTAGTGGTGTCATGAATGGGACACCTGGACTGCTATGGACTGTAACCGTATCGTCTTTAGCGACAAATCCAGGTTCTGTTTGGGATCCGACGACAATTGGGATCAAATATGGAGGCCTCTTGGTGAATGTTCAATCCTGCCTTTGCTGTGGAGCGACACACTGCCCCAACTGCTGGTGTGATGATCTGGGGATCCATCACATACAACAGTTGGTACCTCTAATAGTGATACGAGGGACACTAACAAATCAGCAATATGTGCAGGACATCCTGGTGGCTACATGTGTTGTTTCTCATGGCAGGGCATCCAACTGGCATTTTTCAGCAGGATAAACAGCAAGGGTTTCTCAGGAATGTCTCTACCAGATTGCAACACTTCCGTGGCTTCTCCGGGCACCAGATTTATTGCCAATCAAGCATTAGTGTAGCATGATACCATACAAAACCGTCAACATTAATAGGAAAGACTAAAACACCGAGTAAAACAAAAACTGGTGTAATAAAGTGGCCGGTAAGTGTAGATCATAATATAATTCTTGTAAATTTCTAGGTGTAAATACTTTTAGGTATAAATATTTTTACTATTGTGGAACCAAAGTCTGAATTAAGTTGTTAGAAGAGTTCATATGGGAAATAGGGAATGAGTTCAACACACCATATGATTGTATACAGTGTATTTAGCTGTGACTAACTCAACTATTAGTGTCTTTTATTCCCTAATAACTGATTACAGTGGTTCCAGGGTCTGATCTCTCCTTTTACATCTGCTCAGGGTCAGCTGTTACTCCTGCGGCTGATGGGACTAAAAGCTCGAGGCGTTCAGCTGAAAGTGGCCAGCGGGATGCCACTGTCTTCAGAGCTCACCCTTCTCTCTCACTTTGGTTAGTCCAGCAATTTATTTCAGATATAATTCAGAGATCAAACTCTGCCCTGGACCGTGTGCATTTCGTACAACCCCAAAGCAGAAAAAGTTGGGACAGTATGGAAAATGAAAATTTTAAAAATACAGTGTTTCTCACATTTGCCTTCTATTTCATTGCAGACAGTATGAACCCAAACTGTTCCATGCTTTTTCCTGGTCGACTTCATTTCTTTGGTTAATAACCATCCATCACTGCATTTCAATCCTGCAACACATTCCAAAAGTCTGGTCGGGATTAATTTAGGGCTAGTAATAAGGTAATAAAAAACTAAATAATGATGGGATTTCAAACAGGTTATTATAATCATGGTTTAGTACAAAAGCAGTATCCGTGGCTGAGTCTTTGATGAGCAAAGATGGGCAGAGGATCAACAATGCGTGAGAAGATTATAGAACTGATTAAAAACAATGTTCCCCAAAGAAAGGGATTTACATATTTCTCTTCCACAGTGCTTTGTCATTAAACAATTCAAGGACTCTGGAGGAATTTCAGTCTGTAAAGGGCAAGAGCACAAGCCTAAACTGAACACCCATAGTCTCTGATGCATTACAAAGTCATGGCTGTGAAAGAGGAGGGTACGGGTAATGGGACAAAATAACACCTGAAACATTTTATCATTTGGTGTATTCGGTGCCAAAACCTCTTAAGTGTTGTGAGAAGGAATGGCAACATTTCATAATGGTAAATACTTTATCGTCCCAACTGTGTGGCAGGCCTGAAATGGAGGAATGGATGTTTATTAACAAAAGAACTCAAAGTTGACTAGAAAATTATATTGGGTTCATACTGTCTGCAATGAAACAAAAGTCATAGTAAATGTAAGGAACACTGTGTTTATTTCTATATTTGCTTTTTCTATACCGTCCCAACTTTTTTGATTTGGGGTTGCAAATGAATAGACCCTGGACCCCCGTCAGCACCCTGACTGGGATAAGTGGGTTATTACACTATGCTACTGTGACTTTTTATTCTGAATCTAATTCTTTATTGCAGTGGTTCCCAACCTTTTTTCCTTGGAACCCCCCCACAGGTATCTAAGAAAAGCTGTGCTCTCCCAGGCCCAGACACACACAGAATAAAAGAAAACAGTGATTCACTGCAAATCTTTATAGGCAAAAATTAACATAAATTCCAGCTTTTCTACTTTACTTTTTTCCCCTTTTTCATTTTGGCTGTTTTTCTCTTGTCAAGACAGCTAAACATTTGGCTAAAATCAAATATAAGTTTTTTTAAGTATTAATATATACAGATATTTTTCCAGTGAGTGTATATTTTAGAGTATTTTTATTTAACATGTACAAATTGTATTTTGACAAACTCAGAGCATCTCCAAGCAGACACCCCCTGTGCACCTGTCTTGCAAACCCTGTGAGGTTTGGTGCCCCCCTGAGGGAGGCCCTACCCCAGGTTGGGAAACCTTTATTGTATAGCATTTAATATTCTGTTTTTTGTGTATCTAGCTGCATCAGCACCAACAAATCACAGCACTCAGTAGACTGTGCAGTTAAACAAAGTGCACCAGATTTGGTGTTAAGTGAGCCTCTTGTAATTTTCATTATAGGTGCGGAAGTGCATGACCTGAACATGACAGCCCTCGCCAAAGGCCAGCTGCTTTCCTCTTTCTGGGTGGTGGACAGGAAACACATGTACATTGGCAGCGCCACCATGGACTGGAGATCTCTCTCTATGGTAATACAGGACACCCAGTCTGTAGAATGTTCAGTAATTAAGAAATCTAGCAGTATTTGTCTGGAGAAAATTGCTCATGTGGCTGTGGTGGTGTCATGGTTAAGGTTCTGGAGTTCTGGACTATTGGCCAGAGGGTTAAGGGTTTCCCAGCTGTGGTCAGAGCTGCGTAAAAAATAAATGAGATCAGATATTCTTCTCTCTGAGGTAGTTCTACAAAATGTTTCTTGGCTGCTCCAATCATGCAGTTATCAGGGGTGAGTTTGAACTAAAAATGGTTTTCCTGTCATTCCTGGTACAGATAAAGATATCAATACAGACCATTGTAGTAATCATTTAACCTCAATACTCCTTCTGCTTTTCCTGGTAATGGTTGCAGTGACAACAGGAGAAAGTCCAGATTCCTCTATCTCCGGCCACAGATTCATGTCCTCCTGGAGGATCCCCTGCCATTCCCAAGCCGTCTGTGAGATATATGGGTCCTAGGAGTGCCCTGAGGCCTCCCCAGAGGGCTGTGCCTGAAACAGCTGTAGCGGGACCCAACTACGTGGCATCCTTGACTCCCTCGACTTGAGTAACACCTCAGCCTATGGAGAGTAAGAGCAGGGATCCTGTGCAGAACCTCATTTCTGCAGCTCATACCTGTGACCTTAATCTTTCAGCCACTACCCAAAGCTCACAACCTTGAGTGAGGATAGGCATGTACATTGACCTGTAAACAGAGAGGTCTAAACCCAGTCTGTATACACACAGTGTTAAAAAAGTATTTCATTAGCAAGTTGTTGGCTTGTCCTTTCTTAATTGCAATGCGTTGCTGTTTCTGAAGGAGCGGTGCATGGTTATTTATGAGAGCAGCTTGGCTGGTATCTCCATAAATGATTCATTTTCTCAAATAGGCATAATAAATGAATTAAAGTTTATGGCATGCCCATGAGGAACAGTCCTAACTGTAAAAACCAAGACCACAGAGCAAACCAACTCTTGTGTTTAAAGGCGCTGAGATCCTGCTTTTGAAATGGAAATCAGGTTGGAGATGATGAGTGCTGCGTCCTGCATGAGTTCTTCCTCACAGCATCTGAGCCAGACGGCTTTTAGACGAGGCTGTAATTGGAAGTGCCATTTGGGCCTGCTACTTAAACCCCAAACATAATAGATATGAGTGGGGTGAACATCAGGTCATCACACAGTTCTTGACACCCTCTGATCAGATGATCTTCTGTGGTATTTGATCTTGGGGAGAATGTTTGGCTTCCAGCTGTATTTCTCAGTACAAAAAGTGGATTGAATGTTGTTACTAGCTGCTTCTGCCATGGACAGAATGATGAAAGGATAGCTATAATGTGTGATAGCTGGAGACTACCAATGGGATGCTCTTCTATTTGGCCAGTTACAAGAGGGACTTTGAGATTTCAGACCCAGGTTTTCACACTAGTCTGTGCCTTTGTGTGTGTATTTCAGTGGCGTGCCGTGAGGTCAAGGGTGGGCGTGGCACTGGACAGACAGAGCCAGATTGACACATATATGAAACTCAAAGAGATTCAAGTATTAAATTCTCTAACTGGGTTTGATTAGGCAAGGTTTTTTTTCCTATTTAATACCTCATTCTTAACGCACACACAGAGCCATTTTATTTCTCAGTTTTTGGTGTGTTTTTGTTCAGGTTTGTGTATAGGGACTGTAGAAGGAATGGGAACGTCATTAGTACTTGGGCTCTCATGTCCTCATTACTACAGCAGAAGTAATAGCTGCCTATGGTGGTACTTTTGTCATTGTGGTTTTATCGATATCAACAAGCCTAAATATATTTTACATATGAAATAAATTACCTAGACTATGGATGGCAATGACCTGCATATAAGTGGTCTACAAGCAGCATACTGGTGATATTCACTCAAATGGTTGAATCAGTTTTAGTGGGATTGTGGAATCCAAGGTGAGATTGCTCCGCTTCTGCACTTCTGCTTTACATTCATTGTGGGAATTACAGCTGTACAGCCGCAAATAGGTGATTTTGACAATAAAAACAATCAGAACTCATAGAGAAATTGCATTTATAACACAGATCATGGTATAATGACCATATACTGTATAATTATTTCTCAGTCACTTTAGTAGAATATAACCAGAAAATACAAGAAATTTGTATAAAAAATGGTCCTGAATATTATAGAGGCAGTATGGAATCACCTGGACAAAGAAAGAAATAAAATAGAGCCTAAATCTAAAGAAAAACTGTGGGAAGTTCTGATGAGATGACTGGTATAATATGCCAGAATATTACTTCAGAAAACATCAGGACTGTCTCCCCAAAAGAGTTCAAGATATTCTTTGTGAGAAGGGGGCTCAGACACAGAAAAAAAAGCTTTGTTTTAAAAAAAAATTGCATTTCACTTATCCAGAGGGACTTACAGTTCATACAATCTTCCAGTCCAAGCAATTGTGGGACCCAACAATGGCAGCTTGGCAGAGGTGGGATTTGAACCCTGGACCTTCTAGTTCATATCCATAGTCCAGTACCCTAACCGCTAGGCCACCACAGTCCATCTTCCGTTGCATCTGTTTAGGATTTTGTCCTTGAAGAAATGTGTTTCTGTAACAAGTGCGCTGGCACTTGTGAACTTTCCAGTCTAGTTTTTCTTTTATCCCTGTGCTTTGTGTAGCTAAAGGAGCTGGGCATCATCATTTATGAGTGCAGCTGCCTGGTGCTGGACCTGCACAGGATCTTCAGTCTGTACTGGCACCTGCAGTACAGAGACTTTGTACCAGCGATTTGGTCCAAGAGACTGAATGGACTCTACAGCAAGGAGGAGAACCTGGCTCTTCTTCTGAACGGCACCTTAGCCAATGCCTACTTTTCGGTGAGTGCAAATGTTGCTTGTGCTTGTGGTTAACACTTTACTCAAACCGTACACCGTAGCAGTCATGTTAGGCTACAGATGCCCAGTGACCAAGTTACTTTGGGTTAAAGCAGGAAAAATAACTACATTTAAATGTACATGTTCATTATTTTTATTTATTAGATACATTTTCTTGACAATTTCTTGACTGCAGTATCGTTACTGATTTTTAGTGAGTATAAGCTGTTATGGCTTTATGTCTTATGACGTTCAGTTCATGTCTGATAAAATATAAATACATAGACATGCCATCAAACATCATGGCAGCTTTCGCGGCACTCTCTCGACAGTTCATGCCAGTACAATGGAACCTCGGAATTCACACACCTCTTCACTCGAACAGTCCGGACAAAAATTTAAACAAAAACTTTGAACATGGGCACCTCAAGCAGAACACTCAATGATGTGGTCTTCCAAATATGCCACACGTAACCCAGTCCAGTCAGTGGCGATAATACACCATTAAGGTGTGCCAATCGCCATAAAACCCAAAGAAGAAGAAGAAATGGAGCGTGATCTTAGGTATATTATGTATATTG
The DNA here is from genome assembly GCA_025084515.1 of Ancistrus triradiatus. Classification (NCBI taxonomy): domain Eukaryota; kingdom Metazoa; phylum Chordata; class Actinopteri; order Siluriformes; family Loricariidae; genus Ancistrus; species Ancistrus triradiatus. The sequence continues at coordinate 221,365 of JAJAGP010000356.1, read as the reverse complement.
TATTATATTATTATATTATGTATATGTATATTATGTCAGTCTATGGGTGTGATTTCAGATATGGGTCCTAATTTACTTTAATAACAGACTATTTTTAATAATGTAGTCTTCAACTTTTATGAGGGAAACATAGTGGAATCTTGTTTTAATCTGTTTGATCTCAGACCCATTGTACATGATGATGAAACCTAGTGACATCTGAAGAGTCACTATATTCACTATAGTAATATTTCACTCTGTTAAGAAAATGAGCATCTGCCCTAATCCACACTAGATCACATATAGTACTGTGCAAAAGCCACCATTTGATTTGACATACAGTGGGGCAAAAAAGTATTTAGTCAGCCACTGATTGTGCAAGTTCTCCTACTTAGAAAGATGAGAGAGGTCTGTAATTTTCATCATAGCTACACTTCAACTAGGAGAGACAAAATGAGAAAAAAAAATCCAGGAAATCACACTAGGATTTTTAAAGAATTGAATTGTAAATTATGGTGGAAAATATGGTGGTAGTGTGTAACTGATGGTAGCCTTTGTTACTTTGGTCCCAGCTCTCTGCAGGTCATTCATCAGGTCCCTCCATGTAGTTCTGGGATTTTTGCTCACCGTTCTCATGATCATTTTGACCCCACGGGATGAGATCTTGCGTGGAGCCCCAGATCGAGGGAGATTATCAATGGTCTTGTATGTCTTACAATTGGTCCCCCACAGTTGATTTATTCACACCAACCTGCTTGCCTATTGTAGATTCACTCTTCCCAGCCTGGTGCAGGTCTACAATTTTTCTTCCTGATGTTCTTCGACAGCTCTTTGGTCTGGCCATGGTTGAGTTTGGAGTCTGACTGTTTGAGGCTGTGGACAGGTGTCTTTTATACAGATAACGAGGTCAAACAGGTGTGCCATTAATACAGGTAACGAGTGGAGGACAGAAGAGCTTCTTAAAGAAGAAGTTACAGGTCTGTGAGAGGCAGAAATCTTGCTTAAAAATCTTACAATGTGATTTCCTGGATTTTTCATAGTTGAAGTGTAGCTATGATGAAAATTACAGACCTCTCTCATCTTTCTAAGTAGGAGAACTTGCACAATCAGTGGCTGACTAAATACTTTTTTGCCCCACTGTACCATTGTTTAAGCAATGGTTTTATGATCATATATCATTATTTATCAGTCTCTTTATAAGAACACAGCCAGAAAATACAGGAAATTTGTATGCAATATTAAAAACTGAAACACAAATCTGAAAAAACAGCTTCAATAGGTTACAGTGGCAACTATTTAGTGTGACCTCCCCTTACACTTAATAGCAATAGCAGCATCTGCCAAGTTGACCCTTCTACACAAGGAACTTGATCAGGAATGGTCTTTTTGGAAATCGCTTTTTCAGAAGGGGAAGAGGGTGCAAAAGTTGAGATATGCTTAAGCTCACAAAGACTGGAATAAAGATGAGTGGAAACGAGTATTATGGAGTAACAAATCCAAGTTTTGTTGCATCAATATTTATGGTCATATTTCTCTTGCATTTCACTCGTCCAACCGAGGCTTTGATTTGAGCAGTGAAGCTGTTTGAGTGGGCTGCAAGTGAATTGTGCTAACCTGTGATGAATGACTTGTGAAAAATTCCCAGGAGAAGTTGAGAGCTTTATGATTTACTGTCCTTAAGAGCATGCCATCTATAATCAGTCTCACATACGGAGCCGGTCTGCTCATGATCGAGGACTCCTCTTACAGAGTTATATTTAGACTATACTGAGAACCTTTCCCAGAAATATTAATGATCCTGTGTATCTCAAGGTTAGAACGTCCATATATTCACCGTAACATGAAAAGCACTGGCAGGTGAAGAGAACAACACTGAGAGTGTGATGTTCTGGGTAATGTTCTGCTGGGAAACCTTGGGTCATGGAATTCGTGTGGACATTACTTTGATATGTACCATCTGCAAACTTTGTTCAGGAATGGGTTGAGGAACAAGGTGTTGCCCTGGCCTCCAGATTCCCAAGCTGGCACTATGATCGAGCATTTGTGGGATGTCCGTGGAGGCCCTGCCTCACAACCTACAGGACTTACAGGAGGATACACTGCTAACGTCTTGCTGCCAGACACCACAGGGCACCTTCAGATTGTGGTTTCTACTGCAAACAAAGGTGATGGTGACTGGCTATTATTGGCAGGAATGAGTGCCGTGACAACAAATTTCCTTCTGCTGAGCACTTGGGAATGGTCCGAACAGAGACAGGGGTGTGTAGTGAAGGTGCCACCTGTGTCTGGATGGTGGACAATAAAACTGTGGTCCATAGAGAGGATCCACCACCCAAATAGTACCTGATCTGTGCTGGTCCTGTGGGGATTCTGACCATTAGAGAACAGAGTAAAGGAGACTAACAAAGTATGTAGAGAAACAGATGGACTACAGTCTGTAATTGTAGAACTACAAAGTGCCTCTAAATGGTAAGTAGAAGTGGTCATAATAACATGATTGGGCAGTGTATAAAGCAATATGCAAATACAAGGTGCACTGGGGGGTCTGGAGCCTGTCCCAGAATTCACTGGCAGAGGTATACCCTGGACAGGGTGCAAGTCCAACAAAGGATTCCGTGGCTGCACCACCCATCCTTCAATATGCCCAGCTTATGGTTCGATGCCAGCTTCTCAAGAACTGCTGTTTCCAGCAGCTGGCCCTGAGCTGCTATAAAGTAATATGCCAAGTAAAACTTACCTTTATAGAAAATAATCAATTAACCCCTAAACTGTGCTGTGATTGTATACGTGAACCAATAATTAAAGTGAAATTACAGGGAACTGTATGAAATGATAAATTACAAACACAAGTGTAGTGGGAGGGCATTCCGATTTGATGTGGCGCATCACATCACACCCAGCCCTCACCCTCGCCCTCACCCTGAGAAGCACGGAGACTCAGGAGCCTCTGGCAAGGCAGAGAGACACAAAAACATCTGAGCCTGACAAAGGTGCCAACAGAACAAAACACAACATTGCGATGGCTGAATGCGCCACACTGGTTCATATCCCAGTGATGTGAGGTGAGATTCCAAGGGTTCATTGTCCTGACACACAGTGTTAAGACCAGACATATTTGTGGGATTTGCTTCGCCAGTGTGTCCCAAGTCACAGCTTGGGGGCTGGGTTTTTATGTGACTTGACCAGAGTAATACCCACGTTCCAGTAAGTCTTGACCTGACAACTAGTCCTGGAAGTTGTAGGGCTTAATAGCAGTAGACTGGTTACAGGTGTTTCTCTTCATTAGTGCTCATATTAATACTGCTCTTTTATTTCAGAGTTCCCCAGATCTCTTCTGCCCAAAAGATCGGACCAGAGACACTGACGCCATTTTCCGGGTCATTCAGGAAGCCAATCGTTTCGTGTGGATATCCATGACAGATTATCTGCCTCTCATCAAGAGCAGCTCATTCACGTAGGTCCATGTCTAAAACGTCCCATATTATAGAAACTTTTGAAACGGAAACATTTCCAGCAATTATTTAAATAGAGTAAATGTGAAAGTCAATGCAAGCAGTCAAGAACATTGTTGTACAGTGGTACGTCGGTTCTCGTCCACCTCAGAGGTCGATGAATTCGGTTCTGGAAGCATTTTGACTAGAAAAATTTGTCTCGGCTCTCATCGTTTGCTCAGTACACTTGCTTAAACGTGTATGAGTCGAGCCGCACGACTCATTCCGTCTGAAACGCAATTCACAATTCAGTACACAGTGATTCAGTGATTCAGATTCACAATAGTCCTTGCTTAGTGCAGATCTGCGTTGTGTTTATCGTGGTTTTTTTTTGTATTTACATCTACAGTACTGTATTCCTAGTACAACTAGATCCCCACGGGTCCTAAAAAGGTTAGTTCTAAGAGCCAACCGAAGGAGGGAACCTGTATTCAATGAACACTAATGTAAAAGCAACTGTTTTTTGTAATAGTCTGCAACTGACAGGGAATGCTACTCAAGGGCAGGCACTGTTTGGATGTCCCAGTGTGTACAGTCAGTGTTTCTGCAGGATATTACTCTGACACAGACCAACTGCATACATTGTTCAGGAATGGTTTGAGAAACAAGGTGCTGTCCTGACCTCCAAAATTCCCCATATATCAATCCATTCGAGCATACGTGGGATGTGCTGGACAAATAAGTCAGATCCATGGAGACCTCACCTCACAACATACAGGACTTAGAGGATCTGCTTCAAACATCTTGGTGCCAGTTGGAACTGTGGTAGCCTAGCAGTTAAGGTACTGGACCAGGGTCCAGGGTTCAAATCCCACCTCTGCAAAGCTGCTTCTGTTGAGTCCCTGAGCAAGAGCCTTAAATCACAATTGCTTGGATTGTAACAGTTGTAATTGCTAAGATTGTATCGGGTGCAAGTTGTCCTAGATAAGGGCGTCTGCTAAAGGTCTAGATGGAGATGGAGATTCAACAGGACACTTTAGGAGGTCTTATGAGGTCCAGGTTAGAGCTTTTGTGGCACAGGTATAGTTTCTGCAGTCCCTTTGTGACTCATTTATCTAGGTTTATGCTTTGAAAAAGAGGCTGTTGCACTTCAGGAACTATGAAAATAGCTGTGTTAAAGTAAAACCTATGTGACTTTGGTGGCTTAGTGGTTAAGAGACTGGACCATGGACAAAAAGGCTGTGATTGTTGGCTCATTGCACAAGCCCTTAAACTATAATTGCGTGAATTGTAAGTTTGAATCAGCTGAAAGATAAGGGCGTCTGCTAAACAACTTAAAAATGACAAAAAACCCTGAGTCCTAGAGGATTTCTGAAAACATATTTGGACACAGCATGCAAACCTACATAACAAACAGTTCTATGGGGCATTTTTGCATTGAGGAACTTCATTAGTATTTAGACAGTGTTACGTACACAGACTGCTGTGTGTTCTTCCAGCAAGTACTGGTCACGTATCGACAGCATGCTGCGCGAGGCTTTGATCCTGAAGCACATCAAAATGCGTCTACTCATAAGCTGCAGGGAGCAAACGCACCCGCTCACCTTCAACTTCCTCTGGTCTCTACAGAGCCTGTGCATGGAGCTGGCCAACTGCTCCATGGAGGCGGTAAGTGAGCTGTGTTATTATAGCATTATAATAGTTTTGTTCATAGTGAATGAACGTAAGAGTGTTACAAAACAAAACAAAAACGTCTAACATGAAATCTAGAACATAAAAATGTCAGTGGCATTAAAAGGGCAAGTCCTGCGTTACAAGTATGGCATTTACTGCCACATTGACTTTCAAAGTGTCTCGTTAGCTGCACACACACCTTTAATACGACGGCGGCAGAGACTTTTCAACAGAGCTAATATTCAGTAAGTTATCTATGTGCTCTCAGGTGGCGAATCACTAACCCACCACCGCAGAGACCCACGGTTTGTCAGATGTTCACACAAGTCCTAAAAGTAGATAAAGAAAACCCAGTTAAACAAATGAGACAAAAATATTATACTTGGTCATTTATTTATTGAGGAAAATGATCCAATATTACATATTAGTGAGTGGCAAAAGTATGTGAACCTTTGCATTCAGTATCTCATGTGACTCCCCTGTGCTAAACATTTCCTGTAGCTGTTGATCAGTCCTGCACACCGGCTTGGAGGAATTTTAGCCCATTCCTCCGTACAGAACAGCTTCAGCTCTGGGATGTTGGTGGGTTTCCTCACATTAGCTGCTCACTTCAGGTCCTTCCACAACATTTCCATTGGATTACGGTCAGGATTTTGACTTGGACATTCCAAAACATGAACTTTATTCTTCTTTAACCATTCTTTGGTAGAATTGCTGCATGACCCACCTTCTCTTGAGATTCAGTTCATGGACAGATGTCCTGACTTTTTCCTTTATAATTCTCTGATATAATTCAGAATTCATTGTTCCATCAATGATGGCAAGCCGTCCTGCCCAGATGCAGCAAAACAGGCCCAAACCATGATACTACCACCACCATGTTTCACAGATGGGATAAGGTTCTTATGCTGGAACATGTTTCACAGATGGGATAAGGTTCTTATGCTGGAATGCAGTGCTTTCCTTTCTCCAAACATAACACTTTTCTTTTCAACAAAAAAAAATTATATTCCGTCAACAAAAACATTCTTCCAATAGCCTTCTGACTCGTCCACGTGATCTTTAGCAAACTGCAGACGAGCAGCAATGTTCTTTTTGGAGAGCAGTGGCTTTCTCCTTGCAGCCCTGCCATGCACACCATTGTTGTTCAGTGTTCTTCTGATGGTGGACTCATGAACATTAACATTAGCCAATGTGAGAGAGGCCTTCAGTTGCTTAGAAGTTACCCTGGGGTCCTTTGTGACCTCGCCTTGCTCTTGGAGTGATCTTTGTTGGTCCACCACAGTCTGGTCTGTCTGACTGTGGATTGGAGGAGTCCAAACTCTTTAGAGATGTTTTTGTAACCTTTTCCACCCTGATGAGCATCAACAACACTTTTTCTGAGATCCTCAGAAACTCCTTTGTTCGTGCCATGATACACTTCCACAAACGTGCTGTGAAGAGCAGACTTTGATAGATCCCTGTTCTTTAAATAAAGCAGGGTGCCCCCTCACACCTGATTGTCATCCCATTGATTGAAACACCTGACTCTAATTTCACCTTCAAATTAACTGCTAATCCTAGAGGTTCACATACTTTTGCCACTCACTAATATGTAATATTGGATCATTTTTCTCAATAAATAAATGACCAAGTATTATAATTTTGTCTCATTTGTTTAACTGGGTTCTCTTTGTCTACTTTTAGGACTTGTGTGTAAATCTGATGATGTTTTAGGTCAAATTTATGCAGACATATAGAAAATTCTACAGGGTTCACAAACTTTCAAGCACCACTGTAGCAGTTTATCAGCATTAATCCCGGGGGCGTGCAGGCATGACCTGGATGGACCAGCAGTCCGCTGGAGGAATGGTAGGGGTCTCTGTTGCAGAGTAGTAAATGCTTTACAGTCCCAGTTTTGTTTGTAATGTGTTGCAGGCCTGAAATGCAGGAATGGATGTTTATTAACAAATGAAATGAAGTTGACCAGACAAAACATTAAATATTTCAGGTTGATACCGTCTACAATAAAAGACAAAGTAAATGTAAGAAACACTCTGTTTTTTATATGCATTTTCCATACAGTCCCAACTTTTTTTGATTTGGGGTTGTAAAATCCATGGGTGCCCAAACAATTTTATAAGATTGTATCAGTTTTTGTTGGAGTTTGCGGAGCTGCAGTACATGGTTCTTGCTTACTTTCACTCTAACCCACCATTCAGTTCAGCACAGAGCACTGAGGAGTGTGCCACCTTTTGGTTATTACTTGTCAGTGCAAGTGTAATTAGTTCTATTTTTATGGCTGTAAGCACCCAAGTTAAGACTGTTCAGGATATCCAGTTATATGCTTAGCTCTAATCCCTCAACAGTAAGATAAATGAGGAACCAGAAAAGGGAGGAATGGTGTGACAGGTCTGGAAATGACCCTTTTTTAGGATTTAAACATAAAACTGTATTAGGGCACTGTAACTCAGAAACCTCTGGCAAGGCAGAAACTCAAAAGGAAACCCAGTGAGTCTTTGTGGCCCTGAGCTTAACACAGCTGAAGAAGCCCAGAGGAACAAGATGGGACTCAGCTGGTTTCTGGTGCTGAAGCAGCCTTGGTACTTTTCCTGGATACCAGTTGAGGTTTGGGTTGTGTTTCACTGGGTCCTGTCCCAGCCTTGTGAGTTAAGTCCTGAGCCACTAAGGGTCCCTATTCTGTTTGTCAGTTCCATCCTGGCCTATTGGGTTCTGTTCTGGGTCTCTTGAGTTTCCAACATACCAGAGGCTTCTGAGTTACATGGCCCATTTTGGTAAAGGTGGTTGGGTCTGCGACATGCACAGACCGGGGGTGCCCCTGTTACAGAAACACCTTATTTGTGTGCTTTCATGTATTTTGTGTAGAAGTTCTTCAGTCCTCGACTTCAGGATGATGGATCACCCCAAGGCATCAACCATCACAGATACATGGTGACGGACAATTCTGTGTATTTAGGTGATGTTTCTACCATTTTAAACTTATTTAGTTATATTTTGCCTGTGCTTTGATTAAGAATTATTTGATTATTCAGAGTAACTTGCTTAATATATTACAGGTACTGGTAAATAATAATAGTAATATCACATGTAAACATTCTACTGAAACATTGACTAATCATTCATAGTAACTGCTAGAGCCTCCATAATTGTTTTCCAATACCCCAGTTGCTTTTGGTCATTCCAAGACACATTTTTCACATTTTAAACCTTGATATTGATTTATTTGTGTGTTTTGAGTCATTGTCTTCATTAACCATTCAGTTAAGCAACTCCAAGCCATGATGCTTCCTTCACCATGCTTCACAGATGGGATGAGGATTTGGTGTTTCTTGCTGTTTTGTCTCCATGCACTTAGCTTCTAGTCCGCAATACCTCGGTGGGCTCTTTATCTCCGGAGCCTCCGATGACAGAACTTGTGATTGCTGTCCAAATCATGGGAGAACCCGTTCAAGCCAGACTACCCTGAGCTCTTCCCTTCTATGGCAACAGGGAATACCCCAGCAGAGGTAGAGCGCTGGTTCATGATGCTGCATCTCCCACTGTTCGTATCAGATGTCTGGTGAGGTTAGGTGATGTGTAAGTTGCTGATTTCCCCTCTCCCTGATTTCCAAGGCACCGATGATCATGTTGCAAGTTGACCTTAGCCATCCCAAGGGCTGCTCACAGAGTATGAATCGGATGGAAATTCCTCTCAGTTGTAAGTGTGGCTTCTCAGGTTTCCACCTTGCCATGGGCTCCCAAATATCAGGGCCCTCTCGGAAACAGAGACTGGGCCTGTGTCTGACCAAGTGCTGTGGAACATTCCTCTGATCTAAAGCTTGTTTGGGATGTTCATTAATGGCTTTCCATTAACGCTGCTGGACATATTAATGGACTTTAAAGATTTTTGAAGTTCTGTTGTTGTCATGCTTGGGTTCTTTCCAGTTTCTTTAGAATTGTTTTTTCTTTATTCTGAGTCATCCAGTGAAATACAGTGGGGCAAAAAAGTATTTAGTCAGCCACTGATTGTGCAAGTTCTCCTACTTAGAAAGATGAGAGAGGTCTGTAATTTTCATCATAGCTACACTTCAAATATGAGAGACAAACTGAGAAAAAAAATCCAGGAAATCACATTGCAGGATTTTTAAGGAATTAATTGTAAGTCATAATAAGTATTTGGTCATCCATAAACAAGCAAGATTTCTGGCTCTCACACACCTGTAACTTCTTCTTTGAGAAGCTCTTCTGTCCTCCACTCGTTACCTGTATTAATGGCACCTGTTTGACCTCGTTATCTGTATAAAAGACACCTGTCCACAGCCTCAAACAGTCAGACTCCAAACTCAACCATGGCCAAGACCAAAGAGCTGTCGAATGACACCAGGAAGAAAATTGTAGACCTGCACCAGGCTGGGAAGAGTGAATCTACAATAGGAAAGCAGGTTGGTGTGAATAAATCAACTGTGGGAGCAATTGTAAGAAAATGGAAGACATACAAGACCATTGATAATCTCCCTCGATCTGGGGCTCCATGCAAGATCTCATCCCGTGGGGTCAAAATGATCATGAGAACGTTGAGCAAAAATCCCAGAACTACACGGAGGGACCTGATGAATGACCTGCAGAGAGCTGGGACCAAAGTAACAAGGCTACCATCAGTAACACACTACGCCGAGAGGGACTCCTGCAGTGCCAGGCGTGCCCCCCTGCTTAAGCCAGTACATATCCAGACCCGTCTGAAGTTTGCCAGAACATATGGATGATCCAGAAGAGGATAATAATGAATTCCCAAATTTGATCACTTTTAATTTCAGAATTCTTTATTGTGCTCTTTGTGACCTTTCCTGGAAGCTTACTCCTAAGTACTCTCCTTGTTGACAGTGCTTAATTTCCTCTGTTAGTGAAGAGTTTTATTGTGGATCAATGATCCTCAGAATTTCCCAGTCATGCATCTCTAGACTTCCTTTTCTGAAGACATATCTTGGTTAATAGAAGACTCAGACAGTGCACATTTACAACCCACTCCTCCAATCTCAAGTCATTATCTGGAACCATTTTGGCATCACGTTTATTCTGACTTGTTTCCAGCCTGTGCTGTGAATGATTAGTCAATTAGCTCAGTTGTTCAGTCTAGCTCAGGTCATTCCAAAGCTCTCCCAGATGTCTTCTTGCCAGTGTAAACTTTCTGATACACAGTATTTATGTCTTTTCTGTAATTATTTTGCTCCTCAACAGGGAACTTAGACTGGATAGGGAACGAGTTCATGTATAACGCAGGTGCCGGACTCGTCATCAGCCAGCTGAGAGGTGTGATGGAGCGGAACTCCACAGTGGTGGAAAAGCTGAAGGCTGTGTTTGAGAGAGACTGGTACTCTCCGTATGCTAAAGCTCTTCAGCCGAACAAGATTCCTGCCTGCAGCACGAACGCCGTCTTCGCCAACCACGTGTTAAAAAGTCAGACCGAGCACGGGGACGGTCCAAACGCCTCTCTGTAAGGGCTGCTATACTAAAGTGATGACGCTCTGAAGGGACTTTTTTCATATCATTACTTACTCACTTGCTCATGATCAAAGAGTTCACTCCATTCAGTTTGTAATGTATGTCTGTTTTTTTTGTAGGCAAAATACTAAAACATTTTTGACAGACCTCATTGCCATCTGACTGTCTAGCTTGGAACCTGCCATTGCGTCTCTTTCTTAAAGTTTATTGATGCACTTTTCGGCAAGATTACCTAATCGTAACCACTAATTAAGCTTTCCTCCCTTTGGTCTCATTAGTATGCCCTTACAAGGCCTTTAAGGAATTCATGAAATGCCCCCCAAAATGTGTCATCTAATCTCTGTGTATCATACAGGGGCACCCCTGGTCTGCTTGCACAATCACAGACCCAGAGTCAGCTGTAAAACTGTTTGAGGAAAAAACAGCAACTAAAGAAATGAGCAACGGACAGAAGAGCGGGTTAAAACTTGGAACAGAACCTTTTGGGGAATGGAGCTCCAGTGAGCAAGGGCTGCACATAAAAAATAAAAAACACCAGCAGCAGTGTACAAACCAGGGTGGCTCATTTGGTAGGGCACTGGTACCCAATGCTGAACTTCCCGATTTGCCTCTGGCAAAGCCATCCTGGCTCCAGGTCCCATCCATGTTTTAACCTGTTCCTCATCTCGCCAGTTGCTCTTTCACCTCACTGAGTTTTAGAGTTTCCTCCAGGTCTAGAGAATGGGTTAAAGCAAGCAGACTAGAGGTGCCGCTGCCGGACAGTCTGCTGCATCTGTAGTGTGTGGACAAGATTTGAAAACGCTTTTAGCACTTATTTGTGGTCATAGGATTACAAACACGATGGAACAGAAAGGAACACTGAGCGAACCGAACAATAACCTTGGTTATATGACTTTGTAATGCGATTCATTTTGACATATGCCAGTGGATCGGTTGGTAATTCAGTTTGAGGGAAATATAATTGTGTGGTCTGTGCTGTACAGCTGCGCTTATCTGCCCCCCTTAATTATATTGACTGGTGCCAGAAAGATCATTTTGGTCAGGGGTTCTCAGACGTTTTATCAACTGGGCTGCAACAGAGGCTAAAAGCAGTTCTTGTTTTGACTAGAAATGCACTGTTTGTTTATGTATTCATACTTAGAAATGTAACAGCATTTCAGCCACAAAGAGAAAAAACACAACAAAAATTTTGACCAGAAAATTAATGTCAGGCTGGGTCAGACAAAGGCAGACAGTCAGTGAACAAACAGCTCTTAGGGAACAGAAGCTTGTAGTCCGTGCACAGTATCAAGGAGAACAGTGACGTGTCCATGTAGAGAGGCTTCGGTGCGAGAGAGCACAACCAGTTTGTCTGCATCTCACTCTCAACTCGAGCTAAGTGTCGTCTAGTCAGATGAGTAAAGGCGTTCCTCTTATCCCTGAAACAAAGTCTCAAAAAACAGTCACAAATGAGAATGAGACAGAAGCGCTGCTCAGAACTGCTCAGTAAACGGAAATGCTCGCAAGCGGCTTGAGGCTTTGTCTGGGGCATGTGAGGGAGTCTGAAGGTAATAGAAATTAGAAAGTAATTAATGGGGCTGTTTGATTGCTTCAGTGCAAATGTGCTGAATTTGAGCAGCAGCAGCAGACTGACAGTGAACGTGTCTGTTGGGTGAAATCTTTTTTTACTTTTCCCTGGTCAGGATGAACAAGGGCTCTGGTGTCTATCCACAGAAAACACAGAGTGCTTGGTAGGTGCTGCTTTTGCTGCTCTGATGATGATCCGCAACTGACTTCTCCTCACTCAGACACGGCAGCTGTGCCTACGGGAAGTCCAACCTGGCAGGACGGCACTCGGTGGCTGGCAGATTAGACTGGTCTGCCACCCGGGTGCTCTATGAAAAGATTTTCGGCTGAGTGTATTTAAAATATCGTTTTAGTTTCATCCGAGTACAGTAGAAACCCTATGGTTATCTGGCCCATGACTGTTTCATGGCTATTTTTGGCGACTTAACGAGGTCACAAAAAAGTGACATTCATAACTGATGCTGATATAATGTCTGATATGACATAATGAAGTCCAGTCTGATATGAATAACAGCAAAGTCATTAGAAGATAAGTCTGTCGCTCTGCTGCCATCTTGGTAACGCCACCAGGCAGTTATTTCCAGCTATACAAGGCCAGACTCCTATCTCTTTGAAGGGGGAGAGACTTATATATTCGGAAAATGAAAGAGCAATTGACGTTTAAATGCATATTTAGAATCGCTGGTACAGTCTGTCAAAAATGATATAACTTACTTGCGTTGTTGTGTTCAAATAACACAGAAACTGCTCATGCACGTCCCGCCACTACAAAGGGGCCAAGACTTGCCGCCCTCCTCTTCGACACATTTAATAATATGCAGATTGGTTATTTTGAACTGTATTACGGTTGCATTCATATTTCAACTAATGACCAGTCTCCCCCTTATATAAAGTCTCTGATAACAGACAGGGGCTGTACATCATCCGGCGGTGAAGTGCCACCTACTGGCGGTCTGAAACATGGCAGATTAGCAGGGTAGAATTTCATTACTGGGAAGAAATTTGTAACATTTTAAGCTTGCCGTGGGCAAGAGGTGAGGTTGGTGGCGTTTCGAGGTAAAATGCTTGGAGGGAAATCCGTCCCTCAGGTGGCACGAGATGAGTTTGGAAAGATAAAGGGAGTGAGATAATGAGGTTCGACTGTATTTTCATGTCCACGCCTCATTAATAATAGACCTAATGTATATAAGTGCACGCTGTACCTAAATGTGCTGATCATTGGTCGAGAACCACTAGTTCACCGTTTCACTTGTAAGGATCAATTATGAGGAAGTGCTGGTGCCAGCATCCACGTAAGAGGCATAGATTTGTATTTTATCCTTTCATACAATATTAGAATCGAAATGCTTAGAAAATGCTTAGCAAAAACCTTACAGAAAGTGAAAGTAACCAGACATGTTTTAAGCTGGATAAAATGATCACTGTTCCAGCTAAGATAAAACAGTAAGACATGAGAGAATGTCTGTCCAGGGTGTGCCCGGTGAGTTCTGGGTTGGGCTCCTGACCCTCTCCGGTGACCCAGGCCAGCATAAACAGGATGGTTTGCTATTGAATTTTGGCTTTGCAAACCCCTAAACGGTTAAGCTCTGGCTCACTGATTTCTCAAAGCAGTATAGCCCATACTGACTGCTTTGTTGGAACTAGACTTGTGTTAATCCCAAGGATCATTAGCACGTCTTCGGTAATCACACGTAGGCTACAGATGCATTAGACAGAGATTAGTTATAGGGTCTATGTACGGTGGAGGGAGAGGGACTGGATCATTCTAAAAGGTTAAATCAATACTTAAAGGTGGAGGAAAGCAGGAAAGAAATCCTGTGCGTGATTGATATTGATCATTTGCAATGATACACTAATTACTTAAGTCACTCTCATCACTTTATACTCTGTCAAATACAAAATACACTTTAGATTTGTCTGCATTTTATTTGCAGCCCATCCATATCCGTACAAGTCTGCTATAATTATATGATTTCCACATTTATTCATGTATTCATTACCATTCTTTCTTACTTAAAAGGTCACCAGGCTGAATTTTAAAAATCATATGTGTCAGCCTAGGCCTGAGTGTCATGTGGGGGCACCCTTGGTCTGCTTGTGCTACCACAGACCCATCCCCATGACTTGAGCTCAGAAACTCGGATGATGGAAACTCCTGGCCAGAGACCGAATATAAACCAGAGAGTTTTAGGCTTGGGCACTCTGGTTTGTAGCCCGTCATTGGCAAAGGCTATCTGTGGGTTCGATTTGGTGTAGACAAGGAATCTCATCGACGGTGGGTTCCATACCAGCTTCTGGGGTGTTGGTCCAGTCCAGAATCTTGCTGTCCATGTCTGTTTCTCTATGTGCCTCGCCCTGGGCTTCCATCATCCTAGACGTTCCAATGATACATGACACGCAAACTGCTTTTTTTTGCAAGTATCTGGATGTTTTTTATGCTGCATATGTATCATGTATACATTTTTATACTTCCATGTACTGTATTTTATTCATATTACGTGTTTTGTAACCATTTGATGGTTGTAACTGTGAGAATGTAGCACAGAGGAACTCATTTGAGGAACAGTGTCTTGCAGTGGGTCAGGTTATTGCTATTCTTTAATTTAACTTTCCTTTAAACACAGTTGGCCCTGAATAATCGACCTGTTGTGTCTATGTTGTGAACAGAGATTGTATATTTTTCTATCGAACTGCTTTCTTTCATGGGGACAACACATTTTTTCCTAGTCAGTTTGGCGATACTTGAATTCCTCGTCACAGATTCTTTATCATTACATCTTGTTTTTTGTATGGCGGGCTGGGTGATTTTTCTATTTTTATATAATCGCTGTTCCTTCTGATCATTAGTGTGACTATAGCGCATACCAAAGCCTTGAGGCGAGTATTGTTAATTATGCATAACTCACACTTTAATCGCAAATACGAAATGTGCTTTTTCCAAATGTAGTCAATCAGCTTATAGATTTTTGCTCCTTGAAGCTTGCCTCTAGAATTCTGCACTGTTTTGAAGTTTGTTTTGGCGAGGGTACTTTTGGTAACAAGTACGGGAAGCTTACAGGTACCAGTTTAACGCCATGTAAATCAAATTAGTTTAATACCCTTAAATAGACTTGCTGGTGTGGTTATTTAGTGATACAAGGCTGTAGCAGTGGTATATATAGTGGTACCTCAGTTCTGGACCACCACAGAACTCATCGAATAAGGTTCTCGATGCATTTTTGACCAGAAACATTTAAACTGTGGTGGGCTTAAGCCTAGCAGTTAAGGTACTGGACTCTGGACTAGAAGGTCCAGGGTTCAAATCCCACCTCTGCCAAGCTGCCACTGTTGGGTTCTTGAGCAAGTCCCTTAACCCACAATTGCTTGGATTGTAAGACTGTACCAATTGTAAGTCGCTCTGGATAAGGGCGTCTGCTAAATGCTGTACATGTAAATGTTAAATGTTATCATAGTATCCATTCCATAGTGTCTCTTTCCATGTGTTAAAGGTCCTTGAAGCTGTTTCACAGAATTTTCTGCCCTTTACAGCTGCCATTCGCCAACTGCCATAGAAAAACAGACACCAGCGCTCGACCCTGGTAGTTCCCCACATACAGCATTTAGCCGTTGCTCTTATCCATGGCTCTGTTAGGATGGTAGCTGAAAGCTGCAGTTATTTGTCATCTACACTACTGTGCAAAAGTCTTAGGCCACCATCAGATTATATATACACCATTGTTTTAACAATGGTATATTGACCATATATAATTATTTCTCAGTCTCTTTATTAGAACACAACCAAAAAATACAGGAAATGTGTATGCTGTATTAAAAACTGAAAAATAAAGCATACATAGAGTATGCCAAGCTTGATCAGGAATGGTATTTTGGAAGGATAGCATCCAAGAAAGCACGTTTTCAGAAGGGGTACAGGGTGAAAAGGCTACGATATGTGAAAGCTCACAAAGATTGGAGTGAAGATCAGTGGGAAAGAGTATTATGGAGTGACGGATTCAAGTTTCAAATCTTTGGGTCCAGTCATCGACAATATCTTATATGTGGTTATCATACCATTGGTAAAACTACAAACCTAATGGTGGCCTAAGACTTTTGCACAGTACTGTACTTCAGCCCTCTTAACTCCAGTGCATGAAGCAAACATCAGGCACGCCTCAGCTGATCGACCACATTCGGAAAATGGCGTGCATTTTATTCACGTGCATGCATTAAAGGCAAACCTGCTGCTAAGTGTCTCAAAGCATTTCGTTTCACTCTGCCGTTTATCGTTCATCTTTACTCACTAATGCTTTTAGGAAAACTAACGCTTACTTCCCTACCTTTAAAAGGATTTTATTTCATATTACATATTAGCTTTACTGTAGGTCTTCCCCGAGCCCAAACGTCTAACCATCAGCACAGAGTGTCACAAACGTGTGGTCATGCAGAAAAACACCAAAGCCAGTGGCTCTATTTACATTGCCTCTTAGAAATTAGGCTTAACAGAGAGGGTTCAGGATGTCCCCTTTCATGTCAGTCTTAACTGCAAGAGCTGGTCTGGGAATTAGAACAAGAATCCCAGAGTTAGAACGGAGACCTACTGAATTAGCACACGGCAGTATTCGAGGCTCAGAGTCGTCTCTATCTAGTTGGACGGTTTATACACAACCAAAGTTCAGACGTCTCTGTTTCTCTGTTAGCGCGTCAAACTTAAGTGTTTTCTCTTGCATGTTTTCACACAGCTGTAAAGCTCTATTTAGTCCAGGACGATGTCTGAAAGGTCCTTATAACCACAGTATTTCATCCTGATTTACTTCTATGGGCAATAGACAATACACACAAACCTGTAACATGGGAGCAGCCCTGGTCAGCGTCATGTGTCAGACAGCCCCAGTCCCCACCCCTAGGAGTGCAGTGGCTCGGGAGCCTCTGACGAGATGAAAACACCCAGTAAACACAACCAGAACACGCAAAGTGCAGCCTGCATGAAGTGCAACTACCAGCTACCGTTCAGCCACTCTGGTTTGTTTCAAGTCTGGAGAGTTGAGGTTTCAGTTGTGTTTGGTTCCTGGCACATTTTGTAGCCATGTGGGTTACTGCTACTGAAAGTCTAGCTGTATGGTTTCCTGGTACTGAAAGTCCAGATTTATCATTTCCTTGTATGAAAAGACTAGATGTATTGCTTAGTAATACTGAAAGTCCAGATGCATTCTTTTCTGGTACTGAAAGTCCAGTTGTATGGTTTCGTGCTACTGAAAATCCAGATGCACGGCTTCCTAATGCTGAAAGTCCAGCTTTATGGTTTACTGATACTGAAAGTCCAACTGCATGATTTCTTGGTACTGAAAATCCAGCTGTATGGTTTCTTAGTACTGAAAGTCCAGCTTTATGATTTCCTGGTATGAAAAGACTAGATGTATAGCTTCCTAATACTGAATGTTCAAATGTGTTCTCTCCTGGAACTGAAAGTCCAGATTTATTGTTTCCTGGTACTGAAAGTCCAGCTGTATGGTTTCTTAGTGTTGAAAGTCCAGTCCATAATTTCCTGGCACTGAAAGTGCAGCTGTATGGTGTCCTGGTACTGAAAGTCCAGATTTATTCTTTCCTGGAACTATAAGTCCAAATTTATGGTTTACTGCTACTGAAAGTCCATCATTTACTGGCACTGAAAGTCCAGCTGTATGGTGTCCTGGTACTGAAAGTCCAGATGTATTCTTTCCCGGAACTATAAGTCCAGATTTATGGTTTACTGCTACTGAAAGTCCATCATTTCCTGGCACTGAAAGTCCAGCTGTATGGTGTCCTGGTACTGAAAGTCCAGATATATGGTTTACTGCTACTGAAAGTCCATAATTTCCTGGTACTGAAAGTCCAGCTGTATGGTGTCCTGGTACTGAAAGTCCAGATGTATTCTTTCCCGGAACTATAAGTCCAGATTTATGGTTTACTGCTACTGAAAGTCCATCATTTCCTGGCACTGAAAGTCCAGCTGTATGGTGTCCTGATACTGAAAGTCCAGATGTATTCTTTCCCGGAACTATAAGTCCAGATTTATGGTTTACTGCTACTGAAAGTCCAGATGGATGACTTACTGGTGCTGAAAGTCCAGCTTAATGGTTTTTTGGCAGCAAATGTCTGGAAGTTCGTGTGTTTTCCTCTCGGTCTCAGGTTTCTTCTCATGACTCGGTCTGTGCCCACCAGGGTTGCCCCCCACATTACAAAACCATGGAATGCCAAAATTGGAAAAGTCCATTTTCCTTAGTACTGCTGCCAGCCTACCTAATATTTAACGCTTTGCCTCATATTTGTCATATTTTTTTAATTAACGCTTCATTTTATACTAAAGACAGCATGTTTGTTCCATGTAGTTCCAATCGCCAAGTTCTATTCAGGCTGTAAGAGAAATGCTTCTTTATAGAAGGCAGCCTAGGTGCAAGTGGGAACCCCCAAGCGAATGCATCCAATCAAATCTGCAACCTCTGAGACATGGCCTGCTGGTAATTTTGCTGGCTCAGTTTGTGTATGATTTTCTTGGCGAGAATTGCGGTTGCCAGTTGTTTCTGTTTTTCATATTGAAGTTCAAATTGAACATCTGAAGTACTTAAAACATTACTTTCAATGCAATCGAGGTTTATGTTTACGCGTCACGTAGACATTGCAATAAGTAATACGTTATTTTTCTTGCTTGAACGTTGATGTGATGGTACTATTATACTGCATGATATTTTTATTCTTTGCATTTATCCTAATATTTGAACCGATACTGCCTCTAAAGCTAAGACACGTAAATGTAGAAATAAGCTGTAGCCTTGAATAACACTCTTTCTGTAGAGCATCGTATATCTGCATTGCTGCATTAGGTTTAGTTTCCAAAACCGTTCAGTCGTTCGAATGCACAAAATATCTTCATGTTGTACATAAAATATCGTGCAATCCCTTTAATTAATGCAGCGTAAATGAGAAAGAGCTGCCCTATATTTTGCTCTATTTTTGCATGACAGATGTCGCATGATCTGCATTCTCAGCTGTATGGTTTCTTGCACACGCCAACTTTTAACGAGCTAATCCAGGGCTGTCAACTTGAACGTCTGAATGTACGACACACACTCTTGTCACACACGACTTTTCTAAATTCCTTTAATACTAATATGACTGTGAGATGTTCCAACCTCCTTTTCCAATAGACGTTGGCAGCCCTGCACGTTGTGTGATTAAAATGACTTTGACTTACAGTGATGTTTGTTGAACTTTGTTGATTGATCCTCAATTTGTATTCTGAATAAAGAGAAGTATCTGACGATCACACCGAGGTTTGTTTAGTCTCTCTACAGATGTTTTGTTGAGCTTCATTTGTATTGGAGGTGCAATTAAGAGTCACATGCAAATCCGGTGCCATTAAGAGTCGACGTATTGTATGAGTTTGGATTTTGTGATAATGGTGGACCTGTATTCAATTCTCTGCCTGTTCCTGGCACTGTACCATAACAGTTTCAAAAATATGATGACACAGCAGCATTGGCCTCATAAAGAAGGGCTGAGTCAGCATATGGGCCAGTGGTGGGCCAGCTTGAATTCTGGCACACTCCCAATCTAGAGCTAAACACTCTGAAGATGGAAATCATCCTCCTGACCACTCCCTCCACAACGACCCCATCCCAGCCATGCAAAGAACTGCTGTTTCATCCAGGGCATCCAAATTGCTCTTACTTTCTAGCCCCACTCAGTCCAAGTCAGGGCTGACAGGATTCCACTCTTCTTTCTATTGATTCTGGTTCTTTCCGTATTCTGCTCCTTCTGGATTTAAGTGCTGCCTTTGACACTGTTAACTGTGATGTACTTACAGGTATCTCCCACCTTGCTGCTTATATTCACTGACCCCAAATCTGTGATTATCAATCCCACTGACTTCACACTTAACTTAGACGGTACGACTATAAAACCTTCCACAGTAGTACTTAACTTTTTGATCCTGTCTTTTCTTTTGAACCTCACATTAAGGCTCTGGCCAGAACAGCTTTTTTCATCTCTGGAATATTGCTCGAATATCCCCTCACTCCCCATGAAAGATACCGAGCTCCTGCACCCCTACAGCAATGTCTGAACACAAACCACCTGTCTGTTCCAAAATTTAGTCTATCCACCACTAGGGGTAGATCTTAGTGTCATGGCAACTAAAATTGAGGAATACATTACCACAGTCTCTTCGTAACTGTTCCTCATTTACCTCCTTAAAAATTAAGCTAACAACCTACCTAAGTATTTTCTTTCTTCTGCTTAATTGTTAATGTTTATTTTCTACTTCTGTAAAGTGACCTTGGGTATGAGAAAGGTGCTTTATAAATGGAAATTATTATCATTATTATTATTATTGTTATTATTATTATTATTACTATTATTATTATTATTGTTGTTGTTGTTGTTGTTGTAAAATACTATTATTATTATTATGTTTTAAAATACTATTATTATTATGATGGTTTAAAACACTTATTATTATTATTATTATTATGTTTTAAAACACATTTTTAAAATTATAATAACTTTTAAAATACAATTATTATTACTACTGTTATGTTTTATAACACCTATTATTATTATTATTAATAATAATAATAATAATAATAATAATAATAATAGTATTATTGTTTTAAAATACTATTATTATTGTGATGTTTTAAAATGTTTATTTTTATTAGCATTAATATTATGTTTTAAAATATTATTATTATGATGGCTTAAAACATTATTATTATTATTATTATTATTATTATTATTATGTTTTAATACACATTTTTTAAAATTATGATTTTAAACTTAACTTTTAATATAACTTTTAAAATACAATTATTATTACTACTGTTATGTTTTATAACACATATTATTATTATTGTTGTTTTAAAATACTATTATTATTATTATGATGTTTTAAAACATTTATTATTTTATTAGCATTAATATTATTATGTTATAAAATGTTATGATGGGTTAAAACTATTATTATTATTATTATTATTATTAAGTTTTAAAATACTATTATGACAGTTTAAAACATTGTTTTAAAACACATTTTTAAAATTATAACTTTTAAAATACAATTATTATTACTACTGTTGTTTTATAACACCTATTGTTGTTTTATAACACCTATTATTATTAATTAATAATAATAATAATAATAATATTAATAGTAATAATTCATTCATTCATTTTACCACTTAATCCTGTCATTAATTTTGGTTAATTTACCATTTAACCACTTAATTCTGGTGAGGTTCACTGGAAAGCCAGGGCCATCCGGCTGCACAGGGCACAAGGCAGGAACAACCCCAGACAGGGGTAAGCGGTGGTATCTATTAGGAAGATACCACTGCTTACCTTGATTTTATTCTGTCTGTTTCAACAGAGCCATAGCTGAGACAAAGTGCATGTGAGTTATATCCTAATTAGAAAATAAGACTATCTTTTTAATTCTTAATTTGTTGTGGGCCCACCATGTGGTGCAACTGGGTGATAAGAAACGTCCATGCTTGTTCACACTGTTTAACCTCTGCTTGGCTGTAATCCATGTATTCCTCGCCCCTTGCAGATTTCTTAGGCTAATTAAAGGTAGCCTGATTACAGTTGCGTTACAGGTCATGTGGCTAAATCAAACAGCAAAGCCTTCTCACCCTCTGCTGTAAGTGAGACACTAATCTTGGTGCTTATTGCATTAGGGGTTCGTTAGGGTCATCTTGTGCTCTCCGAGGCCAAATACATATGTGTTAATAACAGAAGCCTTTGGAATTACAGTAACTGACACTCTTCATTAATTCCTCATATACTACTAATCATTATCGAAGTCATAATAACAGAGGGTCAGGGCCATGGGGGGTTCAGACCCTATCCTAGGCCTGGACCGTATGCCAGTGTGCCACAGGACTGGGTAGCACTGGGGGATGATCCCTGACCTCCCTGGGTTCTTGAGGTGGTTTGCTAACGAATTAGTCTCACTAAAATTAGCATACATAACAACTGCACTAACAGTAGCGTAGAGGTGTGTATGTATTTCATTTAAATCTATTATTAGGAATATATTTTAAGGAAAAACAATAGAACTCTCCAAAAAAAATGCACATCGTGCATAGGACATATTTTACATGTTTTAATCGTTATGGATTCATTTTTAAAATTTGCTCGTTATTGTATTTAAGTAGTAATGCCACAATATAAAAATCCCAAAGTTATTCGTAAATAGAAGCTCCGTACGACAGCGTGGTGCGTCACCGTCCCGACGTAATCCGTTACCATGGTTTCACAGTATCTGCTCTGCCAGGCTTGGCTGTTTCCTAAATACCCTGTGCTTCCTATACAGGTCGCCTAGATATGATAATACGCTATGCTTCAGTTCCTAGTGTGTAGTTTTATGTCAGGTTAAGATCAGGTCTCGTCACGTCTCGTACATGCCCAGGGTTTTTCGTAAACAGTCTCAGATATGGTGTGCTCGATTCCTCAAGGTCTGGAGTCGACTCCGTTTCTGATTGCTGGTGATTGGATTACTGGATAGAGTCGATTCCGAGAATGGATTCATTTCAAAGCCTTTCTCTAACACTAAATACATGAAATAAAACAAATTAATGATAACATATTAATTCGTGTTAATATTCACTTATTAATGCCCCACATTCATGTAAATAAAGTAGGTATTTATAATTAATTTCCAATTTGTTTGTGCCATCTGATGCGACTTTAGATGTAAGAGCCAGCTGTTGGCTTAGAGTTTCTGAGGACTTGGGGGGGGCTGGTTGGAGAGGAGCTATTGAAGGCTCGCAACTCTGACACCAAGGCCAATACGGGATGCTTGGAGCTCAAAGGGTGCTGTGTCCTCGTATTGCATTGTTGGCAACTTGTGCAGGTGTGATTACTGTGTCTGAGGGAGGGGAGCCTGATGAGGATCAACCAATGCAACACTGAAGCCAGCTGATCGATTGACTGGTGACCCACCTGGGGCACGGTTACATCTGTGCCATGCATGCTTTGGGGACAGACACCAGAACCTCCGCAACCCTGACCTGGAAAAAGTGGGAAAAATACGAGAGAAAAGTGATTTTGCCAATTTCAATAATGTTACATACTAAGTTTGTATTCTTGCATTTGTCTGTATAGATCAGGCTGAAACATTACAAAAGAAAAACATTTAAAACTAGATAAATATTTTAAATATTAAGGCCAAGAAAATTATAAATGCAAAACATTAAATAGAAAAAATAAAGTACATTTTTATTGTATTCTTTTTATTTAAAGTGACTGAACTAAACTAACTGAAAATAAAATAGAATTAATTAACGATAACATTATTTTAAGTAATAACAGCGACCGACCTTAATCCGACTCAACGAATCTACTCTGCAGCTTTGGAATCGACTCTACGCTCACCAAGCCAGGGATCAGAATCGACTCGCTTTGGGAATCGACTCACAACCCTGCTCAACAGACCCGCAAACAAATGTCGGAAAAGACGGTTCTGATTTTGCCTCGCTGCACCTTTTTTCCACCGCGAGTACGTTATATAGAGGGATAAACATTACTTAGTTAGGCTAAGGGAGGTGATTGCTGCTATGGCTGATGATAACGAGTGGGTTGTGGAGAGCATCGCGGGGTATTTGGGGAGTCCGGAGTGGGTCATACCAATCACTGATTTCATGGAAAACAAATGTTCAGGTAACGTTATGTGATCGTGACGATACATTTGCTACTTTCTGAAATGAGTAATCCCTACTAAATAGCGCCGTATGCAGTCTGTGTGTATGTGGATGTGTGTAGACCCCCCGTCTGTGTTCTTACTATTAACGGTATTGTAAGGGTTTTAAAAGTCTTGGGCTGCGTTCCAAACCGCATCGTCTGTGTCTAAATAGCGTTTAAAAAACGGTTGTATCAGTAGTGTTTGTAGCACACTATGTAGTGCTGTAGTATGCGGTTTGGGACGCAGCCTGGTGGCTTTTAATGTACAGTATTTTTTGTAGCTAAGGGGAAAACACAGTCGTTAGCATCAGCTAGCTTAGTGAGTATGTGCTCTCAGTTTCTTTTCACACTTTTGTATATGAAATATTAACGTGTAAGATTGCATTTGTGTTCATTTGTAGGCTTGAAGTGTCATTAATAAACGCTGCTACTTGATGCATTACACGGAATTGAAGTCTATCATTGAGTATTTAAACACCCCAGTAAACTTTTTTTTGTGTGTTATTTAAGCGCTGAATGAGGGCAATAAAAACAAGTTAGTGTTGGAATACTGTGTACGGAGAGCCGTTAACGTGAGAGTCCAAACTTTACAGGCGTGTCTAATTGTGTACGGATTGCCAATAAGGTGCTTGTAGGGGGCAAAATAATTTTGCGTCCTCATCCAGGCAAGTTTGTCACAGCTCCAAATGATTGAGATATATATATATATATATAGTGTGTGTGTGTGTGTGTGTGTGTAAATATATATATATATATATATATATATATATATATATATATATATATATATATATATATATGGCTATAGTTCATTAACTGTCCAGATATTTATGGTAATTCCATAGTTAACTGTAGATTTTTCTTTGTAAAGGTCCAGTCCATGTTTTACTCAACCAAAATCCTGGACTGGATTTATTAAAAGGAACAAAAGGGTTGACTCTAATTTCGATTTGGGGAAACTTTCACTTTTTGTTTTAAAGTGCATTGGGATTTTGGTTGGTAATAATTTGAACTGAGATACAAAAACCGGATCTGGATTTTGGTTGGGTAAAACATGAGCTGGATTCTTTTCTAAAGAGGATTGGGATTTTACTACTGAACTGGACTTTTACAAAAAAAAATATCATGACACACTGTTAACCAGCATTTGTATTCTACAGTTAATCATGGAATTATCATGAATGATCAATTATCATGTAGCCATTAATATTGAGACAGCTAAATGATCTTTAGCCATAAATATCTGGACAGCTAATGAGAGACGGCGGGACGTGCTTGGCTGCTTGGGTTGTGTGGCAAAGTCGATATCTTGAAATCTGTAGGAGGAGAGGCTCGAAAATTAGGTGGAATAATGTCCCACCTCTAGTGTTGTTAAGCGAGGCCTCTTTATTTCATTGCCTTGTTGATGGACGAATAAAATCTGCAATCAAAGAATGTTATAACCAAGAGTGGAATGGAGCTTATTTTATGTATTTGGGTACTTATTGGTTGCTCATCAGATATGTTTGTGTTCCCTCAGTGTTCGATGATGAGGAGGAAAATAAATTATCCTATACAGAAATCCATCAGCAGTACAAGCAACTGGTGAGTAGCAACTCTGCAGCAAAATGTTCTTACTCTGCTTTATCTTAGCCTGTTAACTTAACCCTAGGGTGTGAAAAGCAGCAAGGTTAATGATAACTTTGTCCATGTTTAGCAGGGTGAGCTTCATGGGGGGCGAAAAGGTGGTCCTCTCCCCTCGGTTTTGTATATGGGACTGTGGTAGCCCAGCGGTTAAGGTACTGGACTGTGGACCAGAAGGTCCAGGGTTCAAATCCCACCTCTGCCAAGTTGCCACTGTTGGGTCCTTGAGCAAGGCCCTTAACCCACAACTGCTTGGATTGTAAGACTGTATCAATTGTAAGTCGCTCTGGATAAGGGCGTCTGCTAAATGCTGTAAATGTAAATGTATATCATTTTTTAAATTGCACAGTCCATAATTGCACATTTGT
This sequence comes from Ancistrus triradiatus, assembly GCA_025084515.1. NCBI lineage: Eukaryota > Metazoa > Chordata > Actinopteri > Siluriformes > Loricariidae > Ancistrus > Ancistrus triradiatus. The sequence continues at coordinate 195,552 of JAJAGP010000356.1, read as the reverse complement.
TTGAATCAGTTATCAGCATATGTGTTCCAAAGATGATGCACTATGTATACAAAAGTTTGTGGACACCCCTTCTGGTTATTGAGCTCTGCTATTTCAGCAACACTCACTAAGACATTCATAATATCTTTATAGCACTAGTTCTCAACCCTGGTCACCGTTCTGCACATTTCCGTGTTCTCCTGCTCCCAACACACCTGATCCAAGTACTCAGCTCATTACTGAGTTAAAGGGGTTGTGTTTAAACAGGAAAAGCACTAAAATGTGCAGAGCATGGGGGGCTCCAGGACCAGGATTGAGAAACACTGATCTAAAGCAGCCATTTCTGGATTCTCCATAGACAAACACTGGCAGTAGAATGGGCTGTACTGATACCCCAGTGACTCTCAGTATTTCGCTCATCAACCTTTTGTCCTTAAACAAAGTCCACAGAGAATTGGTTTGCCAACTCTGATTCAACCCTTTTCCTCAACTCCTTAAGTAGCCGACCTCACAGTCATGTTCCAAAATCTAGTGGAAAGCCATTTTTAGAAAAACAAAGGGTGTTGCAGCAGCCGAGGTTTACTGTGGGGGGTGGCGTACAGTACAGTTAACCAGTATTAGTATTCTACAGTTAATCTTGGAATTACCATGTAGCCATAAAAATTGAGACAGCTAGATGATCTTTAGCCGTAAATATCTGGACAGTCATGTTCCAAAATATAGTGGATGTTTTAGAAAAACAAAGGCTGTAGTTGCAGCAAAGAAGGGAGGCCATACTACATACTAATACCCATGTTTTTGGATGAATTTTTTTTAAGTATCCACAAACGTTTATCTATATAATGTATGCCCTTGTGGCCCTGAACAACAGAGTAAGGTTGGTAAACTTGTATGACAGTCAAATTGACTGTAAGAAAATACATTTTATCAGACACTCTAAGGACAACAGGTGGGACCTCTTGGTTTGATTGTGCAACATTTGTTACAGTAGCCAGTCGGAAGTGTGTAAAGGAAATAAAGCAAACCGAGACATTCCTCTTTTTCTGAGTGAGGTTATAGATTGTGATTTTGCTGATAGTTGAATAAAATACTACTCAGAATACTCCATGTAACCAAGAGAAAACTCGAACACTAATCATGAAGGTCTAGATGAAATTAATTTGTCTGTGGTTGGTCGTCGGGGAAGGCTAGCTATTACACTGAGTGCGTTTACATGCACTTAATAATCTGAGCATAGTCAGATTTCTGCAGGTATCTGATGATGTCATGTAAAGAGCATACTCCCATCTAAAAATCGGATTAAGAAATCCAATACATAGAGCTGGATTTTATCTCAGTAATCAGATTTCCCATAGCATGTATGCCAGTTACCCAATTTCCTAACTGATATGGTTGCCATGTTCCCTATTCTAAAGACTTTATTTGTCCTCTGTTTTCCATTGACTGTCATGGTTTTTTCTCAAGGGATCTGGCAACCCCGAAATTAAACAGTCCATGGAATTAAAGGCAGTGAAACGGTGCACTTACATGCACTTAATAATCCGATAACAGCAGAAAATCAGGTTTTGTCAGTAATCTGCTCAACGAGTACACATGCACTTGAGTAATCAGATAATGGGAAACATTATCATGGGTTTACATGACTCGGGCAGTAATCAGATTTTTACTTTGCAACCAGCCAATAATCCCACAGAAATGTCATATATCCCATATCAACGTCAAAATATAAACATGAAATGATTTGCTTTCTGAAGTATATACTGTGTTTCAGAGTCGCCACAAAGTGTTTGGTAGCCATTTCGTTCCCTTTAATTCCATGGTGCATTTAGTTTTGGGGTTGCCAGATCCCACGTGAGAAAAAAACATGATAGTCAATGGAAAACACAGGTCAAATACATTTACAGCATTTAGCAGACGCCCTTATCCAGAGCGACTTACAATTGGTACAGTCTTACCATCCAAGCAATTGTGGGTTAAGGGTCTTGCTCAAGGACCCAACAGTGGCAGCTTGGCAGAGGTGGGATTTGAACCCTGGACCTTACCCGTTAGGCTATAGGCGGACATGGCAACCATTTTGGGTTAGGAATTTGGGTAACTGTTATACATACTGTGGGAAATCCAATTACTAGGCTGAAATCCAGCTCTCTTTATTGGATTTCTAGATCGGAATATGCTGTATACTCCGATCTATATATGGAATAATCAGATAACTGCAGAAATCCGACTACAGATTACACTATGTAACACAAGTTTTGTTCTCAGCTTTTTAATGTTATATTCCAATTGCTTATGTCTAAAACAAATTAAAAATTGCTTACATTCATCATAAACTTCGCTTTTGTGACCACGGCAACGAAAATTATGAATTTTTATTATAGAAACAGGTCACCAACAGGCATGCCGAAGTATGCTTTGTAGGCCTCACACATCTTAGCAGATGCTTCCACAGAGTACTTTTCGACTCTTGTCTTTAGAAATGGCACATAACATAGCAACAATGAGTTTGCTGGAGTATGCAACCTCGGTGCATTATAAATGGACTTAAAGTAGTGCCTGTGGTACGTAAGGAAAAAAAGGATTTTGCTCTCCAACTCGATTAAAAATGGTCAATCTTTATTCCATGCAGTAGTACAAAGTACAAGCGTTACTGAGGGATTCAGCAGAGGCCAAGGCTGATCACCCCGGTGCAGGGAGTAAACACACAATATATACATTGGAAAGTAGTGGTATTTCCTAGCTCCTCCTGTAATGGGGTGGGGTGTGAAGTGTGAATACTGTAGTTATCAGGAATCTGAATAGAGAATGAAGTCACCCCTGTCTGTCTAGGTAGTTCCCCTTGTCTGTGATGGCTGTTGCCCACTACTATGCAATCCCAATCAATTAGATCATGTCTCTCCGTCTCTCAGGAAGGGCTATAGTGGCCCTATATAACTGTAGTTATACAGCTACCTACAATTCTGTACAGTCCCAGAAAGTTCTAGATAATTCTGGACAGTTCTAGAAACTTCTTGATAGTTCTCACAATTCCAGAAGCTTCTTAAGTATCTTGAAATATGGCGAATATCCCTAAAAATAGATCAATTTCAAAATACCATTGTGCTGACCACAAAAGCAAAGTTTACAGGGAATAATAACTTTTTTTCTATTCATTTAGGGTACAAACAATCAGGAAAACACACTTAACAACTGGGAACAAAATTTTTTTGAAAATTGTTACATGGTGTTATTAAACACATGCCAACACACACTAATCATTTTGCTCAGTAAACATAGTGGTGTTAACTTGTGGTAAAGACGTTTGTGGACTGTGGTAGCCTAGCGGGTAAGGTACTGGACTATGGACCAGAAGGTCCAGGGTTCAAATCCCACCTCTGCCAAGCTGCCACTGTTGGGTCCTTGAGCAAGACCCTTAACCCACAATTGCTTGGATTGTAAGACTGTATCAATTGTAAGTCGCTTTGGATAGGGGCGTCTGATAAATGCTGTAAATGTGTGATTGTGTGCTTGGTATGGCCGTCCTGCTTTTAGTGTACGTTTCTGATAATGCTGAAGCAGCCGCTGGTGTTACTGACTTTTAACGCCATCTTGTAGTTTCGCTTTGACAAAATGTGTTCCACTCGAATCATCACCACCCCCTCAAATGTCAGATGTAACCCCACTGGTTCTGCCCTGGTTCCCCCACTGAAGCTGGCCCTGGCAGTCTGTACTGGATAATATTGATTAATGTAGGTTATATCTGTACAGCTACAATGGACAATCAGTGTAGGAACAAGGAGGTGGTCATCATGCTATACCTGATTGGTGTATATCTGTGTATGAAGTAATATGTATTTATGTGTGAGTTATGAAATCTCTTACAGGTAGAGAAGTTATTAGAAAGCTATATGCAAGAAGTTGGGATCAGTGAACAGCAGTTTGTGGCAGCTTGCTCTTCTCCATTTGCCAAGTCAAAAACTTTACAGGTGAGCAAAATAAACTTTAAAATGAGTGATTAAACTGGGAGTGTTCAGGAGAGGGAAGCACAGGCAGCTGGAGGATTAATGGCACCTGTATTGTGGGCAGCCCTGGTTATACGTCACACAGACCCTGCCTCCACCACGAGTAGCGACGAGACCCAAACACGTTAATGTTAGTAACCACATGCACTTGGCAACGGTGCCACAGACCAAAACGCAACAGATACATCTCACCTGTTCAAGGTTGGGATTCAAACCAGAGTGGCTCGGTTGGTAGAGCACTGGCTTGTAGAGCTGAACCAAACTGGTCCCCTGTCCCAACATGAGTCAGTTCCTGGCACTGGTATCAAGTCCAGATGGTTGCCATCAAAGTCAGATTTATTTCTATAGCCCTTTTTTGAATGGAGCATTGTCTCAAAGCAGCTTTGCAGTTTTCAAATCTTCTAAGCCCAATTCCAAATTGAGCTCGCCTAGGGCAACAGTGGCAAGGACACACTCCCTAAACGTTAAGGAAGAGGAAGGAAACTTGGGAGGACTGCACATCACCACAAAACTCCTTGATTATGAACCCCCGACTCTGCCCTTAGACCAAGCCAAGGATGCGCAAGATCAAAGAGACCAGAGCCCAGCCCACTGGACACTCCCGGTCAAAGGCCAAGGCAGGCAGGCCGGATATGACCCCAGACTCCGGCCCCATGAACCATGGACGCTTGCAAGTCTGACCAAAAGCCTGCGTAAATAAGCATGTTTTTAGTCTAGACTTGAAAATTGGGAGTGTTTCTGGGGAGTTTATTCCATAGCTGGGGGGCCATATAGAGAAAACTTTTCCCCCTGCTGTCTCATCTATAATTCTAGGAACTAAAAGACGTCCTGAAGTCTATTTGTTTGGGTCTCCTGGTGACCTCAAAGGTGGAGTTGAGCTTCGTACAGTCCCGGATGGGTGTTTTTGGACGTTCCGCATAGTCAGAGGCTCCAGAGTCTCGCTGTTCTTTGGCATGAAGGCCAGGTTGGTCTTCTCATACTCTCCCAAAGTGGAACCTGACCATTTTTTTTAGCAGCATCAATCTCGTTTTTGCTACTTGACCATAATGAACTACCTGAAATGATGGGTTTTGTCCATGTTCTCTACACTATATAGCACTTTTAGCCTATGGAACTGTAAGATTTGGGACACTTCCTTATACAGTTTTGCTCATTACTGTGTGACAGCAGATGACGTTCCAGTTTAACGACATGCCTGGCGAACGAGATACCGACTTACACATGCTGTTTTAACTGAAAGCACGGAAATCAATACTTGCTATTTAAAAGGTGTTGTTCTGTTAATCGGTGTTGGATTTTATATTGTTTGTGTACATGCCATTCTTAAAAAGTAGTAAATGCAGTCTTTTGTGTTGCTCATATTATCCGCTGGCATGCCTAAGTATTTATTTTATGTCAGACGTTAGCAAGCAGTAATGCATTTAAAACAGTAACATTGGTGTGATTAAATACATTAATTGACTGACAGCACTAGAGACGATAATGGATGTTAATGGGTATCCATTATGCAACAATAATGACTCGGTCTAATTTACTGAGACTTCAGACAACCTGTCATGCTGATAAAACTTCCCTGATTATTTCCCCCATCAAGGAAATTAATTTTCTATCTGTAAATCAGATAATATTTTCTTAATTATATATACACTCACTGATTTGTTTATTGTAAATGGGTCAGACCTACTCTCATTTCCAGGTTCGAGGCCCTGATTCTCCTGTAAGGTAATCGCATGCCGAGGCTTTTTCTAGCTTCTGTAAGTCTCTGTAGGCACTGGAGTCTGTATGGCTGTCCTGAAGAAGCCCTGCACTGCTTCTCGCTCTCGATAACTTGGTTTAGATGAAGCTCACTAATCTCATACAGTGTACGTGAGTCAGTGCCACTTAACTCCTTCATCCCTGTTGGAAAGGAGAACACACTACAGCAGGTTCGTCTGGGAGAGCTGGTGCAAGGTTTAAAATGTCGAAGTGGAAAATATCACATCACAACTGCTTAAAGGCACCTTTAATATAATGCCAGTTCCAGAGTTGTTGGTGCCCTTGGTAAAGATGGGTTAAAAAAAGGTTATGCAAAAAAATACCATTGGAGTTAATTATTTAAAATATACAACCCCGAATCGGAAAAAGTTGGTATAGTGTGGAAAAAGCAAATAAAAAATATTTGTAGTGTTCCTTACATTTCTTTTTACTTTTATTTCATTGCAGACAGTGTAAACCCAAGATATTTCATGTTTTGTTCTGGTCAATTTCATTTCGTTTATTAATAAACCTCCATTCTAACACATAACCAAAAAAGTTGGGACCGGGACAATTTAGGACTAGTAATGAATTAAAAAGACTAAATAATGATGTGATTTCAAACAGGCAACATCAACAGGTGACACTTCTGGACATGAGGCTTCTTTTTAGCACAGTAACGTTTTAAGTGGCATTTGTGAATGTGACACTGTATTGTAGTGCTTGATAAAGTAAAAAGGTTTGATAAAGTAATCCCTTGCCTATGTGGTTCTAGCAGTTATTGATGAATGAGGGTTCTTGATGCAGTGCCGACTGACGGATCTTCAGTTTAGGCTTGTGGCCTTGCATATTTACACACTGAAATTCTTCCAGATTCCTTCAGTCGTTTAAGGATGTTATGCACTGCAGAGGCAGAAATATGTAAATCCCTTCCAATCTGTCTTTGAGGAACATTGTTTTTAAACATTTCGATAATTTTCTCACACATTTGTTGATAAACTGGAGATCCTCTGCCCATCTTTACTCCTCAAAGACTCAGCCTTTCGTGGGTACTGCTTTTGTACCAGTCATGATTATAATCACCTGTTTGTAATCACATCATTATTTAGTATTTTACCTCATTACTAGCCCTTAATTGCCCTTGTCCCAACTTTTTTTGTAATGTGTTGCAGGCCTGAAATGCAGGAATGGATGTTTATTAACAAATGCAATGACCAGACAAAACATGAAATGTCTCAGGTTCATCCTGTCTACAATGAAATAAAAGTCAAAGTAAATGTAAGGAACACTGCATATTTTTTTAATTTGCATTTTCTGTATCGTCTCAACTTCTAAACATCTATACTATCTAAACATCTTGCTGTGTAGATTTGAGTTTTCTTACTTGTGGGATTATTTGGATTACTTGAAACACCAAGGAGGTGCTGAAACGATGAGCAATTAAGAGCTAACTCAACAGAGATCGGAGTTTGAGTCACAGTGGTACCTCCAGTCTGAGACAGGGAAGGTCAGGCGGGGATCATCGTCCTGCTTCTACAACACTGTCTGATTGGCTGATCAAGGCAAACAGACGAAGTTAGCAGATGGATGGACATCAGTGGTGTTTCCTTTATGCGGGCATGCTCTCTCCATAAAGGTCTACACCCTCCTGCTGAAAAGAAACAGTCAAGTGGTATGGAGACACTCACTTGTCTACGCCTCCACCCTCAGCGGAGAAACAACAAGTTAGCGTTACGTGATGCGTTCTAAGGACCTCTGATGAGTCACAACAGCAAACATCAGGAACATGTTGGAAGTGCAACCCAAACTTGTGACGCCATCTGACCAATGGTGGACTTGTACTGTACTTCAAAGAGACCCACATCCTGACCTTTGGTGTCGGTAGCCCATGGCCTTGATGAACATAATTCTGCAATCAACGGACCTCACCTTGCCAGATTTGGGACACGAACCAGAGTGGCTCAGTCTTGGTTTGCGGTGCTGAACCACTCTGGTTCATGCCTCTGGCATGGTGAGGTCTGTCAGGTCTCCAGTGTGAGGCGTCAGAGTACAAGTCCAGTCCGCGTACGTGTTTCTGGATGTCCCGTCAACCCGTCAATCATATTACTTAATGTTGTTGTTACGGCTTTACACACACCTGATACCCACTGCCCTAGAGTACTTTACTTGATGGCATGGTTGGCTGGTAAATAAGAAGTCGTACAGCGACCATCACCAATGTCTTCTGTACTTTGATGGAACACGGATGACGCATGCCGACCCGAAATAATCCCGGTTATGCAACACCTGTTATCTCTGCTTACCTTAGTGTTATAGATAATCCTTTAATTTCACCCTGTTTTTCCCCCAGGCTCTGTTCCAGCCAGTGTTAGCCACAGAGGACTTTCAGGTGTTTCGCATGCTGATGGTGCAGAAGAACGTAGAGCTGCAGCTTCAGGCTCTGAGAGTCATCAAAGAGAGGAACGGTACTTCACACTCAGAGTTTTGGAGCAGGAATCCTGTTCGTCTCATTAGCGAATTCCATTCTCGACCGTTTGACATTGGGATAGTGCTGAGTTGTGGGAAGAATCCTGTTATCAAGCGATGTAGTAGTGAAGGGTGTGTTTTGCGTGCATGTGCCCTTTGTGCTAGGTGCCCTTCCTGACTGTTTGACCGATGGTGCCGATGTAATGAGTGAGCTGGAGCAGCAGGAGATGCAGATCCTGCAGGAAGTTCTCAAGTATGTTTGTTTCCATTTCCATTTTGCATGCCTACCTGCCCCTCTGATGTTTAAGATCCCAGGGGTCGTTTCATGTGTCTTGAGTATCTGGGGCCGTATTCATAAGGATTCTTAGGGCTAAGAGTAGCTCCTAATGATGGAATTCTAAGAAAAGTCTTAGAATTTGGGCGTTTCCCTCTCAAAGTTAGGAGTAGATCCTAGTAAAGATACAAGTTATTCATCTCAACCCCTGAAAGAGCTCCTAAGGTGAAACACTGTTAGGGGTACAGAGGAGGATTTTAAGGAGCATTAGGAGGTCTCTCAAGCTGAAGAGATAAATCCGGAAAGACGAGGAAGAGGAAATGTTCCCCAAACAGTGAATAACCGTGAGATGATCAAACAGTACCGATTAGTTCATACAGGAATAATGCTTGTGGTTGACCTCAAGCATTTATCTCAGAAAATTTGAATATTGCATAAGACCAATTGAAATGTTGGCCTACTGAAGAGTATGTACAGTAAGTGCACTCAATACTTGGTCGGGGCTCCTTTTGCACGAAATAGTGCATCGATGTGGCGTGGCATGGAAGCAATCAGCCTGTGGCACTGCTGAGGTGTTATGGAAGCCCATGTTGCTTTGATAGCAGGATTCAGCTCGTCTGCTTTGTTGGGTCTGGTGTCTCTCTCATCCTCTTGACAATACCCCATAGATTCTCTATGGGGTTTATGTCAGGCGAGTTTGCTGGCCAATCAAGCACAGTGATATTGTGGTTATTAAACCAGGTATTAGTACATTTGGCAGTGTGGACAGGTGCCAAGTCCTGCTTGAAAATGAAATCAAAAGCTTGTTGCCAGAGGGAAGCAGAGGAAGCTTGTTGCCAGAGGGAAGTGCTCTAAAATGTCCTGGTAGACTGCTGCGCTGATTTTGGTCTTGATATAACACAGTGGACCTACACGAGCAGATGACATGGCTCCCCAAATCATCACTGATTAGTGGAAACTTCACACTAGACCTCAAGCAACTTGGATTGTGTGCCTCTCCACTCTTCCTCCAGACTCTGGGACCTTGATTTCCAAATGAAATGCAACATTTACTTTCATCTGAAACAACACCTTGGACCACTGAGCAACAGTCCAGTTCTTTTTCTCCTTGGCCCAGGTAATACGCTTCTGGCAATGTCTCTTGGTCATGAGTGGCTTGACACAAGGAATGCGACAGTTGTGGCCCATGTCCTGGATACGTCTGTGTGTGGGGTCTGTTGAAGCACTGACTCCAGCAGCAGTCCACTTTTTGTGAATCACCCCCAAATTTTTGAATGGCCCTTTCTTGACAATCCTTTCAAGGCTGCGGTTATCCCGGTTGCTTGTGCACCTTTTTCTACCACACGTTTTCCTTCCACTCAACTTTCCATTAATATGCTTGGATACAGCACTCTGTGAGCAGCCAGCTTCTTTAGCAATGACCTTTTGTGGCATACCCTCCTTGGGGAGTGTATCAATGACTGCCTTCTGAACATCTGTCAAGTCAGCAGTCTTCCCCTTGATTGTGTAGCCTACTGAACCAGACTAAGGGACCATTTTAAACGCTTAGGAAGCCTTTGCAAGTGTTCTGTGTTGACTATTCTAATTTTCTGAGATAGTACAAAGAATAATGTAAAAAATGTGCACATTGGCATTATTTAGTCCAATACACAGAGCCATTTTAGGATCTTAATTCCATAAGATAAGATAAGATAAAACTTTATTGATCCCTTTGGGAGTTTTCCCTCAGGGAAATTAAATTTTCATGGCAGGAAAGTCCTTGGCGGCCCATCGTCCCCAGCCAACCGGAGGAGGAAGGGAATTACCACCCTCTGTTGTGGGCCGGGCATGGTGGGGATTAGTGTAAAATATGCAGAAATTGCCTATGTTATTTCAAAGGCTTGTAATAGGCTATACAGTATTTTCCTAATTAAGAGTGCGTTTGTGTGAGTGAGATTGAGTGACAAACAATCACAGTCTTCAAAAGAATGTGTCATACCTAGCAATCGGGTCTCCCTGCTCAGAGTTGATCTCAGATTGTTTCTGAATCACTCCTACTGACACTCCTAGCTAGGGAGTTTTTAAGTAAAGTTATGAGCTCTCTAAGAGGATTCTTATGAATCCTTATGAATACAGTCCCAGGACTGTAGCTAGACGTGGCTAAAAACATAATGTGTGTGTAAATGCATCTCAAGACGCACTGGTAGCCGATTTGAATCTGATTGCTCAAACCATGAGGAGGTACGCATTAAACAAGTGTGAACGCGTCCATATCTCCATAATACCATGGCCGAAAGGAACTAAACCCCAATACTAACATCTTACTGGGATCCACTCCAGATCAAGACACATGAAAAGACTAAGGAAGTCTAACCTGTTCTCCGTTCTTAAGTGAAAGGTACTTCAGGTAGCAGTTTACTAATGAATCCTGCAGTAACCTTCCCTCTAATGAGATTGGTGCCATTTACACTAAGCTGACTCTGTAAGACTGTAAGTCTATGGAGAGATAAGCTCCTAAGGTTTTTGAAACGTTGCTCCGGTGGATCCTTACTGAAGACATGTCTTTCGAAGGATGCATGGCATGAGGAAGTGAGCTCCAACGACACCAGAGGAACGAGACTCGAGTCAGCAGAACTGGCTTCGCACTGGCTGGGTAGTGTTCCTCTCAGCTTTCTCAACTGGAGGACTTGATTGAGAGAATCAAGAGTCAGTATTAGTGAATAAGAATCTGTTCAGCCTCTGTGGAGTTTGTATGTTCTCCCCGTGTCCATGTGGGTTTACTCTGGGCGCACCACTTTCCAAGGGCGTGTTGGGTTAACTGATCACTCCCAGTTGGCCCAGTACGGATGTGTCTGACTAGTATCGATGTAACCTTGCTCCTATCGTGAATGGCCATTGATGCTGATCTAACGTTAAAGAAACAAATAAACAAACAAAGCTGTCTATATGTGCAGCACTCTGCTATATAACAATCAGCACTAAAACTTAAAGCTTATAGAGCTGTGTCTCTCAACTGTAGGACACCTAGTTCTGTTACTGCCACTGAAAATCTCTGTTTTACATTTACATTTACAGCATTTAGCAGACGCCCTTATCCAGAGCGACTTACAATTGATACAGTCTTACAATCCAAGCAATTGTGGGTTAAGGGTCTTGCTCAAGGACCCAACAGTGGCAGCTTGGCAGAGGTGGGATTTGAACCCTGGACCTTCTGGTCCAGAGTCCAGTACCTTAACCGCTAGGCCACCACAGTCCCACCACAGTTTTAAAGTCTCTCGTGTACCAAAGACTGAATAGATGCAGAATGTCAGACCTCTTTATTCATTGCAGACGGTCCAAAGAGGAATATGAGGAGGAGGTTTCTCGCAGAGGGCAGGGCTCCGTGTCGGCCAGTGAGGAACCAGTGAGAAATGGCGTCCACCCTCGGGCCGACGCCCACATCCCGACGCAGCCAATCAGCAGTGTATGTATGCACCTGAGAGTGACAGAGACTGGACTATGCAACTTTGTGTGTTGTTCTTTTTAGTTGTTTGGTGAGGGCTTGATCATTTTAGCTCTTTCTTGTGTGTTTATTTGCCCTTTGTTGGATTTTTGCGAACTTCCGCCGGCGACAAAAACTCACTGAACAATCATTGTCACTTCTTTGCCTCAAGAAGCAGCTCTTGTATTTTCAGTCTGCCTATCCACCGGCAATCTTTTCATACTTGGTACAAAAAAACATTTTCGTCTTCACAGTTCTTTACCCTCTGTTGTTCCCCCTCCTGCTCAGAACCACAGAGCCATTTTACTTACTTATAAGATATTCAGGTTTTGGGTGATGCTAATAAAAATAATATAGATATTATTATTATTGAATAATGAAGCATATTTGAGGAAAAGCCTGAAATTGATGTATAGTTGGATAGATCTTCTAAATCAAATGATTGTGTTTGCACTAAAAAGAAGTTTTGGCTTTTGTATAAAATGGTGAACTCTGTTCTCCTTTCTTTATTCCAAAATCCATGTACTCAATATTGGCATTTGCATTTTTCTTGCATTTTTCATACTGTTCAGCATTCATTTGTAACATAACACTTCATTCATTCTGATGTGCTCATGGGGTAATTCTGCTACCCCTCCCACCACGTGACCTGAATTTCAGTGCTCCGTGCCACACCCTGCACTGCTGAGGGCCCTGTCCGAGGGACGGGAGGTGGATGGTGGGGTCTGCAATGTTGCATCAGCGACCTCTGCTGTCCATGTGTTTGAGTGGCACGTCACAGCTTTGACCCAGGTTTGAGTCAGGACGGTGAATTCTGGCCCGGCTGAGGTGTCACACTCACAGGATTACCTTCATCTGAAGGACAAGAGGCAGAATCACTGAAGCGTACCCAGCCCTGAGCTAGACTGGTGCCCCGATTAGGCTGTCCGGGCTTTCAGTTCGGGCAGTACCTTCATGTTGTCGGTTAGGCCCTGGCTCCTCATGACCCTGAATGGATTAAGCGGGTATTAAAAGAATGAGTTAATAAATTTGAATGATTCGTATTTAAGCTCAGTCCTACAGCCTCCCCTCCCTCAGACACAGCCAGTTGCGTATCTTTGTGACACTTGACCTGGATGGAAGTCATGATGGAATTTTTTTTTTAATCACAGAAAGAAGATCGGGGAGCAGAAGTGAGATCCACTCTTAGTGAAAACGTAAAGCGACCTTCAGCCAGAACACCTCCTAAACCCTCAGGTATGTCAGGGTACAGACAGGTGTCTGTGTGTCTCTGTGTGTGTCTGTCAAAGTGTCTGTGTGCCTTTGTCTGTGTCTGTCTGTGTGTCTCTGTCTCTCTCTGCCTGTGTGTGTGTCTCTGTCTCTCTCTGCCTGTGTGTGTGTCTCTGTCTCTTTGTGTCTGTCTGTGTGTGCATCTGTTTGTGTGTGTCTGTGTGCATCTGTTTGTCTTTGTGTCTCTGTCTCTGTGTGTCTCTGTCTCTGTGTGTCTCTGTCTTTGTGTGTGTCTGTGCCTTTGTCTGTGTATGTCTGTGTGTCTCTGTCTGTGTCTGCCTGTGTGTGTGTCTCTGTCTCTTTGTGTCTGTCTGTGTGTGCATCTGTTTGTGTGTGTCTGTGTGCATCTGTTTGTCTTTGTCTCTCTGTGTCTCTGTCTCTGTGTGTCTGTGCCTTTGTCTGTGTATGTCTGTGTATGTCTGTGTGTCTCTGTCTGTGTCTGTCTGTGTGTGTGTCTCTGTGTGTGTGTGTTTCTGTCTCTGTGTCTGTCTGTGTGTGCATCTGTTTGTCTTTGTGTCTCTGTCTTTGTGTGTCTTTGTGTGTCTCTGTCTTTGTGTGTATGTCTGCGTGTGTGTATGCGTGTGTGTCCGTCTTTGTGTCTGTATGTCTCTGTGTCTGTGTGTGTGTCTCTGTCTTTGTGTGTGTCTGTGTGTCTGTGCCTTTGTCTGTGTGTCTCTGTCTCTCTCTGTCTGTGTGTGTCTGTGCCTGTGTGTGTCTCTGTCTCTGTGTGTGTGTGTGTGTGTGTGTCTGTCTGTGTGTGTGCGTGTGCGTGTGTGTGTGTGTCTCTGTCTGTGTCTGTCTCGTGTCTGTCTGTGTGTGCATCTGTTTGTCTTTGTGTGTGTGTGTCTCTGTCTTTGTGTGTGTCTGTGCCTTTGTCTGTGTATGTCTGTGTGTCTCTGTCTGTCTGCCTGTGTGTGTGTGTGTCTGTGTGTGTTTGTCTGTCTGTGTGTGCATCTGTTTGTCTTTGTGTGTCTCTGTCTTTGTGTGTCTCTGTCTTTGTGTGTATGTCTGCGTGTGTGTGTCCATCTTTGTGTGTGTGTGTGTGTGTGTGTGTGTGTGTGTGTGTGTGTGTTCAGGTTCTACTGTGTCTCTCTAATCACTCTTTTGTTATTCTTTATAGAGAGATGCTCGGTGGAGACCCGGACACTTCCGGCCGTGCGAGCACCAGTCAAGGCTCCCCCTCCCCCACTGATACCCAAAGAGAAGAGTGCCAGCCAGGCAGCAGAGAGCTGGCTAGAGGAGGCACGAAAGGAGGCTGGCATCTCCAAACCTTTCCAGGTGAGTTGAGTCGAGTAAAAACAATCCCGTTTATCTTTAGACCTGCCCAAAGATGCTGGACTGAGGGTTCGGAGTGTTACAGCACCCCCTACTGTCAGGACTGTGTAATCAACTAGTTAAATAATAATCATAAGCATTCCTTCATCCATTTTCATACGCGCTTAATACAGTTCTGGTTGGAGGTGAGCCGGGACCTAACCAGCAAGAGTGTAAGCCCGGGCTCAACCCTAGACTGAGTGCCAGTCCATCGCAGGGCACATGTGCACACACACTCACACTGGAACACTTTAGAGATATCCAGATATCCATAGACGGAGTCCAGGCATCGAGCCACTAACCATTGAACATCCAGTTCAAACTCGTAGTCCTGTCATAGTAAATGTGGATGAGTAATAGAGTTGTGTGTGTGTGTGTGTGTGTGTGTGTGTGTGTGTAGGAGCTGACTGTAGCACAGCAGGAGCAGCTACAGCAGAGAGCTGAGTATCTGAGGCAGCAGAGAGACAAACTGCAGGCACTTAAGAAAGAGCAGAAAGGCAAACCCGTCACTGTAGATGAACCTCCAGCAGCCTCGGCTTCCACACCCCCAGCACCGGTAGGGTAACTGACACTGAACCAGGACCAGTGAAGCACCGGTAAAACTAATACTGGCTGTCGTCGAACCCATTTATAGTCAAGTCAAGTCAGATTTATTTATATAGCGCTTTTTACAATGGAGCATTGTCTCAAAGCAATTTTACAAGTTTAGATTATCTCCTAATAACTACGTCCAATCCCAAATTGAGCAAACCTAGGGCGACAGTGGCAAGGAAAAACTCCCTAGTTCTAGGAAGAAACCTTGGGAGGACCAAGACTCAAAAAGGGACCCAACCTCCTTGGGCGGCGTAGATGATAAATCTAAGAGCGAAACTAAAGTCATGGAGTCAAAGTTCGAATACAATGTGAAGTATGCACATCGACATTAAGTGGCCCGGGTATGATGGGGCTGGAGCTGATGACGGAAGCAGCTTGAGTGGAGCTCCAGCAGATGAACATCATGTGCATTTTTATAGCATTTTATAGATGTTATTTTGTGTCAGAACAAACAGCCAACAGCCCAAATACACCCTTTAACTCAAACCCCGATGGGATAGAACCTATAAACAGCCAGAAAGGAGAGGAGCAATACGAAATTTACTGAATAAATAAATGTGTAAGGGCTGCCTCGGTCTTCGCTTCAGTGCTTAATGTGAAGGTGAGTCTTTAGTCACTAATTACAGATAGCAGGTCTGGATGCTGATTCTGAGTGGAGCTTGAGTCTCGAAGGGTTCTATGTACTTGCCATTTGAACACACATTTGTGTTGACGACCAGCCGTGTTCCTTATGGTCTCGGACTTGTTTCCATTTATTTTTGCAATATTAAAGACTATTATCTATTATTGTCAATTTATCGATCATTTAAATCCATGGTGATATTAGGCAAATTTTCATTTCATTTTCATCAAAAAGGCATAGATGATATTAATTATGAATTGAACTAAAGTTACGGAGTTAATAAGTTTGACACTCAGCACTGCAGTAAATTGGTTATTAAGACCAAACCAGTTCACTGCACTATCCTATATAGCAATGCTAAGTACAATATGTAATATCTGGAAGCTCCAGCACACCAAACATATCTGGATAACCTCTTGTTTTCTCCCAATACAACCTGGAGGCTCAGAAAGGACACGGGGCATCTGCTAGTGTGAACGGTGCACAGCCTCGGGGCACCAGCCCTGCAGCTCAGAAGGTGACCTTAGCAGTAGCATAGCAACCTCTAGTCCTCCCTTAGCACACATAGTACTAGTCTGAACCCTGGGAATCACAGAACGCCCCACCATCATCGATATCAGGAAAACCTTCTGCAGAGCATAATATGAACGACCTCTTCAAACTAAAGACCCCAAAGGAGGTTCTAAACTATCCGGATCATCTTAAGGTTAAATACAGAATGGAGTCTGTAAACTGATCCTTTTAACTTATTTCCACCTAGAAGATTTCTGAACAGTGCCGTGTGCATGGCCTGTCTGTGCTGGAATGGCGATAAACTGCAACCAACCAGCCAACCAACAGCACTAGTCTGAGCCGTGGTCACCGCATATGTCACACCTTTCAGTGTTTTTCTGTTCTGGCGTGCCTGACTCAGCTCAGCAGGTAATTATCAAGCCTTTCGTCAGCCAAACGGGGTGTGAACTTCGTCAACAGATCTGAGTCACAGACGGAAAGCTTGGGTTACAGTGGTGCTTGAGAGTTTGTGAACCCTTTAGAATTGTCTATATTTCTGCATAAATATGACCTAAAACATCATCAGATTTTCACACAAGTCCTAAAAGTAGATAAAGAGAACCCAGTTACACAAATGAGACAAAAATATTATACTTGGTCACTTATTTATTCAGGAAAATGATCCCATGTTACATATTAGTGAGTGGCAAAAGTATTTGAACCTCTAGGATGGGCAGTTAATTTGAAGGTGAAATTAGAGTCAGGTGTTTTCAATCAGTGGGCACCCTGTTTTATTTAAAGAACAGGGATCTATCAAAGTCTGCTATTCATAACACATTTGTGGAAGTGTATCAAGGTACGAACAAAGGAGATTTCTGAGGACCTCAGAGTTTGGACTCCACCAATCCCCAGTCAGACAGATTGTGTACAAATGGAGGAAATTCAAGACCATTGTTACCCTCACCAGGAGTGGTAGACCAACAAAGATCACTCAGAGCAAGGCGTGTAATAGTTGGTGAGGTCACAAAGGACTCCAGGGTAACTTCTAAGCAACTGAATGCCTCTCTCACATTGGCTAATGTTAATGTTCATGAGTCCACCATCAGAAGAACACTGAACAACAATGGTGTGCATGGCAGGGCTGCAAGGAGAAAGCCACTGCTCTCTAAAAAGAACATTGCTGCTCATCTGCAGTTTGCTAAAGATCATGTGGACAAGCCAGAAGGCTACTGGAAGAATGTTTTGTGGATGGATGAGACCAAAATAGATCTTTTTGGTTTAAAAGAAAA